>CM075300.1:4533492-5116167 GCA_037672795.1 Lagerstroemia speciosa | reverse complement strand
GAAGTCAAAATCGTAATCATTCTCACTTCCATCGAACATCTCCACCTACACTCATTGAGATCTCGAAAGCTTCCTTTTGAAGGGTGGCATCCAAGAGGAGGTTAATGTCCAAGAAAAGTAGTTTCATGGTAAGAACCATTCATGTGAATGAGTTAGAGGGCAAATACTTGGACAACCATATCAACAACTGCAATAATAATTTATAGAATGGATTATCGACACCGAAGTTTTTCCGCTACGAAAGGAATATTGATAAACTTCTTGTAGTGATAGAAATTAATGCATTATCTAATCGATAAAAGATGATATCATCGTGATTGGATATGATTTATCGCTTATGCAATCTTGAATGCATGCTTATGTGATAAAATTCAATTTTTTTTTATTATTCATTATTTCCGCTGGACATGTTTGGCATCGTTGTCCATATTTTCCAACAGGAGTGTCACCTGATTGGGAAGCCTTCTTAATCCTAATGGAAACGGGGGGGAGAAATGATTCTCATAAAATACGCCCGATACTGCATTAAATAAAAGAAAATCGTCTGTATAAATGAGACATCAAAGTAAGAAGTTCACAAGGAAGATCAAGATGAGGATAAGGAGTTACCTCCACAACTCAGTGTATCCCAGCAAACCCGGCACCTTGGTCATGAGCGATGCCGTTCAAAGAAGTGCAGATGAGTGCAAGACCAGCACCACCCCAATCACAATGTCCGGCCTAATTATTGAGAAAGCATTCAGTGTAGCGGTCATCTCACGCAGATAAAATTAGCATGGTATATCTGTCAAATTAGACCTTGATATATAATCAATAATTCTATAGTTATGGTGATTAAATTCTCAAAAAATCTTTAAAAAAATATAAAATACCCTAAATAAATGGTAAACGCTAATTAAAATATATATAAATGGTAAAAATATTTAAAAATATAATAAATGTTGAACCCTAATTGGCATGGTGAATTCTAATTAGACAGGTATACCACGTCAACATTGTCTACGTAGTATGACCGTTCCACTGAAGATTTTCTCCTAATTAAGGTCTTCTAGGCTAGCTAGTAAGTCTAGGTCCACATCACTGCTCTTTATGCCTATTGTAACCCCGAAATTAAATTTGATCTGGTCTGACAACGTCATGTTTAGGGATGAATAGGTGGAAGAAGTCGCCAATAATCGTTTCAGGAACTAATCTTAAAGTTGATTAAAAACCTATAATTCACTTAAATGAACATGATACTAATTACCTAGGTTCCCATTTGTCCGTCTCGAACTAGAGTTTAGGTTCGGGGTTATATTACGCTTGAAAGACTCACAAGCCAATTAATGCAGCCAAAACGAATGCTCTAATGGTGTTGCTAAACATACATTATTTTGTTTAATTCTGAAATATTTCTGATCCTATTTAAAAGGAATATAAAGTGATGATAGGAAGAGGAAGAAATGAAAATAAGCACTCAATCGAGAAATATTAGGCAAGCATCGTGATGATCAAACAATGACATGCAAGAAAACACGCCAAGGCTATCTAACTCGTATGAGAAAACTGGATCAAATGTCATGACCACCAACCATACGCTTGAAATGCAACCACATGACGACCCAGTGGCTCGTTGTGATATGCTAATTTGTTAAAACGTAGAATATCACACAGAAGCATCAATCAATAATGAACAACTCAAACATCATCAAGTAAAGAGACACATGAAAATCCACATGAACAATTTCTTCGGTATCATTATGACTCCTTAATGGTTGTGGTTCCTACATCGACAAGTACACTGTGTGAGAGTTGTAGAGAAAGCTCCCCAACTGATGATTTAAGAAACGAATGTATGTGTATGCTAGAAACCACGAGACAGGTAGAAGGCCGAAATTATCTTGGCTCTTCGTTAAATCTATTGGGGAGGTCGTAGTATTGTCAAGTATGAAACATGACTTAGATGATCTCTTAAAGAAGACAAAAGAAATCGGAAGAGAAGACCACCTAGATGATTAAGACTGATAGCGGACCTGACTACTGAAGAACTCTCTCATCAGATTTTGCATTGTTAAGATTAGACGGCTAGAGTGAGCAATCGATTCCATGGGGATGTAAAAACTTGTGGGCGTTTTTCACTTACATGAGGCTAAAGTCCAAGAGATGCATTAATTGAAGGCCTCTGCTGTTAAAGGTTTTCATTTCGAAAGGAAACACGTGCTCATCCCCTTATTCGTTAGACGTAAAATTCAATGATGCAAGTGTGCCACGGTAAACCCGTTAAAGACACATTAATGATCAGGTGTAAGCCTAGCTCTTGAAGTGCATCGTTCTTAAATCTTGCATTCATTACCGAGGGTGATCATCATCGGAGTAGGAACTGATCGGACATGACTAAGTTCACAGACGTCGTCAAAGAATCATTTGACTCAACTCATTGAAACAGGAGCAAAGGGGGCCTGTGACATGAAGAATGAAAAGGAACGATCATGCAGATGACAGCATCAAGAACAATGGATCAACTGCATATGATGGATTCAAACATCATCATTCAAGAACATGTTCATATTACTCACACAACAAACCAGATCATAGGATAGCAACGACGGGATGGGGATGGTAGATTTCCGGTTGCCAGTGTAAAGGCATAAATTTGTCCTATTAACCTACAATTGTCAGCACTTCAAACACCACGACGCTATCAATCAACAACCAGCAATTGTTGGAGCAACGAAACAAATCAGCACCTCGGCCACAATCCAACGTCTCACCGACCCGCCGAAGCCATGGTAAGTATTGAGGGGATTGCGGGATTAAAGAATCTCACCTAATTACCAACAAGACGCTAGTAGAACTTGGAACAGCACAGGGAGATGGCTCGGATGGCGGGAAAAGACTCAGATGTCTGGGTTTCCTCTCGAACTCAGTCTGGGGTGGCTTTGGCGAGATCGAACAGTGAGGGGCTCAATCGGAGGCCGCTCTGAGAAGGAAGCCTTGCATGCCATTGCTTGGACCCGAAAGAATGATCCCCCATTGAGCTGTGGGAGTGGATTCTTTTTTAAAGATGATGACTGCTCGGATTAGTTTTTTAACAGTGATATTCCCTTTTCTCTTGAGCCATAATTTCCTTCCTTGCACAAGCTAAGGATGCATTCCCTGTGCGTCTTCCTTCCTTGCACGGCTGAGTAGAGAAATGGCGTTTGGTTGCTGGTCCAAAATGGAATTAATGGCTGCTGATAGTTGCTCCCCAGAAAGTCTCAATTTTTCATCTCTTAAATGGTATTATTTTCATTTACCGTTAGCAAAATAGATAACTGGACCAGGAGGTGACTACTGGAGTCGGATCTGGAATTGCATCATTGAGGGGAATACTAGAGATTGGTCTGGATTTACATTAAAAATTGCTGATGTCAGATTTTTATATAGTATAATATTATTAGTGTTGTCTTATAAAAAATTGAGCACATTTTCATCCAAAAGTTTAAGTTATTATATGGTAGTATTTAATTATTTTATAATATAGGATTGTTCTATTATATAATAGATGTGAGATCTAATAAAAATAAAGAATCACGCAAAAAAGTTTCCTGGTCAACGAGATCTAACTGGTCGATATAGACCTCTGCAACACAATGAGTCTCGAAATTCAATTTTTCTGGGTTAAATATGATATTTAGACACCATGATCTATTTTTCCCTCAATCTCCTATCATTTGAAAATCAAATGGCTCTGATCTTGTTCGAATTGAATCTCCGCTATTTAATTATGATTTTTCATCCAAAACTAGTCGACATTTGGTCAATTTTACATATTCGGCCGCTACCGCTAAAAAAAATCGCATCTTCCACTCTAAATCAAATCTCGGAGTCCGTGATACATTAAGACGAGGCTAACTCGACAATCTTCGAGATGATCCTGAATTTGCTCCATTTTGATTCCGTTAAGTCAGCTTACTGAGTCCCCATTTCCATTCTATCACCGATACAAGTTATTTTCAATCGAGGTTTTCGTTTCTAGATTGTGAGGAGTCTCAATGTTCATAATACATCAATTAGAATCCAAATTTAACTTTTCTCATGACAATCCCAAGTTTCATCTTGACTCCATTTAAGCCATTAAATTCAACCCTGTACATTGCATTAAATGGTGTATCGACAAGTATTTATCCAACTTCTTGATATCAAAATTCGATCTCCTTCTAGGTTAAAATGAGGTTTTTACAGTGCCAACAACTATAGAACAAAGCATAAATATGGTGAAAGCTCGAGGAAACCACTTCCTTTGGCAAGAGTCTTGTATGTCATGCGCATATTACATTACAGTATTACGTGGTATTATAAATTATTATGATTCATATATTTCAAGATTTTTTATAAAATTTTAAAAATAAAAAAGACAACCCTACAAATAATTTAATTTCATTGATTTGTGAGACTATATATATATATATATATAGTGTCACATGATATAGTTATTAAATAGCACTTGCGTCTCCAAAGGTAGTGCAGATGCCAGACGGTGGTAGTAGGTCGTGAAAATAGAAGCCCTTCGGGTCCCAGAATCCGATTAGCAGTGTGACCTGCGACCGTGTCCTCGGATAATTTGCGGTGTCTGTCGGTATGGGAAACTCTCCGACACAAAGGCTGGCCAGATATGCAACCAGCTGGCGAGGGTGATAGTGATCTATACAACAGTTAAAACTTTATAATATGTTTGGCAAAATCCTTACGTGCTTTGATGTGAAAAGCTTATATTTTATCCAACTTTATAATGACCAAATTTTTCAACCAACTTTTAACTTTTTCCAAATCCCAAATCTCACATTTGGCTCATAACCAAGAAAATTTTACTGTTAATGAAATTCTCCTGTAAATTTAAAAATTTTAGTAACTTTTAACACTTTAACGGTCATGGTAATCTAAAGTACTGGGACCAAACACTCCTCAAGAAAAAAAATTTTAAACGATCATATCCTATCACGTGATGGGAGGAAATTTCATTAGATTATGATAAAGTAAATTAGTATTAACCATTTGAACAGTGACCTTAATTATTACTAATATAAACAATTTAATTTATTATTTCTCATTACTTCATTATGAGATAAAACTACTTAATATTTTTTTCCTTAAAGGAGATTTAATCAACCAGACATTAGAAATCCGATTTTGGACTATTTTCCCCCATGATATGAATTGATTCAGCAGAATCTGTTGATTGAAATCCCTGATTGAAACCGCTTTACAGATAGATTAAGAGCATGTACGTTTTTAAATGATCTCTAAACTGAGGAGCCAAATTCCCAGTCCGGACAATGCCACACTTGAATTTGTAGAGGATTCTACATTATCACGTAATATGAAAAAAATACCAATATCATATTGTAATAAATAAGTAAAATGATATCAATTGTTTGAACAATTGCCTTAATTATAGCTAATGAAAGTAATTTAATTTGTTATAATTTAAGATTTTTTTCAACAAAGTCACTTCCTTTTTTTTTTCCTGCTTTTGACTTTCTTATGGCCTATTTTATATTCCTTTCTGCTAATGTTCATGTACCGCAAAAGATAAAGCTTATTTTATTGCCAAACAGCCGATTCACACACTGACATTTATTTGCTTCTTTTACAGGACAAGAAGCAGTGAACAACCATACAACACGCAGGTAGAAGTGCTAATTGTTCAAAGCAAACACAGTTTTTCTTATGGTGGGAAAACAGTCCCTTTTTTTTTTAATCTAAGCCCAGGCGCATCTCTTCTCAATTGCCATCACTGACCCAGCAGGTGCTTGTCAGTGTCCTTCATCATGGTGATCATGAACTCCATCTCCTTGTGTGGGTCGACATCGGTTTCACTATACTTTTCGTAGGCCAGGGTGACTCTCACCATGTGAGGCTCGTTGTGGCTGGTCGCCGGGATAACCTTGTATAGCACTGTGTAGCTCTTGTACCTCTCTAGGATGTGTCCACCCACAGCCACCATCGACACTGACCTCTCCGCCTCGTCGATTTCAAACTTCTCCTTGAAAGTCTCCTTCTTCCCGTCTGTAAGAGCCATGGAATTCGAAGATCCTCAATAGGTCAATTCCAACATTTTTTAGTTACATACCGTTAAAATATCCACCTAACCCATGAGAGGTTTAAACCGGCGTCTAACCAAAAGTTTTAACTGATAGGTTAGTAGTACTCATTCTTTTATAAATTAGATTTCTTTTCATTATTTATTAGATGTTAGATTTTATTTCTTAACATTCGCTTTCATGTGATAATATATTCACACTTCACAAGTGCTCTTAAATACCTGTTCTCAACAATTGACCTCAAGCCTGGTATTTTTCTTCCATACTCGGGAGGAGGGCAATTGACCACAAGTCGGATATTTTTTTTGGACTTGAACTTATGAGCTACGAGTTTTACACTCAGGCCCGAGATTTGGATCCACATCTAACCCAAAAGTCTAACCAAAAATAATAACAAAGCCTGTTTAATTATTTAAGAAATTTTCCGTTTTGATTGGAATTGTTCCTCGCATACTCATGCAGGGCACCCGAAATGCTCGATATTCAGGAGCATATGTAGGATTTAGATTACGGCACAAGATCAATACGTAATCGACCGTGCAAAGTGAGGATCTGGGGACGAATAATCATACCAAGAGTGTAACTCCAGGACTTGATGGAACCGTGAGTTTTGAAGTCGCCTTCATGGACTTCTACTCCATGAACGCCGGAGGCAGCATCGGGAAGATGGTGAAGTTCTTCCTTCAGACGTTTTAAGTAATTGTCTGGTGAAGAATTTATCTCTATTTCAGCTGACAATTTCCCCCTCAGACCCATCTTTTTCTTTGCTTGAACTTACGCAAAGAAAAAACCTAACCCTCGAAAGCGCTACACAGATGGGGAATGTAGAAGAAGAGCTTGATTTGAACTTGAAGGGCAAGGCCTGGACCCTATTTAAAGAAGTGAACGCCCATCTATTTGCCTCTAGTAGCAGAGAGCTTTCGTGTAATTGATATATTACATGCCAGTGATTATATAATATCATAAATAAATGTGATTCGGTCGATTTAATATTTTTTAGAAAATCCTAAAAATAAAAAAATTTTAAAAATAATTGAATTTTATTAGTTTACGACATCACATAAACTCTTTTATGTAATATACCAATCATATAGAAGACTCTCTCCTCAAGTACAATTTTTTGTGAACCATTGATCACATTATCCGTGAACTAAATCAATGATTGTTTGACTTGTCAGCGAAAGTGTAATATTTATTTTTTAAAATGAGGTGATACTTTTTATTGGTTTGTCAAACAATTATTTACCGAATTCACCATGTCATCCACAATTTTCTTCATATTATAATTTTCTTGTAAGTTCAGTATAGAAACATAAGCCTTCATTTGCAAACTGCAGCTTAATTCTCATTAATTAAACTCACCTGCTCCTTTATTTATGCTCTCTCTTCAATCATTAAAGATCGATGAGTCTTTTTAATAATAAAAAAAATTAAAGCCACTAAAATATTTCATGAATATAATAATACATGTAGATAGCGTGCAAGCACAGTCGCAATAAAACAATGACTTTCTTATCGACATAAAGCACGTGAAAATAATATATTGGAATTAATATGCATGATCTGTAAGTGGGTTGATCCATCCAGTAGAAGTTATTAACTCACGATCTCGATCGGTAATCTTCTTTAATTATGCATAGCCGACATGTATGTATGATTGGAATCTGCTGCATTTGAAAATTTGAATAAGTAGTGGACACTTGACCGTCGAACCAACTGCTCTTTCTTCCCAAAAAGAAACAAGCACACACACTTCTAGAAAGAATAATGAAGATTACAGTGCTGTGCCAGGGAGACATTGCTAAGTTAAATACAACGCAGGAGGAACTTTTATTTTCTTAGCAAAAAGAGTAGCAGTAGTTACAATCTGATCACTTTATTACGTAATATTCGAACTTTTAATTTCAACTGTGACCAGACATATTATATGAATTAAAAAAACAATACTAGCGCTTATAAACAATGTAGAGGTCTAATATAGTTCAACAAATCCGTATCCGCCAAGGTGTAAGCTCAAGAGACCCCTATAGCAACTTTGGTTAGAGCGTAACTCGAACTTAAAATCTCGATCCTACTAAATTACATAAAAGTGAGTTTTGACAAATACACCATCTCCCTGTGGGATAACAATTATGGAACTTAAAAAGTCAATCAATGTTGAGTTAAGGGCGCTCAAAATTCGGGTTACATTTCACCATTATATGCTCTGCAACAACTTTTCATTCAAGTATGTATGAGGCATACATATGGAAATCTTATGCAATTATCGGTGTGGATTAATCTTTAATTTTATTAAAAACTTAACGTACAATATACAGACTCATAAACAGATTGTAAGAAAAGAAATGTGACTTGACATTGGAGCATGAGATTAAGGGTCCTAAATCCGACTCTTATGGATCATAGCTCTGTGAAAGAACATTGTTAACATGACACAATTTAAGGAAGAACATGTGATAATCTATTTACCTATACTTTAGATATAATCTCGTAGACAAAATTACACAAATTTATATGTCATATATAGTCGATTTCTATAATCCTAAAAACCTTGGAATAAGAGAACTATCAGTTGTATTTAAGTAGTCAAAGATGATTGACACCGTCTTTTTAAACTATATTAGACCTTTAATGGTGTTATATTATCGGGGTCAGTGTTAGTACTAGTAGTTTGTTTGTTTATTATGTTTGCGGTTAAACACAAAAACTTGAATATTACATAGCGAGAGTAACTGGGTCACTATTACTGCTGCCATCTTTTTTACTTATTAAAAAAAGTAGTATCCTAAAAAAACCCTGAAATGAAATAGTAGTATGATGAACTCAAAGGATGTGTAACAGGATAATTTAATAAAAATTGAATAAAATCGAGTGAAATATGTATTTTAACTCATTGATTTTCTCGAGTTCAAAAGATGATCAGCCACAGCTCTCCTAAATTCATCCTTGTTTAGGACTAAGTAAACGTGTCACTACATCAATATGCCTTTGGTGCTTTATTGGCTCCAATCTGAAAGGCTTCTCATACCATCTCACCAGGTTCAATGTCCACCTCTAACTGTGTATTGCCAGATCCAAGGATGGATTTAGAATAGGCGCGGGTGATCGTCCCCTAAAATCAAGAAAATTTGTTAAACTCTTTAAAATTTTGCTAATTTTAACTGCATTTTTGGTAAATTATCATAATCACTCCTCGGAATCTGTCTATTAACTCTTTATTGAATTTCACCCACATTGCCGGTTCTCCTGGTGAGATCCTCGGTTATTATTTTCTTAATTCTCTATGATAAGTCTTCTGCATTTGTTATTTGTTCAACTGTAAACTTCCACTAATATTCCTTAACCTTTGGAATTCGATATCTCCTCCCCGAACAAAAGGATTAAAACCTTCTAAAACTAGAAAGTTACAATATGTAAATCCTGCGTGACGTGTAGAAAGCTTTAGAAACAGCCGCTCGCATCATATTACAGCAGGGACTTTAGATATATTCTTCTCCTAATTAAGTAATAATAACATGACACTTCGAATTTGATATGCATTTTTTTCAACATAAATTATATATATCAGAAGAGGAGCATGGATGTATTATGCTATCATTGCTCATCCAAAAAAAGAAAAGAGAAGAGTACGAAATCACTATAGAACGAAGGGCATTCCCAATTTTATTAGGGCCTTTTAGCGTCACGAGTTTTTTTTTTTTCACCCTGAATACTTTTAATAGTATTTATTGTATTGTTATGAAAGGGTAAAAAACTTTGGAATTTCTCAGTTACAAACGAGATAAATAAATAAAAATCACACTGAAAAAAAAAACACTTTATATTTTTGTCTCGTACATTCTTACCAATAAAAGGAAGAGTAGCAGCAATGTTGATCCAGTCACCTCTACTACATAATGTTTGGAACTTTATATTCAATAACAAACATATCAAATGAATTAAACAACCTTTACCAATGCTTAGTCCTCTCGCAAAGCACCACCAAGTGCCTAATATAGTTTAATAAGCCAGTATTCATCAAGGTTTAAGTCAAATCCTCTTTTAATGATATTACTTAGAGCGAGAAAAAATATTTGATACAGTTGGTATTACTTTCACTTTGTAACCTGGAAGTCCTGAATTCGATTATATATGTGGGATTTCGTGTGCCCCTTTTATTACCTCTTCCTTCTATACCTCCTAAGCCCATGTCCCTTCTTGTATACCAAAAAATATTACTTCAAGCAAGATTCAAATATGTGATCTTAGCCGTATCAAATTGTGAAAGTGAGTTTTGAATTATATTATGCGCCTAGTTCCCTTTTTCTCAAAAAATTATCATTTAAATTAATTTCCAATAAAATAACGTTAATTGAGATTCACATGGATTGAAGAATAAATGATAAATTCACACACTTTTAAATATTTTTGTATGACTGAAATTTGTATTACTAAGATGGTAGCGCGTAATTCACGTGCCCAGCGCGATTTGCATGGAGCCTAAACATCACTGTCTTCCACGTCATGAACTAAAGTCAGCTCCCATCTGTTTCCGTAAGGACAGTCATTTCCAATAGAATAGCCATTTAAATCTATTTAGTTTGAATCTTAGATCGAATTGCGCCCTTTATTTTATCCATTTCTCCTGACTCATATGCCTGTTAAAAATTGTAAGTGGAAAAATAGTGGGGGACAATTTCGCGGGCAACTCGCGCAGTTTTATTATAATGCAAGCACATTTTCTGTTTTGAAATTGGATATCGATCCATTTCATCATTTTATCTCGTATTTTTTACTTTTTCAAACTATTTATTAACACATAAAATTCAACTTCGAGTAGCCATTATTTTAACGTCAAAGTATGAGCCTAATTATAATTTGCTAATATATAACTGCTTATTTTCTCTCTCTTTTCTCCATCTTATCTCACATATTTTTTTTATTAGTTTCTTATTTCAGATACATTTTTCCCTTACTACCATCGTACTATTTTTCATTATATAAAATACTCAAATTTTTATTTACTAATTTATTTTTATATTTCATTTACTGAAAAATAACATACTCATGACATTAACTATAGTTAGTATTTTATTCAATCATTTATTGCCCACTTTCTTCACCAATTTAATTAAATAATAAAATTTATGTGTAGTATGAATCAAGATCTAGTTAATATTTCAATATCTTTTTCACTTTCTCAAATTATCTATAAACATATATCGTTTAATTTTTAATAAACGTTAAATTAAGAAAGAAAATAGTATGACAATAAATTTGTCAATATGTAACTATTATCTATCACTTTTTCTCTCTTCTCTCCTTTATTTCAAATATTTTTTTTCGTACTTCTTCTGATACCCTTTTTAATAAATTCTTCTATATCATTTTTATTATTTAGCAAAGGTGGGTATTTAACAATATAGAAAATCACCCAACTTTTGCTAATTTATTATTAATCGTCATATTTGATTTACAGAGAAAGCAATACTCTGGATGTTAACTGCAATTATGACTTTGTTTAATAAATTAATTTACATATTCGTTTTATTCACTAATTTCATTAAATAACAATCGTACATAATACAAGGACAACAATATCCCTTCAAAGTTTTCAAAATAACTCACACGCCCACATGCTTCTCGTGCTTTTAAAAACTTGAATGCCGATTGCATATGGAATAGTATATCGGTGCAATTTTAAACTTATGTTTTGAGGGGAGTCCCGTAAAATTCTCTATATTTTGGAAATGTGATAGTAATGTATTCCAGTATGTCTTCTACCAGTTTGGGTTGATTCAGGTAATTCAACACATTTTTTTCTTAAGGAGCCAAAATTCGAATCTTACGAATAAAAAATCAATAGTTATGATACTTTTACTTTTTAATGGGCCGACTACCTCAAATCTTGATTAGTAATGGTTTATTAGATTTTTTTCAAATATAAAGTGGTATAAACAAAAAAAAAATGTGGAATCTTGTATTATAATGAAATTATATTGATGGTGATGTTGATTTAAGGTAATAATATTTGTACATTTTTGGGCGTATTTGTTCTATTTTACGAGAAGAACTCATCTTTCAGTCTCAATTTCATTCAGTTGTTGGGTAATAAATTTTGCCATCTCTCTTTTCTTTGATTCATGATACATTTCAAGTCTTCTTAGTGGTTGCTACTTTGATCATGAACTAATTCTCTAATTCCTAGGGTAAGCAATAGAACTCATTTCCACTTTTTAAATTCTTCTCTTTTCTCCTATAAGTGATTGATTATATTCGTATTGCTTATATTATTCTTGTGTTTAATACTTTCTAATTTACTGGCTACCAATTACATCGAGTCGGAGAATCGACAAACTCAAGAGACGGAGTTGAAATTATGCCAAAAATAATATGTCTTACGATAATTCACGCCGAAAGATCGGGATTATTTGTGAGAAGTATCGAGAGATTAGCCTATCACCCTAACTATGCATTTAGGGTTCGAGTTCAATGGGTTTCTTAATATTAATTGTTTAGAAATAGAGGATCAAATGTAAGTACTATGCCCTAGAGTAATACAATAACATGTGATTTGTATTGGTGATAATTTCTATTAGTAGTATTTTGACTATTTATTCAAATATAAGTTGTATGTTTATTTAAATAAGCTCATAAGACACTTGTTAATGACTTTATTATCAAGGGTGAGAATATGAGTGACAGATTCGTCTAGTACAAGTTCGTCAAAATAGTTTATGATTATGCAGGTTTTTGAAAGTGGGGTTTTGTGAAAGTGAATATTACCCTGGTAGATCGTG
Organism: Lagerstroemia speciosa; assembly: GCA_037672795.1. Taxonomy (NCBI): domain Eukaryota; kingdom Viridiplantae; phylum Streptophyta; class Magnoliopsida; order Myrtales; family Lythraceae; genus Lagerstroemia; species Lagerstroemia speciosa. Next base: position 5,103,326 of record CM075300.1, on the reverse strand, counting down.
ACCTCTTTTTGTATCCAAGATTAGTATGGGATACTAATGAAGATGAATTAGTGAGTCTCATACTATATGATATTAGATATGAAGACGTGAGATAAGTAGGTCAAACATAACATATGGATGGTACTCACATGGCAATTTGCTCAAGTCAATACATTATAATCCAGATCATACTAGTGTGTTTAATCATTAAACAAGAGATGATAGAGTTACCTTGTGCATAGGTGACTAGAGTTTATCACTGCGTGTATAGTTATACTAATCATGGGTATTTGGCTTTTCGTTGTTTTAGTTAGTTATATAAGGAGGGAGGTGATCATTTAACATAGGATTCATTACCTCAAATAAGTGAGAATAAGATCCTATATACACAAGGTTGTTTATAATTATGAAAATCCTTGGCCAAGATACTTCAACATAAATTGAAATTAATTTGGTTTATATCTTGTTAATCATGAATTGGAACTAAGATATATGCACATCATATAGACGATCAAAACTGGCCTAGAATCGTGAAGGGCAGTCCTAGGCAGGTTGCTCCTTTTGAAAGATTGGAATTAGCCCGGAACTGGATTATGAAAAATATTTTTTAAAAATGGGATCAATCAATTTATGTATCAAATTTAAAATACAATGCATTTGTTCTTTCAAATTCAATTTCATTATAATTTATTATATTTTCTAATAATTTATGTATTAATTTTTTTGAAATTTGTTGAATCAGCCGACTCAAAAATGGAACTGGACATTCCAAGCTAGCAATTCCGAAAAAGCTAAAGCCATCATTTCAAACCATAATTGAATGGCTCCACACCATCAATTATGGTCCAATTCCATTCAATTATATGGAACTGGACATTCCAAGCCAACAATTGCGAACAAGCTAAAGCCGTTGTTCAAACCATAATTTAATGGTTCCAAACCATCCCTAAACTATCCTAAGAGTAGTCTAGGGCCGGTTTCGAAACGTGGCCAAGACTATTATTGACATCATCCACAGTCTTGTGTTGATCGAGATCTTATAATGAAAGGATTCAAGTGCATGGTATGTATGAACATGTTTACCTGAATGTTAAAATCAAGTTAGCACAATTGTCATTTTTGGGTAGTCATGACATGTTGTGTGAGGTGTTTAATCATGACCTTTGAGAGTCAAGGGTACCTTGAAAATTTACCCTATAAAGAAGATGTTTCCAGCAATATCAGAGAATTGACATTACAATCTCATTGCTAAGCAGTGGTAAACTTATTTAGTCCACACAATAGAATCGTTCTAACCAGGAAAGAACTAATTCCATTTAAAATAGTTTGAATAGAAATCATTTACTGGATATGACTTGCAATATGAATGCGATGTTGCTAGCCCATCCTGAAGTCAGATCCAAATAAAAGGTCAAGGTTAAAAGAAATGTTTAATGAGATATAAATAACGGCACAATTACATTTAAGTAATGCTAAATATGGAAAATCCATATTTAGTATGAGAGATGAAAGCAAAAAGAGCATTTCAGGTTTTGGGATGAATTTTTCATTAGATGAATCATGCAGTTTCAGAAAAACTAAAATTTGAAGGACTTATTTTAAAAAGGAAGAAATACTTGACTTATTTTTATTACCAAACAGTCCCTATGGCTACTCAATAATTATAGGACTATGGAATCTGTAATCAATTTAAGAAATATCATTTCAGTTACCCGCCTCCAAGAGTAAAGGCGAAACCTTAACCCTTATAAGAGAATATGATTTTAAGAAGTCAAAACCTTAGTTGTTCTCGCTTCTACTGAACACACCCATCTACACTAAATAAGAACTCAAAAGCTTCCTTTCGAAGGGTAGCATCCAAGAGGACATTCCTGTTCAAGAAAGATGACTTCTTGGTATGAACGATTTATGTGGATGAGTTAGAAGGCAAACGCTTGGATGGGTATATCAATAACTACAATAATAATTTCCAGGACGGGTTATCAACATCAAAGTTTTTGTGTTACGAGAGGAATATCAAAAATTTCTTGCAATGATAGAAAGTAATGCATTATGCAATAGATGAAAATGTGATAACACCGTGATTGGATATGATTTATTGTGCATGCAATCTTTTTTTAATCAGCAAAAGGAGAGTAACAGGAATGACAAACCAGTCACCCCTCACCATGTAATGTTCATACTTTCATTTTCAAACAAGAATATACCAAACAAACTAAACAACTAGTATTAACACTGACCTTCTCAACTTAGCACACTAACGATCTCTATAGTTTAAGAAGCTAGTGTCAGCGAAGATACAAGTTCAAAAGTCTCTTCCGACAATATTATTTAGATTGAGACTTGAACCTGTAACATTGACCTTACTAAACTACGTGCAATCTTGAATTCATGCTAATTCAATTTTTATTATTCATTACTTCCACTGCACATATGTTGTGATAAAATTAGTAAGCAAGCACACAAATATAGGTATCAAGCAAGTAATATAGTGAAAGAGTAAGAGATTATTTCCACAAGAATCCTGTTCAATTAAAACTAAATAATAAACTAAGCAACTAAACCATGTTGAGCAAATCAAAATTAGATATGCAATTTAAATAAAGCAATAAAAGTAAGTAATTAAAAGAAATCAATCAATATCAATGGACTTGTGGCCTATAACTTCCCTCAATCCTGCTTCTAAATTCAAATCTAATATCTATATGTAATTAATTATGGTGTTGATAACCTAGGGTTTTGTGTTTCTTTACTTACCTTTCGGCTTAACAACAGTGTGCTCTAGGACAATACTAATTATTCGATCTCTAGTAAATTAATATTAAGAAACTCATTGAGCTCAAATGCTAATTTGTATAATTAGAGTGATAGGTTAATCTCTCGATACTTTTAACAGATTATCTTGATCTACCGGCATGAATTATCATAGGTTATATTATCTCTAGTGTGATTTCGACCCCATTTCTTGAGAATCTCTCCTACTCGTTCTATTGGTGGCCAATTAATTAGAAAGAATTAAATACAAGAATAATATAATTAACACAAATATAATCAATCACTTATAAAAAAAAAAAAAGGAATTTAGAAAGCAGAAAGGAGTTCCATTGCCCTAGCAATTAGGGAATTGTTCATGATGGAATTAAGATCATCCTCTTCCCTTGAAGCCATTAACATCTTGTTCCCTTGAAGTCATTAATCTTCAATCTCTCTTGACAGCAAAAAGATGTGTAAAGAACCGATATGAAAGATCATAGATGTCACAAGAGTGCTGCTAGGTCAAGAATTTATTAGGGTAGAGAATAGGATATTATATTTTGCCTAAAATATTTCACAAATATTCTCTATCCTAAAAAAATTCTAATAAAATATTGTCTCATGGAGTCAAGTTAAATCTGCTATTTTCACATCCTAATATTTTAGAATAACTTTCATAGTGAGCTTTGGATCGCCAAAAAATCAAATATTTTGCGAATATCACGGAATCCTCTTTGCCATCAAAGAGTTGCGGCCTACAACTCTATTTTGGTATTTAGGGAGTGACAACCCTATTTCCTCTATTTTCTAGTTTTGTTTCGTGGGTCGGGATCTATCTTTTTAGTTCATATGGTTCTTCATCATATAATTAGATCAACAAAAATCCCAAAAGTACCAATATTCTTGGAAAAAAATCCTAAATAATTAATCATAAGTCAATTTCACTCAACTAAGAAAAATCAATTAATCATGCATTTTAATCTCGTGATACTTGAACAACTCACTCGAATTGAAGTATAAAAATATGTTCAAATAAGCACATTCATATAATTAACAACATACTAGGCATCGTTTGTCCATATTTTCCAAAAGGGGTGTCACCTGATTGAAAAACCTTCTAATTCCTAATGGAAACGGAGAGGAGAAATGATCCCCATAAAATACGGTCAAGATTGCATTAAATAAAAGAAAATATAAATGAGACATCAAAGTAAGAAATTCACAAGGAAGACCAAGATGAGGATAGGAAGTTATATCCACAACTCAGTGCAACCTAATAAACCCGACACCACGGGGATGGGCGATGCTGAAGTGTAGATGTGGGCGAGACTTGCACCGCCCCAATCATAGTTTTTGGTTGCTAATCCAAAAATGGAATGAATGGCTGCTAGTCGCTCCCCGGAAAGTCTAAATTTTTCATCTCTTATTGGTATTATTTTCATTTATCTTTCAATTTATTTATTTATTCATAAAAATATTCTGGTCAACGTAAAGAAATTACGCAAAAGAGTCCTGATAAAATATATGAATTTTTTTAATCGAAATTGGTCAAAACATAATAGTACAGCACACTAAAGCTGGAAATTCAATTTTTCTAGGTTAAATATGAGATTTTAGACACTATGCTCTGTTATTTCCTCAGGGTAAAGTTGGCATTTAGTCTTCAACATTTTCTTATTTTATCATTTTTATCCCAAACATTTTTTGGACAAATTTGATCCTCAACCTTTTTGTAAAAAGACATACTTAATTTTAATTTTAAAATATTAATTTAATGACAAGAATAATAATAAAATATTTATTCATGTAAAAAAATGAGAGAAAATGGATGGACAGAGTTGCCGATAGTCACCATTTCCTTCAGGGATGTTGATCACCGTTTTGGAAGAGATCATCGCCAATGAGAAACCAAAACTAGGGTGCAAGTGACGAATAAAAGAAAAAACTATAAACGACATAAAAAAATCAGTTTATGTAGTCCTATATAAATTTAGAGTGGTTTTCAGAACCTACAAAACTCAACTCTAGAAATTTGGGTCCCAAGTTAGAGAACCAGTGCAGATGCAATTAACCTAATTTATGTAGAAATAAAATAAATATCAAGACATCCCTTTCTCCCTTTTTTTTCTTTTTTATTTGTTGAGATTTCATTGTTTTATTATAATTCTTACTATTTAATCATTTTTATATTAAAGTAATAAAATAAATTAAAATTATCTTTATATTAAAAGATTAAGGACCGAATTTATCCAAAAAAGATTTAGTATAAAAATTACAAAAGAAAAAAGGTTGTGGCCCAAAATCAAACTGTTTCCTTTTTCTCAATCCTCTGTCAGTTGAAAATCAAATTAGTCTAGTCTTATTCTCATAGTTTTAAAAACCGGACCGGACCGGCCGGTCGAACCGGTTGGACCGGGAACCGGACACCAGCCCGGTCCGGTTTCACTAATTACTCCATTTGCATCAAGGACCGGGTTGGACAGTGTGAACTGGCTGGTCTGACCGGGTTTCCACTGAACCCATAAGAACCGGTCAAGAAACCGGTCAATGAAGAAAAACAAAAAAAATAAAAAAATAAAAAACAAGAGTCAAAAATAGAAAAAAAAGGAAACCGAAGCTCTAAATTAATGTATAAAATATAACAATCTTATTTGTAAAGTTGAAATTATAAATTAATGTATAGAGTATAACAATCTTACATTCATATTACTAATTTTATATTATTATAAGTATTATTTGTAAAAATCCGGTTAGATCCATTGAACCCCGGTTGAACCCAAGAACCCAAGAACCCATACCTTGACCGGTTTCGCCCGGTCCGGTTTTAAAAACTATGCTTATTCTAATTGAGCATCTAATAATTAGTTATGATTTTTCATTCCAAACTAGTCAACATTTGTCAATTTCACAAACGCTGCCGCTACCGCTAAAAAATCACATATTCCTCTCTCAATCGAATTTCGGAGTTTTTAATACATCAAGTCAGGGATAACTCAACGGCCTTGGAGATGAACCTGAATTTGCCCCATTTCAATTTCGTTAAGTCAGCTTAATGAGCTCCCGGTTTCCATTCTATCACCGATACAAGTGATTTTCAATCCAGATTTTCTTTTCCAGACCATGAGGAGTCTCAATGTTCGTAGTGTATCAATTCCAAGCCAATCTAATTTTTTCCATGACAAGCCCGAGTTTGATTCATTTTGACTCCATTTAAACCATCAAATTCAACCCTACATTTGATCGTGTATCAACAAGTGTTTACCCAAAATCTCGATATCAAAATCCAATCTCTTTTGACGTTAAAATGAGATTTTTACAGTGCCAACAACCTTAGAACAAAGCATAAATATAGTGAAAGCTCGAGCAAGCCTCTTCCCTTGGAGAGAATCTTGTATGTCAGGTATATTACGTAACAATGTTATAGGGGATCACAAATCAATATAATTTATCAATTTAAAGATTTTTTAATAAAATCCAAAAAATAAAAAAGATAATCTCAGAAATAACTAAATTTTATTAGCTTGTGGTACCATATAAGTATTATCACATAATATATTCGTTACAGATAGGCTTGCGTCACCAAAGGTAATGCAAATGCCAGGCGTTGGTAGGTTGTGAAAATAAAAGCCCTTGGGGTCCCAGAAACCGATTGGCAGTGTGACCTCCGACCTTATCCTCAAATACTGTACGTGGGTAGGGTAAACTCGCCGACACTCAGGCTGGCCAATGCCACGAGCCAGCAAGGTTGATAGTGATCTATTACACTAGTTAAAACTTTATATAACACGTGACAAATTTATATTTCATTCAACTTTATAGTTATGTTATTTATACTAATCAAATTTTACAATTAATTTTTAATTTCTTTCAAACACCAAATACCATATTTTCACTCATAACCAAGAAAATTTTACTGTTATTGAGATTCTCCTGTAAATTTAACATTTGTAGTAACACTTTAACAGTCACGGTAACCTAAGTACTAGAACCAAAGGCTCCTCAAAGAGAGAAATTCTTATACAATCATACATTATCGCATGACGCGAGGAAATTCCATCAAATTATGATAAATAAGTAAATTAATGCTAATAACTTGAGCAATTTCGTTAATTATTACTAATCTAATTACTTTAATTGGTTATTCCTTGTCATGATCATTTAAGAATTTTTTCCTACCATAATTTACACAACGAGCTCATAATGTACACACCAATTATTTACTCTTTGAGCGGAACCTGTTAATTGAAATCAATGATTGAGTATGCTTTACAGATAGATTAAGAGCATCTAAGTTTTTAAACGATCTCTAAATTGAGGGGCCAAATTCCATGTCCGGATAAGGTCACCAACCTACATTATCACATGATGTAAGAAAATACCAATTGATTATAATAAATTAGTAAGTTAGTGTTAATAGTTCAAGCAACTGCCTTAATTATCACTAATGAGAGCAATTTAATTTGTTATCATTTTTAGATTTTTTTTCAACAAATTCAGTTTCTCTTTTGTCCTGATTTTTACTTTCTTATGGCTTATTTTTATATTTTCCTTTCTTTTAATTAATGTCCATGTACAGCAAAAGATAAGGCTTATTTTATTACCAAACAACCGAGTCACTCACTAACATTTGTTTGCTTCTTTTACACACAAGAAGCACAGAGCAACCATACACCACGCAGGCACGAACTGCTAATTTTTCAAAGCAAACACAGTTTTCGCTTATACATATGGTGGAGAAACTGTGTTTCTTTTTTTATTTAAGAGTTCAAACACGTCCCTTCTTAATTATCGTCACTGACCCAGCAGATGCTTGTCGATGTCCTTCATCATGGTGATCATGAACTCCAACTCCTTGTGTGGATCGACATCAGTCTCCCTGTGCTTTTCGTACCCCAGGGTGACTCTCACCATGTGAGGCTCGCCATGGCTGGTCGCGGGGATAACCTTGTATATCAAGGTGTAGCTCTTGTACCTCTCCAGGATGTGTCCACCCACAGCCACCATCGACACCGTCTTCTCTGCCTCGTCAAGTTCAAACCTCTCCTTGAATGTCTCCTTCTTCCCGTCTGTGAGAGCCATGGAATTCGAAAATTCTCAGTTGGTCAGTTCCAACATTTTTCAGTTACTTACTATTAAAATATTCACCAAGTTAAAATATCTACTAGACTTATAAGAGGTTTAGGACCATGTCCAGCACAAAAACTTAAAGTGATAACTCTATAGTATCTACTCTATTTTAAAATAAATTTATTTTTATTATTTATCTGACTTTAGATTTTATTTTTCAACACCGCCCTCACTTGATAATGTTCGCATTGGACAAGTGCTCTCAAATACTCGGCCTCAACCACCTTGAGCTGGGTGTTGCCCTTCCATACTCAGGTAAGGGGGACAAATGACCACAAGATTTCGGTCTTGGGCTCATAGACCACGAATTTTACACTCGAGCTTGGCAAGATGTAAGCCCACATTGCTGACTCCGATACCACAAAAAATATTCACCTATGCCTATAAGAGATTTAGGCCAATATCCAACTCAAAATCTTAACAAAGAATTATAACAAAGCTTGTTTAATTATTTAAGAAATTTTCTATTTTTGTTGGGATCGTTCGTCACATACTCATGCAGCACACCCCCAAATGCTCGATATTCATCAGGAGAATGTGTATGATTTGGACTACGGCAGAAGATCGATACATGATCGACCGTGCAAAGTGAGGATCTGGGGGATGGATAATCATACCCAGAGTATAACTCCAGGACTTGATGGAGCCGTGAGTCTTGAAGTCGCCTTCATGGACCTCAACTCCATGAACGCCGGAGGCAGCATCGGGAAGATGGTGAAGTTCTTCCTTCAGACGTTTGAAGTAATTGTCTGGTGAAGATTTTATCTCTATTTCAGCTGACAATTTCCCCCTCAGACCCATCTTTTTCCTTCCTTGAACTTGTGCAAAGAAAAAACCCTAACCCTCGAAAGCGCTACACAGACGGGGAACGTAGAGGAAGAGCTTGATTTCAACTTGAAGGGCAAGGGCTGGACCCTATTTATAGAAGTGAACGTCCATCCTTTTCCCTCGACTACATATAGTCCCGGCCACGGTTTCAGAACCGGATTTATTCAATTTCTAATGAAATTAAATAAATTTTAATTTATATAACGAGTTCATTGTATAAATTATAATTAAATTTTTTACACGTATAAAATTTTTACTATTATTAATATTTAATTTTATAAGTATCAAAATTTAAATAATAGTTTATATAAAGAATTTATTTATATTTTACATTAAATATATTTAAAATTGAAGATCCTATGGCTATGGTAGGTTAGCTGACAGGGGATGGGCCGGTGCGGGGCGGGGGGCAGGTGGGCTGACAGGGTGGGCTAGGGGTGTGGGAGGGGGTAGGGGTTAGGTAGGTCTCTTGGGAGGGAACTTTTATGGTTCAGAATCGGAACCGACGGTTCCGGTTTTGGAGTCAGTGGAACTGGTCATGAACCGTAACCCTTACGGCTCGAGGACGGTTCCGGGCCGATTCCGGGCCCAAACCAGCGCGTGGCTAGGCCTAAGTACATATTCTTATGTGAGCTGATCTCGCTATGTTATCAGTGAACTAAATCAATAATTATTTGACATATCAATGAAAATATCACGTCACATTTTTCTATCTACTAAAGTACTTATTTTCTAAAATAATTTGACACTTTTTACTGACTCTCAAATAATTATTGACCGAGTTCATCATGTTATCCATGGAGAAAATCTTGTGTTTATTGGGGTCACCACAAGCCACGTGGTGACACTAACTAGTCAAATTAAATCATTTTTATAGTGACATTTTTTGTTTTTAGGTTTTATAAATAAATTATAAAAATGATTTAATTTAATTAATTAGTATCATTATATAGATACTGCAACGAGGCGACACTGTTATGTATAAGACTCTCTCATCATGCATTAAATCTTATAAGTTTAAATACAACAATATTACCCTTCATTTGCAATTGCAAACTGCAATCAAAAGTTTCTTGCTTAATTCTCATCCATTAAACTTCACTTGCTTTTTTTAATATGCTTTTCCTCCAATCTTTGTAGATCCATAAGTCTTTTTAATAATCGAAAAACTTAAAGCCACTAAAATATTTCATGAATATGTTAATGCATACAGAGAGCGTGCTAGCACAGTCGCAATGCAACACACTTTTTTTTTTTTTTTTATCGATATGAACTACTAGTATCCATAAGTTTAATAAGTCGTGACTAATTCAATTTGAACCAGGAAGGCCCACCAGGGGTAAAACTTTCCTAAGGTGAATTTTCTCCTTTCACAATACTTAAACTCGATATTTTAATTAAAGAAAAGAGGCGTCTTATCATATCAACTAATTTATTTTGGTAATCTCATTACCATTTTAGCTACATAAAGCAAGTGAAAATAATATATTGGCATTAATATGTATGATATGTAACTAAAAAGAATCTTGTATGTAACAAGTATATCACATGAAAGTGTTGACATAATAGTTCGAGTCAATATGATTAAGTTATTTTTAATTTTTTAACAAAACATAAAAGGAAAAAAATAACTTTAAAATTGACTTGATTTGATTAACTTATGATATCACGTAAGTACTGCTACATACTGTACCCGTTATATGCAATACCTTCTCCTATAAGTGGGTTGATCCATCCAGTAGAAGTTATTAACTCAAGATCTCAGTAATCTTCTTTAATTATGCATAGCCGACGCGTATATATGATTGGAATCTGCTGCATTAGGAAATTTGAATTAGTACACTTGATGGTCTAAAAAACTGCTCTGCCTTCCCCAAAAAAGAAATACGCACACTTCAAGAAAGAATAATGAAGATGACTGTGCGGTGCCTGGAAGACAATGCTAGTTCAATATAATGATGGTGGAACTTTTATTTTCTCGTTAATAGGATAGTAGTAGTTTTGATCCTGTCAATTGTTATATAATGTTCGACTTTCATGTTCAAACTAAACCAATAATTACTAATACTGACCCTGCCAACGTAGTACCAGTAAAGGTTTGGTATGGTACATGAAGCGAGTGTCCGTCAAAATATAGGCTCAAGAACCTTTGTATCAACTTTTCTTAAAGTTTGTGATCGAACTTAGGATTTCGATATTGCCAAGTTATATAAGAGTTAGTTTTGAACTAATAGACCACTGCTTTAAGTGATAAGATAATGGAATGTAAAAGTCAATCATGTGCAGTTAAAAGGGCCCTCAGGAGTCGGAGAAAGTCTTGTATGTAACGGGGTACACATGTGGTAGTGCTAATATAGTGTCACGAGTCAATCAAGTCAATTCATTTTCAGGATTTTTTTCATTTTAGGATTTATTTTTTTCTTTTAGATTTTATTAAAAATATCATAAAAATAACTGAATTCTATTGGCTCGTGATACCACATCGGTACTGTCACGTGGTATAGCGGTTACACACAAGACTATCTCCAAAAGTTGGGTTGCATTTCAACCTCACATTCTCTGCTACAACTTTTAATACAATTATATATAGGATATGCATATAAAAATCTTATGCAATTATCTGGGTGGATTAATCTTTCATGTTCTTAAAATTTTAACATACTATTCATAGACCTATAGGAAAAGGGAAAAAAACTGCAAGAAAAGGACTGCGACATGGGCGTAATGTTGTAGCGTGAGATCAAGTGATTTTTAAATTCGATACCTATGGACCATAACTAAGTTTTTTTAGTTGGTAGCACCAGCATCTAAAAGTTCAATAAGTTTTGAATTATTTAGTTCGAGTAGGGAGGATCCACTAAGAGATAAAAACACTTCTAATATAAATTTTTTCATTTACAAGATTTGAATCCGAAAATCATAACCCAATAGCCTTCTCTCATATATGAAATGACTTTCCTAACAGGACACAATTTAAGGAAGAAGATGTAATAATCTATTTACCAACACTTTAAAGACAATCTCATAGATAAAATTACACAAATTTACAGATCCATATAGAGACGATTTCTCTAATTCTAAGGCTCTTGGAATAATAAAAATATCAGTTGTATTAAAGGAGTCTGACATGATATAAGTGGAAATAAAAAGTCTGAACTACTGAAGTCATGGCCGGACCAATGATAAACAATTAGGACCAGGTAGAGATTTTAGAGAAGTATGGCATGACACAGTTATACTGCTTTCTCACTTTGATCTGAAGGTTTTGTATTCGATCTTAATAATGATACTTCTCATACTACTTTTGTCTCCTCTTTCTTTTACTCATTTTAGATTTATGTGTCTTTTTTAATGAACAAAATATGTAACTGTATCAATATGCCTTTGGTGCTTTATTGGCTCCAATCCGAAAACTTTCTCTTACTATCTCGCTAGGTTCCGTGTCCTCTCCAACTGTATGGAAAAATCTTAGATGGTCGAAGAACCAACCAAATTAATTTGTTTAGTATTATAGCAACTATGGCAACTACTTATGTGGTTAGCACTAATTTTCTTTTTTAATTGGTATTTTCTCGTGCGACGTGACGAAATAGGATCACCTAGGAATTTCTTCTTACTGTATTGCCAGATCTTTAGGTTATTATACTCTTAATTCCCTGTAATAACTCTTCGGCATTTGTTATTTGTTCAACTGTAAACAACTTCCAATAATATTCCTTTGCCCTTTAGCAAAAGGATCAAAACCTTCCACAACCGGAAAGGTCCAATGTGTAAATTCAGGTTGGGGTGTAGAGGGTTTTAGAAATAGCCTCTCATAATATGGCAGCTTGTAACTTCAAAAAAAAAAATCTTAAATGATCTATATCACAGTAAGCGACTACGTCTAGAGGAGAATACTGGGCTTGTGGCTTACCTCAGTGAGAGGGCTACCGAAGACAGATCCGAATTTACGTCGATCAGATGCTCATATATTATTATATTATATATTATATTATTATTAGTGAACTTATAAGAAATTGAGTCCATTTCCATACAAAAGTTTAAATTATCAAGTGGTGGTACTCGTTACGGATAGACACATTATTATCTCTTGATTTGATCGATGTGTGATCTAACAAAGTTAACAAATAAAATTTCTCACACCATATAATGAGATGAGATCATCTAAGAATTTTTTGCACTTTCCTATATTCTTCTCCGAATTAAGTAATAATAATATGACACTTCAATCTCGATAAGCATCTTTTTAAACATAAATTATACATTAGAGAGAGGATAATGAAATTACTATAAACCAAAGGGTATTCGTATTCCCAATTTTATTTGAAGCCTCTTTAGAGTCGCAAGTTTTTTAATGTTCACCTTGAATACTTTTAATAATATTTATTGTATTGTCATGAAAGAGCAAAAAAACATTAGAATTGCTTGATTACAAACGATATAAATATATAAAAATCACACCAAAGAAAAACTCTATATTTTTGTCTCCTATTTTTTTTAAATAAAATGGAAGGTAGTAGTGGCCGCCACTACTACTCAATGTTCGAATTTTCATGTTCAACTATCAATATATCAATGCTAATTTGTCAACGTTGCACCACCATTGGCCTAATATAGTCAAATAAGCCAGTGTCCACTAAATTTCAAGTTCAAGAGTGCTTTATGATAATATTACTTAGAACGTTACTCAAATTTGAATTTTGAACTCACCAAATTGCGTGTGAGCGAATTTTGAACCCATTAGACTATCGGTCTTGGTTGTGCCTTTCAAGTCCTATATTAAGCAAACTAATATGAGCCATCGACTGCCAAAGAAATTTTCCTCCTGAAGCCACAATTCATTAATCTCCCTTGCCATCCTAATCTTATCCCTCCAAACTCCACAACATATTAACTATTTTCTTCTAATTCTTTCTTTTTTATTTGAACCACTGGTATCCAAAAGTTTAATAGACCCTGACTAATCTAGTTTGAGTCAGGATGGCTCACTAGGAGATAAAACTCTTATAAAATGATTTCTCTTAATTCACAAAATTCAAACCTAAGACCTTACTAATAGAGAAGAGACGTCATATTACCTTAACAAATCCCTTTTGGTTCTAATTCATTTTTTTAGTTCCCAATCTTTTTACCATACTAGGGACTACCTCTTTTGGTCCATTTGACTACATTTACTAGGATGAATATGGAGATCTTTTGTTTTTCTTTTTTTTTTTTTTATATCAAGAGATATCGGAATTTCACTCGACTAATATCCATGACCGCATACGCATTCTTACAAGCGCATAGGGTTTGCTTTTACATCCTTTCCACATTTTTACAATTTCATTCTCACATCTATTATCAGTCGCCTATGCATTCCCAAACTTGTATTTTAGTCTCTTCCTCACCGTTTCTCATTTTTTGCCCTATTATCACCCCATATAAAGATATTTTCTTTGTGTCCACAATCTATGAACATAGTGTTAAATGCCAATTTTCTCAGAATCAAATACTTCTATCATCATTAAACTTCCTCCCCTTTTCTTTTGTTTTAAAATTATTAAGGATTAAAGTGGATTAGTTGAGACAGTAGACGTCTCTTTCCATTAAATAAGATCTCGAATTCGAGTATAGCAAATGGAAAAAATTCATCATGAAGTAATTTATACCCTAGTGACCCTACCCATATTGAACTTGAATAGTCAGGACCCATTAGACTGGACATTAGTGATAAGGAAAAAAAAACAAGGATCCAAAATTGAATTAGCTATTTCTCTTCATCATTCCGAATGCTTCTATCTCTCACAAAATCGCAGTTTGCATGCTCACATGTTACTTCAAAACTAATCCCATTCCCATCACATGTTCGTCTAGTATTGCTGGGATAAAACCTAGGTGAAGATATCAGAATTCAAAGTGTGGCAGCATCAGAAAGAATCGAAAAGCAAGGAGATGAATATGAAAACTAGAATTACACGGTAAAATCATCTACTCAAAATAATGTCCACGGTGCCGAGTAGATCAAAACAAGATATTATAGCACCACAAAATTTCAAATAACAATTTATCGAATTCCTTATGGATTCATTCAAGATGTGTGATAAACACTAAAATTAAAGTATATATAATCATCATTCCCACAAATGATAACAAATCATAAGTTGAATCGATAGAAAACTCAAGCATTAGAAAACTTCAAAATCAGAATTGTGGGCAAGACATTCCCAGAAAACTCCCTTAAGGATTAGTATTTCCCAGAAATATTGCAACATGGCTTCAGTGAAAAATATGCAACCCTAAGATATAATGCCCACAAGGAGAATCATGGTTGTAAGCATGAAACTCCCTCACAAGAACTACGAACCGAGAAAGTGAAATCAAATAAATAATAATAGAAGAAATAGAAAAATATATGAATGCAATAAAAGAGAGAGTATGTGTGTGTTTCAATCACTTCTTCTCTTATACACCACACGTGTGTATATAGATTTGAAAAGTCGCGAGTAAGTAGACACATCGATTCAAAGAGTCAAGGGTGGTTTTTTCACATATATCCGATATCAAGTTTATGAATTTCTCATTTTATCATATTGCGTGGGATATCTCAAGATCCAATAGGTGGTATCGGAGTGACCAAGATCCAAACAATGATCTTCCCTACTTAGATGGACTCGTCGGTACATTGAAAGAAATATGTCAACTTGATAGAATGCAAGCGCTCTCCATTGAAGTTAATCTCTACTTCGTATAGGCCACTTCTCTCTACATCAAATATTCTCTCTCTAATAGGCCTCTTTTGGAGGATAACCAATCTAATGATATTATGCTTCTTAAGATTTTATACTTGAATAGCTCTCATTTTTAGTTCGATATAGACGTCCTGATTCGATTTTAGGAGTGGTGAAGAAGAAAAAACACAATGCTGGAGGGCACGTCCTTTAGATGATTGATGAAATGACCAAGTAGGGGGAAGAACATAAAGTAGTGGAATTGATTTCAAATTTTGAGCAGCGTAAATTACACATATCATATGGAACATATTTTATATTTTTTTTGTGACGGTTTTGACAAGTGCTGTTCACTCATTTATGGAGTCTACTACTACTAACTATAATTTTTTAAGCATTTTAACTTTTTATTTCTAATTTTTAATCCAAAAATTTTAAATTTTTTTTAAACCTATTAAATTTATAAAATTTTATAAAATTCTTTTATTTTTTTGAATTTTTATTTTTTTTCTAAATTTTTTAACAAATTAATTTTTTCTAAATTTCCTTTTTCAGTTTTTAGAGATGGGGTAGGAGAGGCCATTAGAAAAAAGGAAGAAGAGGGAGGAATATAATAATCCGGTTGGCAGGTAGGGCACGTGGCATGCACATAGAAATTTATCCGATAATTTTTACATTTTTATTTTAATTTTTATATATTGTTTTGAGTTTTTTTAATTTTGTTCTATATTTACTTTAAATTATTCTAAATATTTATAATTTCTAAATTAATCAATTTATTTTTATGTTTTTTTGTTTATGATTAAAATATATTTATCTATTTTTTTTATTTAATTATATATTTTGAAAAATTTTCCTATATTATCTGTTTTTTGAAATTTTAAACTTTTATCTTATTTTTCAATATTTTAAAGAATTAATGACGCGACATGTGTGTCAACTCGAGTCGCATAAGCTTAGCAAGGCAGATTTTAATGAAAATATTAACTGTATTAGTTCTCACAATAATATGAGAAAAATAAATAAAATACATGATAATTTTTACTATAATTAAAGGTCAAGATAATATAGGGAATTTTACCATAATATGTGACGCGATAGACAAGTTACCCAAAAGTTTATATGATCCTACTGCACACTGTCATGATAAATTACTACAAATAAAATTATTCTAATCAACAATTTTCATGGCATGTATCAAGATAATTAACACTTATTAATTCATTTTGTTGTAATTTGATTGGTCCTTTTATTAGTCACGCAAGGAGGTAGATTTAGCAAAAACTTTCTATTTAGCCCTTGCCATCCTAACACTATGTTTGGATTGAGGGATTTGGATGGGAGGGGTTTGGAGGTATTTGGCGGGATTTGAAGGGCAAAGGAGGGATTTGAAGGGATAACTTATTCCTCCAAATTACTCGTTTGGATATTATTATTAGATGATGGATTTGGAGGGAAACAAAAGTTAATTTGACCTTTTTCCCTTTTAATTTGGAAGACCGATCTAACGGAAGAAAAGTGTAAGAGAGACAGTAATTTCATGGTGATATTGAAATTCAAATAAAGTTATGATTTTATGATAGTCTTGATAGGCTTAATGGTTGCGACCTGGTGGTGGTCGAGTAAGGGAAAATGTGTTGTAGTTATGGCTTAATGATGGTCGAGAAAGGGAAGATTAAGTGTAATTATGTAATTATATGATGAGGAACTATAACGTGTCAAAGGTTTCTTTTAAAAAGTTACAATAGGTATATTTCTCTATGAATTTATTATCCCTCCAAATTTCCCAAATCGAAGGAATTAAAAAGTGAGGTTTGGAGGGATTTGGAGAGATTGTGAATCCCTCCAAATTACTCCAAATCCCTCATAATAATTTACCCAAACAAGGGATTGTACTATCTCTCCGAATCCCTCCCCTCCAAATCCCTTCGAATTCTTCTATCTAAACAAAACATAAAGGTATGTTTGGCTGGGGGTGAATGAAGGGGAAGGAGGGGGGAACGGAGGAGAAATATTTATCTCATTTTGATTTATTATAATAAGGGGAAAGGAGAGGGAAAATTAACCTCATATATATATAACTTATTAATTAATATATAAAAATACTATTCTTTTCATATTAAACTTGACTATCATTTTTTTTCTTGTATTCACTTCTTGAAATATATGTTGTACTTGAGTTTGTCACCAGATATCTACTTGAAGTAAATCAATATAGTGTTTACACATTCATGTTAATTTCAAAAAATGAACTTTTGATTAAATAATCCAATAACCAAATATTCGATCTATTATAAATGATAGATTTTAATTCTCATATAATTAAATATTCAATTCGACATAACATCTCAAAAAAATAAGATTATGAGGTTGAAAGTAGAGAGACAATGACCCATTTCTAATTTACGTCAAAGAAAAATGAGATTAGAATTTTTTTATTGATTTTGTAAAACCCATAATTTTGTCTTTTAAAAAAAGGAAATTTTACTATACTTTTCACCCCATTTAACCCCAAATAAGGGTTAAAAAAAGTAGGTTTTGGAGGGGAATTGGGGTGAATAGTTCCCATCAATTCTCTTTTCCATCCCTTAGACAAAACTATCCAAAAGATGAAAAATTTTCCCTTCCATTCTCTTTACTCTCCATTAACCTCCATCCAAATACATGGCAAATGAAATGCAACACCACGATCGAGTTTAACCATATGAGTACAAATTTGATATGTCCTGGGATTTTTATCCTTTTTTTGTTTGAATCACTAATATCCAATTGATCATAGCTAATCCAATTCAAGCCGAATGGGCGCATTAGGTGGTAAAACTTTCTCTAGGTGAATTTTCTCCATTCACATAACTCGAATCCGAAATCTTATTTAAGAGAGAGACATCCAACCATCTCAATTAATTTACTTTTTTTTTTTGCCAACTCAACCAATTCAGTTTGATTCCACCATTTTTAACTAATAAATTGGCCATTGATTAGGAGTTATTCGATGACATGACAAGAGATGGATCTAGGCAGATATCAAACCTTCGCTAAAATTTATTGTCCATGTACTAGCTGGAGAGTTTTCATTTCATTTTGGGTCCAGTTCCTCATAAAAATCTTATCCCAACTACTGCCTATTCTTCAGATTTCTGATGTTAGATGATCGATATGCATTGATTGGTGCACTGATGGCATAGATATCATAGCTATATAGCTGAGTATCGTAATGAGTAGCTAGGTGTCATTTTATTGCGGGCCACATTCCACATTTTGAAAGCTGGACCGTACTAAATATTCAATAAGTAATACATAAAAAGATTTGCTTAATAAAATATTGTTTTAAATTTTTTTTTGGCCGAAAAATATATTTCATTTATCCATCAATGCTGGTATTGTTTAAATTTTAACACATATAAAATTAACTTATAAAAACCATAAAAGCCTTATGCATGTTAGAATTTAAAAAAAATTATACAACAAATTCATTATATATTACGCACTCAATATCTTCTATCTACTATTTAGATTGATGCACTTGTGCGCTTAGCTGGCTAGTTGGGCCCCGTTAAGTGAAATTGCGAAGATTCTTTTTCATCTACAACATTAGTTTACAAAAGTATACAAACTTTTAGCTAATTTAGTTTGAGCCGATTTGGTTAATCGAAAGATAAAGTCTTTACAGTATGAATTTTCTTTATTTATAAAAATTCAAATTTGAGACTTTTGTTTTATAGGACCATGTTAGTTTCAAACCACTTGAATTAACTCACGTGGGATGTAATTTTCTGTTTAGTCGAACTAGAAATACGGCTTAATGTGTTGCAAGAAGGCAGTTATGACTTGTAATGGGAAAATGAAGTCCACTAGCTAAAATGGATGTGTGAACGTAAATTATTTTGATCCAATAAGCTGAAGATTTCACTAAACAAAAAATACAAGTTGATGGAGAAGATTAGAGGAAGCAAGTTTGATAATCTTCCCTTAACTACGTAATTCTTAGTGAGACAACTCACATGTATATTTTACACATAGCCTAGATTTGTAGAAGCCTAAACTCAGTAGCTGATGCTCCGTGGAAAGTTGGTTTGGGAGCCGATGCTTATGGACTCTCAGTGATGGAGTCGGGAGGCCTCAACTTTTGTGTGTAGATTCCTGATGGTCAAACCAATTTAAAATATTTTTATTCCTCTTAAGTTATTAATATAATATTTTACTTAGCTGAAAAAAAAAACTACACATAAACTTTAAATCCATGGATTCCTATGGTGCTAATTGGGCCGGGCAAAATAAACTTCTTGTCATAAAAAAATTATTCTTCTTCGATCACTGTAAACTTAAATTGAATTAGAGGCAAATAAAATATATTTGTAATCCCAAGATCAGCTAGAGTAGATACGACATGTATATGACTCGTGTGAAAATTTACGAGTTCGGATGTTCGAACTGTCCTTGAGCGCTTAACCCTTGGCAATGTCACCTATACATGTGCTTTGGATGTGAACTTATCTTGGATTTGTGAGGTGTTCATATAGATGGAGCGTATAAATTTCCGTTATAAAAAAATACATTTACAACTATATGTATTATATTTATTATCTCTATTACTTTAAGAGAGTACACAAATCTTTCTTTTATTTTTTATTTCTATATTATGTTTGTTTTTTTTTTGGCCAGTTTGTCCATTTTATATTAACACTGAATTTTTGACAACCGGAGGACAAATTTCCATCGAGGTTATAATAATAAATTTAAATTTACAACAAAGATAAGTAGCAGCTCACTGAATTCACGCAACTTCCCCAGTCCCGTGCTCCATAAATCACCAGCGAATAACTTCCATGCTCAGACCGTAGCTAAAATCTCTCTCCCATAAACATGCATCCGACAACAAGCAACCTACCTCGACCACGGACGGGGGAGTTGGTGCTAGAAGTAACATGACAGGACAACTGAGAATGCTCAATGTTGTTAAAATAGTTGAACAACCCATTTGAAGAATGAATAGCTGATAATATACTAATTATTCGAGTGGAAAAAGAGATATTTTATCATCTCAACTAATATAATTTTGTTATTTGTCCTCACGTTGACTCATGACTAATTATATTCTTACACTTTTGAACATTAGAAAATAAAGTTAATATTGGAAAGTTAAAAAATAAAATTTCAGAGAGAGAGAAGAAAAACAAAATGAGGAAAGGGGGATGGTCAGTGAGGCCCATCCCTAATAATTATTCCTATGAGATCACCGACAGTGCGAGAGGTCACTATTAATATCAAATGAGCTGGTGGTGGACGCCATAGACTTCCATCAACCCGACTTTTTCGAATTTGGATGACTGGTATTGAGAAGAGTAATCCAATTTAACCTATTATCTTCTTAGAGGTAAGGGAAAGCACCCTTAATTTGGAGAAAATATTTGGAGAAAATTTTATATATAATGAGTATACCATATAGCATTACTTACGTGGTATCACAAGTTAATGGGATTTAGTCCTACAACAGAGTCTTGTCATACTGCAACAACTAGAAGACATCTGATGGCAACGAAAGAGGTAATACGTAAACTAATAATTAAGATTTTAGTCCTGTAAATTCACTTAAAATAATTGAAATTTTAGGAATATATTTTCATATAGCAAACATCTTGATGAGCACTTTGTAAATCTTAAAACTATAGCTCAAATTCAAAGAAGATTAAGATTAATAAATAAAAAAGAAAGTATATTTTTTAACGGGTGTTGAAAACAGACCTCAAGTGATTGTACAATCTTCATGGGTTCTGTTTGGTTATATGTGAACCTTGCATAGTTTTCTGCTCTTCATATTTTTAAAATCTAAGAAAATCAGAGGAAAATGGTACGGCACGCTATAAAAATTTTAGGAATAAGAACTTTCACTATCTTTTAAGGATAATAGAATTTTTTGGATGCAGAATATCAGTGGAATCTATATGGTGAAATTGAATAGTGGAAGTGATCATAGGATTTGGCGAAAATAAAAAACAAATATATATATATATATATATGCATCAGTTCATCCATTCATTGATGTAAAGATTGAGGATGACAATTAAGCTTTGATGTTGTTGTGCTTGCTGTTAGATTCCTATGAAAATTTTGTCGATAGGATTTTGTACAAGAGATCAAGTATCACCCCGAGAGGTGCTGAACTCGAAATAGTTAAAGAATAGAGTGATGGAAGGTTTGAGTGGTGAGATTGAAAGTCTAGTTGCAAGAGGCAAATTTGAGAATGAAGATCGTGGGAGCAGAGGAAGGTCCACAATGAAATCT
This sequence comes from Lagerstroemia speciosa, assembly GCA_037672795.1. Taxonomy (NCBI): domain Eukaryota; kingdom Viridiplantae; phylum Streptophyta; class Magnoliopsida; order Myrtales; family Lythraceae; genus Lagerstroemia; species Lagerstroemia speciosa. The sequence continues at coordinate 5,081,646 of CM075300.1, read as the reverse complement.
CAAGGAAGGTTAACTTGCTAGAGTTGCGACCAGGAGGGCTATACCAAATGAAACTGTCCTAGCAAATGTAGGGGAGTAAGAGGCGAAGAATGAGATTCTGATAATAACAACAGATGTGAGAAGGGATGTCGAGAATCTCACAACATCGGGCCATTCAAGTTCAGATTGGGCTCTTGATTCAAGTAGCACATTCCATGTATCTCATGATAAGAGTCTGTTTATCACTTATCGTCTGGTTGTAGGAGATACTATTCGTATGCGAAATAGGCAAACATGTGAAGTTGTCGGGGTTGGAGATGTGAGAATCAAGACGTTGCATGGGTGTGAAAGAGTTTTAACCAGTGTCAGGCATGTCCCTGATTTAAAAGAAATTTGATTTCTCTAGGAACACTTGATCGATGCTGGTTCAAGTTCAAGGCCCTATGTTGGGATTGTCACGCATCAAGACAGATACTCGTGGAACTCAAAAATCTATCAGATGAGAGGAAATCATGATGGAAGAATTTAATCTTTTTTGAATTTAAATTATTCTAATTTCCTGTAATCTTATCCTAAATCAAATTAAGATATTTTCTAGGATATAATATGTCAAATTCCATAAATAGGACTGAATATAGTCTTGTAGGAAGAGTGAGAAATCTTGTGTGTGATCTTTTGGATAAACTTCTTTATAATGGTAGGACTCTTTTTTTAGCGAGATTGTAACGGAGGCTTGGGTACGAGATCGAAAATCTTTGTGAAGTTGCAATCTTCTATTTTGATCTAGTGAACTGCTTACTTTATGCAGTGGAGATTTCCCTCAGGCGAGGGTTTTACCACGTATATCTGGTGTTTGTCGTTGCGTAAATAGGAGCACCCACAGGTATACGAATCGCAATCAAGTAATAAAGGATGAGTAGAGTATTATTCTCACGAGAACTCTCCTATTAATCACTAAAATTAGCATAATTAATTCCAAGCCAAATAAATTGAATAAGTTGAGTAGAATACAAGTAATTAAAATAGAAAATAAGCAGATAGGAATTAATCAATTAAAAAGCTTCCAGAGTTCACAATTTCACCAATTCTAATCTTAAGCAAAATCCTTCTTTCATACAATTAATTCTATCATGTTACTAACCTAAGGTTCAAGGGTTTCTCCACTACCATCGTACACATCTCTCGATGTTGTACGAATGTACCTAAGTGAAGGACACTAATTCACTCTATCTCTATGTGATTAATGTTGAAAGGTCAATTAAACCAACCCTAATCGACCATCTAAGGTGCTCACCATCTCTTGATGGTCTCAAACGAACAATCTCACCTCTCGGCATAAGTTAACCTAAACTATGCAATTTCTAGCGTAACTTTGATTCCCTCTCTTGAGGCCCCTCTCTGTCTCAAGTTCGATCTCGTGGTTGGCCAATCCAAAAGAAAGATTTAAGAACAAAAATTGCATAAATAACACCTAGCAGGCGTATCTCAACAAAATCATACGTACGAAAGAAAGACTTTACTTAAAACATCAAGATGGTTCGATTGATCCCCCTAGGAAATTAGGGGTTTAGTTCAACATGATAAATGAAAGTATAAGAGTTGGAAGAGAAGACAACATCATCAAGAACAAGAAGAGAAGGTATAGGAAAAACTCTAGATAATGGATGAGTCGAATCTTGCAATCAAGCCCGCACGATCTTCAAGTTCGGATCTTCCTTCTTGCTCCAAATCTGTTGCCTTTCTTTTGCTCTTGAACATGATCCTAGATATATTTGACGAAGCGGCTATACCAATTGAAGATGAGTTCTGACACGCCGCTAAGCGATCACGTGGACCTGTTCAATCAAATTGTAATGGGCCTCAAGTCTATTGATGTGAAGATCAAGGATGAGAATCAAGCTTTGATATTGTTGTGCTCAGACTCCTACAAGAATTTCATCTATACGATGTTGTAAGGGAGATCAAGCATCACCTTGGATGACGTTAAGGCGGCACTCAACTCAAAAGAGTTGAAGAAAAGGGTGATGGAAGGCTCAAGTGGTACAGTTGAAGCGCTTCTTGCAAGGGGCAAATATGAGAATAGTGGCCATGGGAGCAAAGCAAAGTTCATGAAAAAATCCCAAGGAAGGTTGATTTGCTAGAAAAGCGACCAGGGGGAGGGCCATGTCAAGGAAATTGCCCTAGGAGAAAAGACGAGCAGACCGAGTTGCCAGTGAATGTTGGGGAGGAAGAGGTGGAGAGTGAGATCCTGACAACAACAACAAATCTGAAAAGGGATGCCGAGAATCTCATAATATCAGACCACTCAAGTTCAGATTGGGTTCTTGATTCAAGTTGTACATTTGATATATCTCATGATAAGAGTATGTATATATCCCATGATAAGAGTATGCTTATCACCTACTGTTCGGTTGGAGGTGATGAGATTCTATGGGAAACGAGCAAACATGTGGAGTTACTGGGATTGAAGATGTGAGAATCAAGACGTATGATGGGTCTGAGAGAGTTTTAACTGATGTTTGACATGTCCCTTAATTTAAAAGAAATTTGATTTCTCTGGGAACTCTTGATCAATGCAGGTATAGGTACAGAGCCCATGTTGGAGTGCTGAAAATCTCGAAGGGAGCGCTCGTAGTCATGAAAAGGGTGTTGCAGGGAGGACTCTATGTCTTGCAGATAAAGGCCAGGACTACGACTTCCCAAAAATACTTGGGTGATCTCAAGCACAGAAGGGTGAACATGTGCAAGGGAAGACCTCGAAATCCCTCTTGGGTAAGCGGACGTCCTTTGATAAACCTGTTGTGGTCGAGCAGCTTAAGGATAGGAACCGAGAAAAAGTGGAGACACTTTGGGGGAAGGTTGAGTCAACGAAGACTCCTGGAACTCAGCTTGTGGAGGTAGGAGTTGGTAAGTCGAGAAGGCGCGCAGTGAGGCAACAACTTCTATAAGAGAAAAAGCATGCTCAGGATAAGTAGAGGAAGCAGTCAAGATCGCATGAAAGACTTGAGCTTTAGGGCTTGGTGATCTTTGGGAATAATGAAGCCATGTCAAAATAGGCTTGTCGATACATTAGCTGGAAACCTGTAGGAGTACTACGAAGCCCGGCACCTTGGATAAGTTCAAGGGCAGTTTGGACTTGACTAGTGTGCACATGAAGAGGTGGAGCCCGTGACTGGACTGAGCAGAGCAAGCAAATCCAAGTTCGATGGTGGTTGGCTCGATATAGGCCAAGATGGAGACTTGTTGAGATTGTCTAGCATCAAGCCAGACACTCGTGGGACCCAAAGATCCGTCAAATGCGAGAAAATCATGAAGGAAAGATTTATTCTCTATTGAATTTGAATTATTATGATTTCTTGTGATCTCATCATAAATCAAATTGAGATATTTTTTAGGATATAATTAGGAGATATCTAATATTTTTTTGTTAGATCCCTTTAAATAGGGCTGAATAGAGTTTTGTGGGAAGAGTGATAAATCTTGTGAGTGATCTTTTGGATAAACTTATCTATAATGCTAGGGCGTGAGAACTTGAGAGATCGGGTTGAAACTCTTTTCTGAGCGAGCTTGTAACAGGGGCTTGGACAGGGGATCAAGAATCTCTATAAAGCTATAATCTCCAGTTTTGATCTAGTGTGCTTGCTCTGTGCCGTGGAGGTTTCCCTCAGGTGAGGGTTTTGCCATTTATATTTGATGTTGCATTTCTTCTTCTACTTCTTAGTTTTTCCGCTATAGTCGCACTCAAAATTCTAGGATCAACAATCGGGTAGAATCCCAACACCCTAGGTGGAGTGCTAAAAATCTCGAAGGAAGAGCTCGTAGTCATGAAAGGGGTGTTGCAGGGAGGACTATATGTCTTTCAGATAAAGGTCAGGACTATGGCAACGATAGAGTGTGCGACTTCCCAAAAACACTTGGATGATCCTTGCACAGAAAGATATTGTGCATTTGTGGTAAGACCCTGAAATCCCTCATGAATAAGTGGATGTCTTTTAATAAATCTATTATGGTCGAGCAGCTCAAGGATAGGACTCAAGAGAAGGTGTAGACACCTTGGAGAAAGGTTGAGTCGACGAAAACTCCTAAAACTTAGATTGCGAAGGTAGGAGTTGATAAGCTGGGGAGACCCGTAGGGAGGCAACAACTTCTATTAGAGAAAGAGCATGCTAAGGACAGGTAAAGGAAGCAGTCAAGGGCTGGTGATCTTAGAGAATACTAAAGCCATGTCAAAGTCGGTTTGTCGATACGTCAGTTAGACACCTATTGAGTGCGGATGAAACCTGGCACCTCGGATAATTCCAAGGACAGTTTGGACTTGAGCAATGCGCATATGAAGAGGTGGAGCCTGTGAATGGGCTGAGCAGAACAAGCAAATCCTAGATCGATTGTAGTTGATCCAAGCCCCCTAATCTAGTGGATTGCTTGCTATGTGCCATGGAAATTTTCCTCAGGTGAGGGTTTACCATGTATATCCGATATTTGCATTTCTCCTCTTACTTCTCAATTCTTTCCGCTACAGTCGCATTCAAAATTCAGACATCAAGAATCAGAAATTAATCCCAACAAGCTCTTTTTTTGAGAACTTAACAATTTTCATGTTGTTGTTTCGAAGGAGATGATTGAACAGGAAATTTAAAACTTGACACTGCAGATACGTGAAAAATACCTAAAAAATATTGGGATATACAAGAAAGCAACCACAAATAAGGCAAAAGATACCACTAGATTATTATAAAACAAGAATTAAAGCCATTCGCGATATTAACTAATTCCCAACCCTATTACAATTCTAATATAGAAAAGAGTATAAAATCTAGTCTCACATTTCAAGTTCTAATCCCAAAGTTACAAAAACAGTAAAGAACTTTGGAGTATATCTTACCATTGCCAAGCTACGTGGTGCCAAACTCTTTCACCTTGACCTTAAGGCCCTAAGATATTCTGGCACCGGAGCACATTCTAAACTCATACCAAATCATATTTAAAAGCGCTAATAACCTATTTTGTTTATACTTTGACCGAATTCCCACTTTTAGCAAGAACATTTTCGCAGGATCTAGGAAAGCACAAACTTTAAAACATTTGTTCCATTTAGCACGCAATCTATTTTTCCATCGACTATCCTACATGGCACGTTAATTACACTGACGTGGCAAACGATGGCTGACGTGGCCATGCCACCTCAGAAAATACCGAGTTTACCCTTAAATACTATCCATTAATTTAAAGTTATCGAGGATAATTTTATAACTTTATCTTCTTCTTGTCCTAAATGTCCCTACAGCTTTACAGAACCTATATTATACCAAAAGTTATGAGTACCTAGTTCGAACCTATTATTATCTTAATTAGTAAATTTTAAACTTTAAAATTGAGTAAATTGAGTAATTAAAGTGCATTTAAATTAATGAAGAGTATTAAAGGGTGAACTCAATATTTTCTTAAATTTATTTGACGTGGCATTGCCACATTAGCCATCGTTTTCCACATCAGCTACCGTTAATGCGCCAAGTAGGATAGGCCTATTAGTTTTGACAGAAAAACAGACGGCATGCTAAACGGAAAAAATATTTTAAAGTTTGTGTCTTTTTAGGTTACGCGAAAAAGTTCTTGCTAAAAGTGGAAATTTGATCAAAATACAGGCGCAATTAGATTATTTGCCCTATTTAAAATATTTCACATATTCTTAGAAGTATTTTGCTAATAAATAAATTTTTAGATTCAAGAAATATAATTCAAAAGATAAAATAATATCCAAAATTTTAACAAATATTTCATCTCAGATATTATGTGCTTCCATCAGAATCTTCATTGCTGATCATGATTCACACCACTATCATTTCTTTAAAAAACTTTTTATCTCACCTCGGGTCTTCAGGTCTTTGAATTTTCAACTTCATGCAAGACATATCTAGCAAATCTCCACCTTAAATCACATAAGTCAACCTTACATGTCCGCATCTCACAATGAGCACACCTTACTCAAGTCCAAGGAGGTTCTAGAATCTCTCAACTTTTAATAGGTGTACCACCCAAAATTGGCATTTAACAACTCAAATTTTGGTGACTTTTATGGTACATGAAAACCATCATTGCAAGCTTTAAATGTCTTCGCAATTTATATTACGGAAAGAAATCAGAAGAATATTTCCACCATTATTTCAGTTGACTATTTCACTTATTTTAGGATGCAATTACTCGTAGAATATTTGTACATTGTGATTTTCCATAACTTTTACATATATGTATCCCGAATATGTTAATGAAGGATAAGCTTTTGGTCCCCTCTTGCTGCTCTTCATATTATTACAACTCCCTACATTAATTTTTTTTTATCAAGTTTTTACAATTTATATGCGTACTCCCCTTGTTCGGGGACAATTATTTAGCGGTTGCAGCCTCACATCAAACTTGGCCATCTAAGTTGTCTCTATTATTCGAAAATAATAACGGCGTCTCCACATTTCCTAACATGATTTCCACCTTTTCCACCACTATAAGGGTTTATGGGACTTCTCCTCTAGTACTCCTTGATGTCATACTACATCTGCAATACCTTCATAAGTATTTGCCAACACCCAAAGTTATTGGTACATCCGAAATTCTCCATCTTGAATCTCACACTTGACATCTTTAACCCCTCAAACCTAACCTTGATACGACTTTTTAGATCGAAAAATCCCAAATGAGGCAAAGAAATGAGAAATTCAAAATGTTGACATTAGATATATGTGAAAAACCCTAAATATAGAGGTAAATAGGTGCAAGTAAAATATGACATTTCACTAGATCATAAAATATGAGATTACTATAATAAGGATTACCACCAATTTCCAGTCCTTAATACATGTCTCATACGTAAAAGAGTTTAAAACTCAATCTCCTAATTCTCACCCCTCATTCCTCACTCTAATTACTAAGTTACAAAGAAGTCTAACTTGAGAGCTCTTTAGAGTAGAACATACTATCACCAATTTGGGTGATCCTGAACTCTCTTGCCCTCGTCTCGAGGACCTATGTTGTCATAATCTCAAATAGATTATGAGATTCAAGATCCAATTCAAATGAGAAAATAATGTCCACAATTTTCGTAAATATTTGATCTCGGATATTTTGTGCTTCCACAACATTCTTAGCCTAGGGCTCGCACCACTGTCATTCTCTGAGACCGATTTCCAACCTACTCTGAGTGTTCAAATATCTGAACTTTCGAATTACTACAAGAAATCCCAGCAATCATGAGCTGAAAAAACTTCCATTTTATGATAACTCGTGAAAATGAGGTAATAAAAAAGTACAGTAATCTTTAGAACGTGATCTCAATTTCAGCAGGAAACAAAGGGCAAAGGTTAGAAAAATACAAAATTATAAACATTCTGCACTGCCCTTTTGGAATAAAGTCTAATATATAATGTGTATATCACGTGGTAGTATTTTTGTGATATTATAAACCAATAAAATTCAACTATTTTTAAGATTTTATAAAAAATAAAATAATTAAATTGTATTAATTTATAATATCACTTAAATAATATCACATAATACACCTATTAGATGCTGTCTCCCCTTTTGAAAATGACTTACATTGAGTCAGTTTCTACAACTATAAGGATGTGCCTATATATATATATTCATGGATAAATCTAAAAACCCAGTATTTGGCAAAACTTATTAAGAAAGTGCAAAGAAAAAGGATTAGATGAATGGAAATAACGTGAGCTAGATTAATAAAAAAAATGAATAAAATTGGATTACATTTATATAATACTTTATAATTTCTCCCGGTTTCACAATGGGATAATTGCTTTTCTCCCTTTGATATATGGGTGCATATGAAAGTGACAATGCCTTGCATTCGGATATGAAAGTTACCTACCTGCTCTGGAGCAATTCTCTGGGTGGGTGCATTATGTGCAATAGTAACCAAGCAATAGTCAAACACCGATTGGTACGTGATACGTTGATCATATAAAAAAAACAGAGAGAGAGAGAGATACCACTGATTATAAGTGCCGCACCTCGGAATCGATTAGTTCAGCAGGCTGTCTCGCGACGTCATGGTCATCAATGAACATTTAAAAGGAGTCGCCACTAATCATTTAAGAAACTAGTTCTAAGGTCAATCATAAACCTATTATTTACGTAAGGGAGCATGACACTAACCGTTTAGGTTTTTATTAGTCGATCTGGAACCAAAAGTTGGATCCGGGGGTTCTACTACGTTCGAAAGGCTCACAAGCCAATTGACACGCCCTAAATCGGCACCCTAATATTTTTAAACTTGCCTTACTTTATTAAGTCCAATTCTACTCCAAAACAGTCATTTAGAGGGAGGAAAAACATAGCGCAAGGAGCTGCTACAATGGCAAGAAAACTAAGGCTTTATCATCCTCAAGATGACATCAAAAATTGGAAGAATCATTGAGCTAAGGATCAGCAGCAACTGTGAACTTAAATCAGCTCGATTTTTTTTTATCATAAATGACATGAAGATCTAGGAAAAACAACCAACAAAGAGTTGCTACAAAATCTAATAAATATGGGCTCTATTCCCATAAAAATGTATTCAGAATGAAGGGAAAATCATTGAGCAACGATCCCACAGAGACTTTAGGAATTACTCAGCTCGATTTTCTATCCAAGATATGACGAAAATGAAGGGAGAAAATTCCCAACAAGGGACTGCTGCAATAACAGATGAAACATAAGTCTATTTCACTCGAAAAATGCGTCGAAAATACGGGAAAACACCAAGCAAAGAGTAGCTGCAACTAGAGCCAATAAACAGCCCCTTTTCCTTTGAAACGTCATTAAAATCATGAGAAGATATACAACAAGGAGCAGCAGCAGTAACAAGTGCCTAGCAGTCTCATTCCTGAAAAGAAGAGGCATCCTAGACAATGCGGAGAAGCAGCAGCTGTGACATTAGATAAGTAAAGGCTCTATTCTCACAAAAAACAACATCAAAATTGGGAGGAATTGCGGCGCTAAAGTCAGCTGCAACCTCAGGCACTTTACAGCCTCTTTTCCATCGACAAAATCCATTCAGATCAAGAGAAAGATTCAAGGTAAAAGGCATCTGTAATAGCCGACACTGAACAGCTCTATTTTATTTCAAAAATGCCATGAAAACAAAGGAAAGCTCCTAGCAAATGGCTACTACAAAGACCAGAAAATCAGCACTCTAATCTCCTCAAGTGATGTCATTGAAAGTGGAAGAAATCATTGGGCAAAGACCAGCAACAACCACGAACACTGAACAACACTTGTTCCATCAGAATTGTCACTAAAACCAAGGGAAAACAAGGAGCAAGGAGCTGCTGTGATGGATAACTCTATTCACATTGAAAACAAGATTGAAATCACAAGAAACCCTCGAGCAATTACCAGCAGCAACCTTGAGCATTAAACAACACTTTTTCCCCATTGAAATTGACATTAAATCCAAGGAAAAATAGGGAGCAAGGAGCTGCTGCAATGGGTAGCTCTATTCTCATTCAAAATGGGATTTAAGTCATGAGAATCCTTGAGCAATGACCAGCAGCAACCTTGAGCACTAAACAACACTATTCTTACCAAAAGAGTCATTTGAGAGGAGGAAAAATAGAGAACAAGGAGCTGCTGCAGTGGCGGGAAAGTTAAGGCTCTACTCTCCTCAAGAATATCATTGAAGGCGGGAGAAATCATCAAGCAAAGAACTGCTGAAACTATGGACACTATGCAGCCTTGTTTTCCTTGAAAATGACATGAAAACCATGAGAAATATGCAGCAAAATGCAATAGCACATATCTGTAGACTAAGGCTTTAATCTCCTCAAAAACAACAATGAAAGTGGAAGATATCATCGAGCAAAAGGGCTGCTGCAACTTTGAACTTAAGCAGCTTTATTTTTATCAAAATGACATGAAAATCATGAGAAATATGCAGCAAAATCCAGCAGCATAGATCCGTAGACTAAGGCTCTAATCTCCTCAAAAACAGCAATGAAAGTGGGAGATATCATCGAGCAAAAGGGCTGCTGCAACTTTGAACTTTAAGCAACTTTATTTTTATCAAAATGACATGAAAATCATGAGAAATATGCAGCAAAATCCAGCAGCACAGATCCGTAGACTAAGGCTCTAATCTCCCCAAAAACAGCAATGAAAGTGGGAGATATCATCAAGCAAAAGGGCTGCTGCAACTTTGAACTTTAAGCAACTTTATTTTTATCAAAATTACATGAAAATCATGAGAAATATGCAGCAAAATCCAGCAGCACAGATCCGTAGACTAAGGCTCTAATCTCCTCAAAAACAACAATGAAAGTGGGAGATATCATCGAGCAAATAACCAGCAGCAACTATAGACACTAATCAGCCACATTTCCAATGAAACTACCATGGAGATCAAGGAAAACAAACAGCGAAGAGTTACTGCAAAATCTGACAAGCATGGCCTCTATTCCCTTCGAAATGCATAGAAAACAGAGGAAAGTGCCAAGTAGGGAGCAGCTGCAACTACAGCCACCAGACAACCCCATTTGCGATGATGATGATATTCAAAACAGTGGCAAATGTTGAGCTATGAAATAGTAGCCGAGACAGATGTCTAACATGTTGTTTTTCGACAAATAACGGCATGCGAAGGGAGAGGAAAACCCATCAAAACACAGCAGCTATCACAAAGGATCAACCGCACTTATTCTTGACAAAAACTACCATAGAATCAGTTGGGAAGTCACACAAGAAAGGACAGTTACGACACTTGCATTATACAACCATCAATCATGCAACAAACTCTCACAGCACAACATACCAGACTAACAATCAACCAATCATCCAAGTCCAGGGAAATAGAGGAGAGAGTCCCAAAAATTACCAGCCTTACCAAGGGGAGAATGTTACAAACTATTTGTGTAGGGAAGAGAAGAGAACGAAGAGAAGAAGATTGAGGGGAGAAGGGACTTGTTCTTATTATTTTCCACACTCTCATGCATGCTCTACTCTGGTATTTATAAAACAGAGGAAACAGGAGTTGGAGTAACCGTCTAACAGATCAAGAATTTGAATTACAGTTTCCCGCCCAAACAATTACAATTGAGTCCCATAGTTCTAAATGTTACATTCAGTCCCTTCTTCTACCCTTTCTATTGTTTTGGCTTTTCTATTGTTCTGGTTGTGCAATTGGGTCCTTGGCGCGTAACATCTCCCTCCCTTCAAAACAACCTTGTCCCCAAGCTGAAGATGAGGAAAGCGGAGCTAAAGATCACGGAGGAACTCCCAAGAATCATCGTCAGGAAGAGAAGAGGACCAACGAATTAACACCTTGGTAGCAGCAATGTGTCCCCGACGAACCATTTTCCAGTCAAGAATATCAACTGGCTCCAGGGGTGAAACAGGGGAGTAATCCTGAGGTAAGGGAACTATCGGTCCCCAAGTGCCACGAGCAGGTTTAAGCAAGGACACATGGAAGACATCATGGATCTTGGAGTCCCCAGGTAGTTGCAACTGGTAAGCCACTGGTCCAATGCGTCGTAGGATTTGAAACGGTCCATAATACTTGGGAGACAGCTTATGAACAGAGCGATGTTGCACTGAGTGCTGTCGATAAGGATGTAACTTTAAGAATACCCAAGCTTCGACCGTAAAAGAGCGGTCAGAGCGATGCTTATCTGCGTGTTGCTTCATGCGGTGTTGGCTACGTTGCAATTGATGCTTGAGTCGTGCGAGAGTAGACTCTCGTTCAGTTAATTGCGCATCCACGGCTGCGATTGAAGAATCTTCCGGAATATAAAGAATATGTAAGGGAGGTGGTCGACCATAAATTGCCTCATATGGAGTCATGTTAATAGCAGAGTGATGTGTGATGTTATACCACCATTCAGTCAGTGCCAACCAGCGGTGCCAATGTCGCGAAAACTCGCCGGCCATACAATGTAGGTAGCATTCCAGAGATCTGTTGAGGACTTTAGACTGCCCATCAGTCTGTGGGTGATATGCGGAAGAATGATGTAAAGCAACCCCTTGTGATTGGAACAAGGCCTTCTAGAAATTGCTCAAGAAGATTGGGTCACGATCGCTGACAATACTTCGTGGAAAGCCATGAAGCTTCCCAACAGTGTCTATGAAGGTACGAGCAACCTGAGGAGCAGTGTAAGGATGAGCGAGTCCCATGAAGTGCGCATATTTAGTAAGACGATCAACAACCACGAGGATGTTGTTCTTGCCCTCGGATTTAGGCAAACCATCAATGAAATCCATAGCAAGATCAGTGAAGACCCCTTCAAGAAGCTGTAGCGGCTGTAATAAGCCACGGGCGGCAACAGTTTCTGCTTTATTCCGTTGGCACACTTCACGTTGTTGCACAAATTCCCGCACATGCTGACGAAGTCCCTTCCAATAGAAAATCCTCGAAAGTCGTTGTAAGGTGGACGAAGCACTAGAATGTCCTCCAAAGGAGCTGGAGTGGAAGAGGCCCAAGATTTTCTGCTGCAGGGACATATTAGAGCCAACCATGAGCTTCCCTTTTCTTCATAATAGATCAGCTGTCCAGGTAAACTTAGTGGAAGCTCTAGTGCCTTGTCGTAATTTTGTGATCAGCTGTGTTAACTGGGGATCAGCACTCCATGAAGCCTTGATTTTGGCCAAAAGGTCAGTCGAAATAGAGGACAAAGTAAGCACATTAAGCTTTGAAGTAGTAATACGTGACAGAGCATCGGCTGCTGTATTTTCACGACCCTTTTTGTAATAGATCTCGAAGTCATATCTGAGCAATTTAGTCAGTCAACTGTGCTAAAGAGGAGTGTGTAACTTCTGTTTAAACAAGAACTTCGACTCTAGTGATCTGTTCTGATCACGAAGTGCCCATTAATTAGTTAGTGATGCCATTTCTTCAAAGCATTCAAAACAGCCAGTAGTTTCTTCTCATAAACAGACAACTGCTGGTGTCGTGGTGCCAAAGTCTTGCTGATATATGCAATGGGATGCCCATGCTGCATTAAAACAGCCCCAACTCCTCCAGAAGCGTCTGTCTCAATCTGAAACTCCGCGTGTGGATCAGGAATAGCAAGAACAGGTGTTGAAGTTAGAGCCTGTTTAAGCTGCTGAAATGCAGCCTCCGCCTCGTCAGTCCATCCAAAACTATTTTTCTTTAACAAATCATGAAGAGGCCTACAAATAATACCAAAATGACGAACAAAGCGTCTATAGCATTCGGCTAGTCCCAAGAAACAGCGTAGTTGCTTCACATTGGTAGGACTGGGCAAGCCCAAGACAGCTGCCACCTTTGCTGGATCAGTGGAGATGTCGTGTTGAGTTACAAGATAACCCAAATACTCAACTTGGGAAGCTCCAAAGGAACACTTACTTCGCTTAGCAAACAACTGGTGCTCCCTTAACATTTGTAAAACTACACGTAAATGAATGAGGTGGTGCTGCAAAGAGGGACTATACACCAAAATGTCATCGAAGAAGACAAGCACAAAACATCGTGATAAGGCTTAAAAACCTGATTCATCAAACTCTGAAAGGTGGAGGGAGCATTTGTGAGTCCAAAGGGCATAACTAAGTATTCGTAATGTCCTTCGTGTGTTTTGAATGTTGTTTTGTGAATATCCTGCTTAGCCATTCTTATTTGATGGTAGCCTGAGTGTAGATCCAGCTTGGAAAAGATGACCGAGCCATGTAACTCATCGAGCAGCTCTTCTATCAACGGAATAGGGAACTTATCCTTTAAGGTGATGTTGTTTAGAGCTCGGTAGTCTATGCACATCCTCCATGTATGGTCTTTCTTCTTGACAAGAATCACTGGCAAAGCAAATGGGATTGTACTGTGTCGAATTACTCTCATCGTAACATCTCGCCCACCATTTGTTCAATCACATCTTTCTGCACCGCTGGATGTCGATAGGGTCGAGAGTTAACAGGAATTGCTCCTTCCCTTAACACTATTTGGTGGTCATGTGTTCTACCTGGTGGTAGCCCTCTAGGCTCTTCAAAGACATCTTGATATTCAAGCAGAAGGGAGTCGATAGCTTCAATGGGTTCAGACGACTTGTCAAGGGAAATGTTGAAACAACTCATTCGCTCTAATCTCCAGATTTGCAATGCAGCCACCTGCTTATTCTTAACCAAAGCTTTACTCAATCCTTTATTGTCCACCAACAGTATTCCTGGCTTAGGCATGCCAGACAAGGTATGTTCACGCCCTTCATACTGAAACTTCATTTTCACGTTGTTGAAATTCTAGGTAATATTGCCTAACTGGGCTAACCACTGTACCCCAAGTACTATGTCATATGTGTCTAACTCGATGAGAAGCACATCTGCCATATAACATTCGCCTTGCATTTTCCAATAGAAATTCTTGCACTGTGCCTCACAAGTTAGTAAACTCCCATTCGCAGCAGTAACCTTAACAGGAGCTACTGATGAACAAACACAACCCAACGACTGTCCTGTAGTTGTATTCAGAAAATTGTGGGTGCTCCCTATGTCAATTAGAATACCCTTTTGCCACAGATCCTAGCACTCACATTGTCTGAAAATTCTGTGTACCTGTCAAGGCATGGATGGAAATTTCAGGATTGGATTCCTCCATATTCTCGACCTCCCAATCTGGTTCTCCATATTTTGGCTCCACCTCAAGAGCCTCGATCTGATATAATTGTCTTTTAGGGCATTTGTGAGCAGGGCTATACTTTTCATCACACCAAAAACATAACCCTTTCGCCCTTTTCTCATCCATCTCTTTACTGAACCAGGACTTAATAGACTTGGTAGGTTCTAGCTTAACATGTCCCAATGGTTTAACATTTTACCCTTTTCAGTAGCTCTCAGATTTCTGTTGATGGTTGAGGGAAAAGGTGAGGAGAATGGTTTGGACACAGTAGGTGGTACCTTAGTCATCTTAGTGGATATTAGTGATCCCTTCCTTGCAATGCCTCCAATGGTTGCTGCCTCGAAGTAAGAAGCATAGGCTGCCTCTTGTAAGTGAGCGATAGCATATGCTTCATGCAATTGCTGTGGTTGAAACATTCGCACAACGTGTTGTATCTCTCCCTTAAGCCCTCGCAGGAACAAACTGATAGAGTAGGCAGTGGAGATTTGAACTCAATTCAGGAGGGAATCAAATTGCTTGATATATTCCTACAGTGTACCCAACTGTGTCAAATTTGCCAAATCTGCCATTGGATCGTCATACGCTTGCTGATTGAATCGAGCATTCATAGCTCGTACATACTCCTCCCAGGCCACAGGTCCCTCTCCTTCGGTTCTGCTCCATAGGAACCCATGGTGCCATCCCAGAGCATCTCCATTGAGATGGATAACGACTACTCGCAGCTTCTCCTCGTTAGGAGTTTCATCGTACTCAAAGAACCTTTCACTTTTGTATAACCATTGGGTAAAGCCTTCTCCATTAAAACGAGGGAATTCCAACTTACCCAAACGTGCTTTGTTGTGGTGTCTATGTTCAGGATGCTTTGCTCGAGCATGTGGTCGTGGTCATTTTGCTTGCTCCTTAATGACCGTAGACAATTGTGCTATGTTGTTCGTGAGCTATGTGATCAGAATTCGTAGGTCATCAATGGACCTTTCAGTCAGGCTACGGAATTCATTATTTGTTTGCTCGTGATCGCGGATCAATGACTCCAATCGTCATGCTTCTTGCGCCCTTGTTTCTGCGATCGTAGCCGAGGAACGAGTGGCTCTGATACCAGAATGTTACAAACTATTTGTGCAGGGAAGAGAAGAGAACAAAGAGAAGAAGATTGAGTGGAGAAGGGACTTGTTCTTATTATTTTCCACACTCTCATACATGCTCTGCTCTGGTATCTATAGAACAGAGGAAACAGCAATTGGAGTAACCATCTAACAGATCAGGAATTCGAATTACAGTTTCCCGCCCAGACAATTACAATTGAGTCCCATAGTTCCAAGTGTTACAATTCAGTCCCTTCTTCTACCCTTTCTATTGTTCTGGCTTTTCTATTGTTCTGGTTGTGCAATTGGGTCCTTGGCTAGTAACAAAGAACTTGCAGCAGTTCAGGCGATAGGCTCGGAGCAAGGTTGGTGGCCGTGGAGGAGAACTCAGTGGCGTAGGAGGAGGATCAGAGGAGTGTCTCGGCTGATTGAACGATCAGGCGTCCCTGACATGGAACAGCTCGGTGCCTTGGGTGGGATAGCGATGGCCCATGCTTGGCGAGATGCAGTCCTGGAAGCCGAGTGTGGTGGCCCTCGAGGGTTGCCTTCCGTTCTGCCCCCTCAATCAACGATCCCCCCTTTTCTCCCCCTTTGGTGCTGGATTTTATGGAAGGAGATGGATGGCCAGCGGAAAACACGGTCGGCAGTGGATCAGAGGGCGTTGTCATCGTAGTGCCGCTGGTTGGGCTCGAGGTTTGGCAGGAGTAGATGCACACAGGGGTGGCGTGTTGCAGGGGAGAAAAGGAAGCCAGCTTCAGAAGAAAAGCCAAGGATGTCAAGTCCTCTGCCTTGATTTTCCATTTTCTGATTTTTTTATTTTTTTTTATTTTTTTTATTTTTTATTTAACTTCTTTTTGGCCTTTTGTTCCTTCTTTTTATAGAAATAAGCATGTAGAAATAAAGATGGGCCACAAAAAATCTAAAAAATATGTGATCTTGCCAAAATCGGGATCTATCCATTTTCTCAAAATTGAAATTTAAGACAAATCTCAAATTGTTTGCCTCTGCCGAGTTGTATATACTACACATATGCACCGATTTCCTTATGAATATTCGAGGTAAGACATTTTTACATTACCTTTTCATTTTGATTAATTAAAAGATGACCTGCACTACACACGTTTTTTTTATTTAATAAAATTAGTAAAGAAAATGAACAAACAAATAATAAAGTTTTAATTGCCGTTGATATAGGGAGCATTGGTAAATTAAATTTGAAAAATAAGTAATAAATTTAGCGGAAAAATTGATTAATTTTGTGTGTACAATGAAGAGGGTAAAGAGAAAGTAGGAAAAATGTATGTGAAAAAGAGAGGAGGGAGAGAATGGAAAGAAAATAAAAGTGGAGAAACATTGGGTAGTTAGTTATATAGGGGTGAATTTACAATCATAATGCTTAACTTTTCTTATTCTGATGGTTATTAAAAATGGAATTTTGTTTGTGCATGGTAATTTGAGAAGGTGAAAATGAGACCTAATTAAGAGGGAAGTGTTTCGGTATATAATTGTAGATGCAATCTGTCTGTGCTCTTGAAAAGTAACTTGATGTACCCATAAGAATAAATATGGTAAGAGTTTTTTTCCCCCTATTATTATGAATGAAGTCCAACTACATCAAAAGGGTTGATTAGGAAAACATAGAAGAGAGGAGAAACTTTGTAATTATAATCTAATCCAAAATCTATGGGTTATGAGCCGAGTTTGAGTATCATAAATGCAATTTTAAAAGGTTACAATTGCAATGACAAAAACTATAAAAATGACAATAAAAAACAAAAGTAAAAATAAATTATAGCGATATAAATATATTCAGTCCTTCGTGTCCTTTGTTAATTCTGCTCATCAATACTTCAATTTCCTTTTTATACTTGGGCAATTAAGGACTGATATTGTAGAGTCCTTTCATGTATTATATATTAATCAGTTGTCGATGGATACAAATTGAGGTGGTTTTAGTATAGTGACACTAAACTCGGACTTCCAATTTAGTAATTCTGAGTTTGATTTTTATTGTAAGGGTTATATGTATCTTATTTATCTTTATTTTTTTATCGTTATATTAGGTTCAGGCTATTGTTTATGGTCTCAGGAAAGATGATGCAGATTGAAAGAATGGGTTCCAGCATTAAAGAGCGAAGTTGTTGGAAAGCAACTCTTCCAAACATGTCGTCCACATATTTTATCTAGTCATTTCCAATTATATATTATTTAATAATTATCATATATTATTTAATGTTGTAGCACTAGTATTTTATTTATGAGACTGTGGCACTAAAATATTGTTCTTGCCATAACTAGTACACAACCGATCGACCCCTTTAAGACCCCTACCCTGTCGGCACGCAACTCAGCAGCAGCACTGTGAGCCTGGCAGCACACAACTCGACCTTTTGCGAATCATCGCAGCCAGATTGCAACGCAGTGGCAGCATTGTGAGCCTGGCAACAGCACAAGCTCTTTGAAAAGCCGAACTACTCCTGATCTAACATCTACGAACAAGTGATTTGCTGCCCAAAATAACATGTGAATTAACATTTTAGATGGCACATAATTTACATCAGATCTATCCGAATTTCACTAGGGCTCACCTCGAACCTATCTTGGGATGGACTCTTATCTGTTCTGAATTTGTCTGTCACATGTTCATACTCGTATAAACAACCAAGAGATTGACTATATCTAATCGTTTATTCGTTTTTCAGTTGGTGCCTTCATTCCCTCTTCTCTTCTGTAGAGCACACTCCTATACTGGCGTTCGTTTTTGACAATTTTGATGTTTTCTCAAGATTTTCCTATGATTAAACCCAATATCTATCCCCAGCAAGAAGCATCATCAACCGCAAAAAATCAAGAGTACCCCTGAACGATTTAACATTCTTCTGCCCCATTACGCTTTTAAGACGACATGAAGCTTGGAAAATCATCAGCCATCCCTCATCAGGAGACTCCGCCATGTCTTTTTTACGGAGCATACCCTTCTTGACTTTGGCGACGCACACGATTAAGGCAGTTGTGATATGGGAAAATATATTTAATCCATGGCTCAGCCGTGGCATGACGCCATCAATCGATGCAAGATCGCCTAGGAATCCTTGTGTTGCACCCATTTTTCACTAACATGACTTCGTTTAAGAGGTTTGGAACTTATTGCTCTCAAGCAAAGGATTCGGATTCGCATTTTTGCTAATAGAGAAAACTTATACTAGAAGAGTTTTCTCAATTATTGGGCTAAGCTAACTCGAACGATAGTCCATGGCACATAAGATTTGTTAATACTTGTGGTACAGGGAAAAAAAAAAAGACCCTCAAATATCTTTGAATGCATAAGGCCATAGTTAAGGTTTGAACCTGATTCTAATTTGCGTCTGTCCCAAGGCAGCTCAACTTCTGCCCTGTTCGCTGCTGAGTAGAAAAACTGCGGTGGCTTCCGTAGCCGCTGCAGACAGCTTCATACACATCACAAGATATTCATGTATCCAACTCGTCATTTCATTCATGAATTTAATCAACGAATGTTTTGACCCCTTATCAAAAAGTATTACATCAACCTTTTCTATTAATTAACAGTACTCATTTCTTAAATGGATGTAACACTTTTAACTAATGGGTTAAACAATCATTAGTTAACTTATCACATCATCCATCAATTCCGCCCACCCAAAAATTTTGTAGGGATTTTAGATCATGCACGAACAATGAAGGTAGTGAGTGGAAGAGAGAAGAAACTACATACAAAATATACGGGGTTCGAAACAGTGGTGGGGTACCATCTGTACATCCACACCAAAAGGAGGATCTGTGATGTTTTCATTACTAAACAATAATGGGACGAGTACAAGATGGGGTAACATGATAGACACACAGTCTAATCCTCATTGCAAACAATCCATAATAAACTAGGAATCTTAAAACTGCTAAATACGATACTCTGAATATCCATTGGGCGCACCAAGTACACTCTACATGAAATCCTTAGCCCATATTTATAGATCCGATACATCCAATATAGAATATCCCTATTTTTATCTCTACCTAAAATATCTCAAAATACAATATTTCAAGATATAATCTTCTCAAAAGATAGAGTATCAAATCTAAAAAATAAGAAAATTAAATCATATCTAAAATATCTTCAAAATTCAAGACATAATCCCAACAAATCTTCACCTTGTCTTAAATTCTCCAAAGCTCCAAGTGCGATGCGAGCAACCTACTTTCCAATACCCAAATGGGCCTTGCTCAATTTGTAGAGCACCAAGCGATTCCACGAATTGCTTCTATTTATCACAGAAGAATCTTCTCAACAATGGCTATAATCTGTTCTGCGAGAACCTCCTGCATCTGACATTGTCAAATCTTGAAATCGTGTTGTTGATGAACTTCGTTGTAATCTCCAACCTTGACTCTAATAGCACTTGTAAGGATTTTAGATCATGCACGAACAACGAAGGTAGTGAGCGGAAAAGAGAAGAAACTGCACATACAATGTAAGTGGTTTGGGAAAGTGGTGGAGTGTTGTCCGTACATCCACATCAAAAGCCACACCAAAAGGAGAGTTGGTGGTGTCTTCATTACTGAGCAACAATGGGACGAGTACAAGATACAGTAACACGACGGCACACAGCCTAATCCTCATGGCAAACAACCTAGAACAAAAGAGGAATCCCAAAACCCCTAAAGACAGGACTCTGAACACCCATTAGGTGCACCATGCACATCTTATATGAAGTCTCTTAGCCCATATTTATAGATCTGATACACCCAATCTAGAATATCCTTATTTTTATCTCTATCGAAAATATCTCAAAATACAATATTTCAAAATATAATCTTCCCAAAAGATAGAGTATCAAATGTAAAAAAAAGAAAAAGAAAAAGAAAGTTAAATCAGATCTAAATCACCTTCAAAATTTAAGATACAATCCCAACAAATTTCTCTCCAATGGACACCATTTCCACAGAAGGCATACGATACAAGGACCCACCATGCACCTCGAAATTCAAAGAAGTCGAGTTGTTTTTTATTTGACTGAAGAGATGGAAAGACTAGCCTTAGATTTCAAATAGAAATAGAGATACGGAAATGGAAAATCTCTTAATCTATGTTGATCCCGAAATCTAACTATACATACTTCACACGAAAAAATACAATGACATCATAAGCATAAACCAATCAAAATTTTTTATTAGTAATAGTTATGACAACTACTTGGGTAATTAATGCTAATTTGTTCTCTTATCACATTTCAGTTGGTGTTTCCTCACGCCACGTAGTAAGGTAGAATCACCTAAGAATTTCTCGCTTCACACATACATGAGACGAGTCTTGTGATACTTACATTAATTCATACTCTTTGCAGCAAAAATACGATTGACAACAGATGTTCTTCGCCTTCTTGCCTTTTCTGTGACCGCCTCTTGATGGATAGAAGACGTCCTTATGGTTTCTCCACTGTTTTTCTCACTGCTCTTCTACTTGAAGAAGCATTCCTTTTCTTTGTAACCGATTCTAATTTCTTCAGATCTAGATCTATTTTCCATCGATTCCTTTCAGTCCAGTTAATTTCTTTTAAGAGAAAGAACTGATTTGATTATTAGGTAGGAGGATAGGGAATTTTATAATCCCTGAGGTTTAATTTCTTAACGGGCACATATCCATCAAAAAGTGGACCTAAAATTTTGGAAGAGTTGGTTGGATCCATTTTGTTCGAGGGTCCAATAGCATTTTCAATATGCTAGATTGTGGGCCGAGTGCCATGCATGGACTTGGATCAAGTGATAGCCCAGATCTGGCACAAACCAGGAGCCGAAATGAAAGCGGGGCCCTCCACTGGGTCACCTGCGAGTAGGGATCGATGAGCCCACACTCCTCCTGGGTGCAAATGAGGAACACTCCATCATGTGGAGTACCGTTACGGAGATGATTTGGATATACTGCAAAGATCAAAGACCAGCTCGGTGAATCTGATTGTTGGGGAGGGATCTAGAAGCATGAAAGGAAGTCAGTCTAGGTTTTGATTTAACTATCTGATACTTAAGTTAATTATAAATTAAGATAATCATAATGACTAGGTAAGTAAAGCGTGCAAAGAGGGGTTATCCCGTGCTCAATATAATAGTTATTCATAAAAGGATTAAAGAGCTAACTGTGGGGATTGGTCAATGAATATATGACGTGTCAGATTACAGCAAATAGTCCTAAAGAATGACAATGGATTTCTCTGGAGCGAGAGAACGACTTTTCCATCGCCATTCCTGACACATGCTTTTACCGTAAAAAGCAATGCCCTAAAAGTTATTTCAAAAAAAAGAAAAAAATTATGGAAAAATTTCGCTTATAGATAAAATTCAATCGAAATGATCATTTTTTGTAAAAAGTCTCATCGAAACCTTACGTATAAACTTACCTGAAAGCTTGGAAGATATGTCCATAGAGAAAACTCTAACGGAAGTTTGCCGATAAAAATGTTTAGCGCCATTGCCGATGTTCTGACATGTTAACAATGTTTATTGGTTGCTAATTTATCTTTATTATCAAAAATAATTTCATTAGTATTTTATCAAATTCTACAAATCAGAAGCATGCCTAACAAATAATTCAACACCATCAATGAACTCTTGCATTATACCTCTACAACTAGGATGGTTCTTATTAACATCCAAGTCTTATCTGGAAGAATATCCATATGTAATTATTTTATCTCTAAATGCAATTAAATTCAATAAAAATTATATAGTATTTTTGCAAAGTAAAATCTTTACAGAGATAAATAGATGACTAATAATTTACATGTCAAAATCATAACATATTTATAAAATATTTAATAATAAGTGAAGAGCATTGACAATGAATAATGAGCAACAAAATTCTCAAATCAAACAAAATCACAATGCTTGTAAATAATTATATTCCTTCCAAAGTAATTAATGTAACAAGTCAGTGTTGTTGCATGGATACCTAGAATACTCCAATTTGCATTGAATGTACTTTCAAGCAAGGGTGGGTGTGCAGTAGAACCAGTTCGGGAAGAATAAAAAAGGAGCTGAATTTGAACGAACCATTTTAAACCGGTTTGGTTTGGTGCTATTTTTTAAACAGAAAACAGTTCGATTATTTTCTAATTATAACCGGTGCAGTTAACTAGTTCGAACCGAACTGAATTGGTTTAAATATAATAATAATTATTGTTGTTGTTCTTATTATTCTTCAATTACAGCTCACCCTTTCAGTCGTCCATCCAAATCAAAACTTTACCCTATTTGTGAGCGACAGAGAGAAGAAGTAGACCGGAGACAATAGAGAAGCGACAAATCGATCTTGATTCTCGAACACCAACATTGACTGCAAGACGTAGAAGGACGATGAATCTATTCTTAATTCTCGAGCACCAACCAGTCGCCAAATGGAGAAGGACGATGAAAGCCGTTCTTCACTCTTGAACATCGACTCCAGTCACCAGACGTTGAAGGACGATGGATCCATCATTTATTCTCGAGCACCGATGCCAATCGTCAAACAAATCAAGGAGGAATTTGGTACTTTGGCTTGTAAACAGTTAAGGCGCCGCAGCGCTCAATCATGTCGCGCCACGGCACCTTGGCTATATACAAGCCAAGGTACCAAACCGTAAAGGTTTGGTAAAATTTTCCAACAAATCATGATCTATAGGTAGGCACATTACTTCTCTCTCTCTCTCTCACTCTCTCCTTTCAAATTATGTGCATTTAGATTAACGAAACTTAGATTGCATTTAGTCTTAGGTAAAAGGAAGAGAGTTTCTAGTAAATTGATTCAACAAAGGTGGCAAATGTAGGAGACGATGGGGACTCGACGAAGGAGAACTAATAAATTGGATCTTGAGGTATATTAAGACCATTAACTCAATGGTTGTCCTTAAATGCTTTGGATTCTTATCTGAGTATTGTTTGTCTATGATGTGTAGTAGCAAGGAAGACATGAATGAACTCTATGTAATTCTGTTTACAGATTCTTAAGGATAGCAATAGCTCATTGAAGATAGCACATAATGCAATATTTGACCATTAATTGAAGTAAATAAAGTATCATTTAACAAGCATCTTGTAATTCTGGTGGTTTTATAATTTGTAAAAAGCATAGTAGCACCATATTTAGTCTAAAACTTTATATATCATGAAACTTCTAATGAGTAGCATTAGAATTTGCAAAAAGATGTATTGTATCAATAAGCTCTTTTGGTTGTAATTTTCTGAAGTTTAAAACTTTAAAACTTTCTTTAGTCACTTATGTTATTAATTTGACTACCGATGTCATCATTGGGTGACAATTCATCTTATTCATGTTGTGCTATGTTTGAGGGAAGTGCCACACTCTAGGGTTTTCGAGATACTTTTATCGGCCAGAGAGTAGTAAAGGTGGTGTTGATGGTGAACTTAAAGTAGGCATGTTACATATAGACACTCAATTTTGACCCGATCAAACCCCATTTCGTTCCTATTTGTTTCCCATATTTTAAATTTTTACCTTTTATTTTTTTAGCTTTTTATATTATTCCATATTAAGATAGAAAATTAAGAAAACAAAACAAAACAAAATTTTTAAAAAAAAAAAGTCAATTGCGTGACAGTACTTGAAGCATTGTTCTTCTTCAACCTCCCCCACGAAACAAGCAGCTTGCAGGTGCATGGAGGCCATTTGGCTGGCGCCAGCTGCCTCGACAAGGCATCCCGACTCACTCCCGTTCATCCATCCCATTCCCGTCTCCGATCCTACCTTAGTTCTATTCCATTCGCCGTCTCTCTCTTCACTTTCACTCTCTCTCAACCTTTGGGCGCCGAGGTCGCCGGTTCCGACGCTGAGCACGCCTACTCTGACCTCTGCCTGTGTCAGCCATTGACAAGCTGCCATTCTATGTCAGCCACTGACAAGCTGCCATTCTTGACTTTCCCAACCACTCTTCTCTCTCTCTCTCTCTCTCTCTCTCTCTCTCTCTCTCTCTCTCTCTCTCTCTATTGCTGCCTCAAGGCTCCCAAATAGGCTGCCGTGCACGGCACCGCTGTTTTGGCCCGCTGTACATCATCGTCCCATCCCAGCCGCCTCTATTTACTCACCCGAGCCCCTCCCATCTCTGCCTGCCAAGTCTCCACCTCCTCTATCATATGTTCTGTTCATTCCTGCCTTTTTCCTTTTTTTTAATTATTTTTTTGTTTCTCCTTTTCAACCCCTAAAACTTCCATGTGTGTTGCAATTAGGTCCTTTTGCACTTTCTCTACAAATAGACCTCCCCGTTCATTTACATGGGACACGTACAAGCACATCTTGAGTAAACATTGATCACACTCTTGAATATCCACTCTTGAATTAGACTCATGCATTAAGCAAAAATTCAAGAACACTCATCCCGTCCCAATTTCGTTTGTCTTTGAATCCGATGCTTATTCAAGCCCAAACCCGAGTCCGTGTGAATTGACAAGTCCTCCTTGTATCCCTAAGGTGCCCCAATCCGACATCAAAACAAGCCGAAGTCCTGTTCACTCCTAGACATCCTCATCATCGTTGGTTATAGGTATAACTTCTTGATTGGAATTTAGGCCATGTCCTTGTAAATAGTTTTTTTTCCTTTTTTCTTTTCTTTCTTTTCGAAATAAAAGCTTTACGAAAAATAGAAAATACAAAAAAAAATGAGAAAATCAAAAATTAGGATTCATGTTTTCACGAAGAAAAGATCGAATAGGATCCTAAAAAAATTGGAAACTTGTTAGTTTTGATTTCAAGAATGAATATATATTCATCTTTTTAAGAAAATATAAAAATGATAAAATGAACAATGAAAAAAATTTAAAAGGCAAAAATATTTTTTATAAGAAAATCGGGGAATGACTAAGAAATGGGTTTGCAAAAATCGTGATGACGAATGGACCTCTGAAAGTCGGGTTTTGAGATTTGTTTATTTTGACCAACAACTTTTTTGAAAGTCTTAGATCAGCTCGAGGAGTCAGTATTCATTTTAAAGCAGGTGTAAATATTTCCTAGAGCCTAAGGGTCAGCATTTGAAATTTTGGAACATTTTGGATCAATTCAAGGTCTTTTATTCATTTTTTTTATAAAAATCAGTCCGGTCTTATTCCCATTTTTTTTACTTTGTTTCTGATATCATTTGTGTGTTTAGAATAGTCTTAGGTGTTGTTAGAATTTAGAGGCCCATTTTTTAAAAATTTCGGATTGTTTCAGATAGATTCGGGATCTTTTACCAGCTTTTTAAAATTAGTCCAAATTTATTCTAAACTTTACACATATTTTCTTGATGTATTTTGTGTGTTTTGGAGTGGTTTTAGGTGTTGTTAAGTTATTGGGTTGGTTCTTGAAAATTTCAAACCGTTTCAGATCGATTTGAGATTTTTTGTAGTACTTTTAAAAATAAGTCCTGCCGTACCCGAATTTTCCAGATCAGTCTCCCATATTTTTGTGTGTTTAAAAGTGGGTTTAAGTGTCTCCCAAGACTTATGGTTTGATCCTTAAAAATTCCGAGACATTTTGGTTCAATTTGGAGATTGTGAAGTAAAACATTTAGTTTTCGGTAGAATCTTTGAGTCATTCAAGGGTAGATGAGTTTTCGGATTTTTAAGTTCCTGAACAATTTAACTCAATTTTTACATCATTCTCTAATTTTTCTTACAAATAATTTTCTCATTTTGAGTAAAACAATTGTTTTCGGTCATAAATCTATCATGCTTGACTTGACGGTGTAAATGTTGGTTGAGATATTTTCATTGATGTTTATTGCTTTGATTATATGAGGTTGGGAAAAGCTAATGTATTGACTGCATCAATTTTGGGTGGGTATTGAGAGAGAGATGATGATGGATGTATGTAATCTCGATAATAGTAGAACACTTTACTTTTTGTACTTAGATTAGAACGGTTAGTGGCATGCTAGGGTCGTGCTACAAATTATTGAATTTCTCTCTGAACAATCAATTCGAACTTCAATCAGGGAAACAATTGGACAAATTAAAATGTGCAAGCAAACAAGCTACATAAACTTAGGGACGGGTAAAAAGTTTGGGCGTATTTTAGCTCTCAAGTTTCAAGATACGTAACGTGACCTCTGGACTCAAATCTTGGTTCCAAGACCGACAAAACCCTAGGTGGTTAGTATCATGATCACTTAGTGACTTGTGTGCCTAAACAACCTTAATAAATGATTTAGTGGCGACTCTTATTCAACCCCGATTTAAAGTCCCAAGTTAGATCTCGTGATTGCCTAAAGCATATTCTTTTTCTCAAGTCGGAACTTTAAACATCAGACATTACACATTCAAGTTTCATACCGAGAGACGCAGTAGGCTAGCTATTGGCATTCTTAAATTCTATTTTTACGAATAAGTAGAAGTGCTAGTTCTTTGTGAGGGAGCCGAGGTAGGTTCCTCTCCAATGATCAAGTGAAAGATATTTTGATGACCCATCTAATGGTGGGAAACTCGCAACGAATTACCTTCGGATTATCCGTTGGTAATTTTCTATGTAATACTAAAGGATATTCCATAGGTAATCCATTGGAAACTAATTCAGATATCTATTTAATTAGATTAATTAACATAATTTAATATATTAATCAATCATTGATTAAATTTATTTATATTTATCAAATAAATTTATCATTCTCAAGGAATAAGATGATCACAAATAATCATAATTAATACTATTTATTAATTAACAACATTTTCAATCCACAATACATGTAATTAAACATAAAAATAACATCATTTGATCTCCAACGTGGATGTAGAGACATCTTCGGCTTTGTTGTCATCGCCATTCATCTAAATAGATGTAGCAATTCCCCGTAGAACTCTTCCCTATCTAGTGAGGCCTCTTCTTCGTCTTTTGGACGTCACTCATCAGGTCACGGTAGCGAGCACCTCCCCTGAAATTAAAGGCCACCATATGTTATCCTCATTGATAGATCCCAATGGATAATCATCTAACAACTTACAAAACAAATATTTTAAACACTAATAATGAAAGTATAATTTGTAATTAACAATTTACCATCCACTCATTAAACCAATCCCGCCGTATTCTCTTTAGCATCGTGTTCTAAGTAGCGTAGAGCGTATCTAGCCGATTCTAGATGATTGATGTAATCATTGAAGTGGCCGGAAGGTTTGGCTTGAATCAGTCAACAAAAATATTGACATAATTATTAACCAAATAATTATTTAACAGTAAATTATAAATTTCTTAACCATTGTGCCCTCCCTCAGAAAAAAAAAAAAAAAAAGGGCCTCCCAGAAGCACCATCGACGGTTGAGGTGATTAGTGACCCCCTATGGCGTTTATGACTGGGGGGGAGATCGGCCAACTCACCCCAATTGATGAGTAACTGTCGGAGTGGTCCCTGAGGAGAGTCACCCCATCTTGCAACTGAATTCCATGACAGATATATAAATTTACCTAAAATAAATGGCAGATATACAAATTTACCTTAAATAAATGGTAGACATACAATATATACAAATTCACGTTAAATCAATGGTAAATATATAAATCATCTAAAATCAATGTCAGATATACAAATTCAACTCAAACCAACGGTAAACATATAATTCACCTCAAATTAATGACAGATATACAATCCACTTAAAATCAAAGGCAGATATATATTTTTACCTATAAATGTTTTTAAAAAAAAGTAGTCAAGACGAGGATTGTGGGCACGAGCTTGAGGACAGCCGAAGGAGGTCTAGGATGGCAAGAGGAGATTCGCCTCAGGAAAGGGGACCTGCTCAGCGACGAGGATGGTGACCACTGGCTGGGGACAATGGGAGGAGTTCAAACTCGAGGAGGGGGAGCAGCTCGGCAATGGGGATGGGCTCGAGAATGGCAGGCACAGGCTAGGGAAGGCGGACACTGACTCGGGGATGATGGGCACAAGCTAGGGATGGCGAGCACAGGCATGGACTCGAGGACAAGGGTGACAAAGGCACACAGTAGGGATGACATGGCATGGAGACGAGCTCGGCATAGGACGGGAATAGAGAGAATTCAGGGAAGGAAATGGGAGAAAGGCGATTATTTCATTAAAATAGGATTTCACTTCTGACGATAAATTCATCAGCAACTAATTGACAAAAGAGGCAACAAATTATCTGTTGGGACTTGCTATTTGGGACTTGCCCATGTAAGTTAAATAGTGACGGATTCCCGATGGATTATTCGTCACCTATCCATCGGCTTATGCCCCCCACCGATTTTGAATCACGATGGAATGCCGATGAGAATGCCGTCAGTTATTACTGATGAAATTTTAGATGATAATCAGCCAAAAAATCTGTCCTAGTAAATATGCGCAAAGGCTCGCCAAAACAATACGACGTCGTACATTCTCAATAATTCACCGACAAGTTATCTGTCGGAAATTTCATATATGAATTGCCTGCTTAGTTTTCGCCAAGGATAATTCGTTGTTATTGCTACCTGATCTAGATCTGTCGGAATTTTTCATCACCATTACTAACGGATCGTGTGGTTTGAGATTCAAATCGTGTCTTTTATTGAAGTTTAATTGGGTATTCTTTTTCCCTATCTTACATTTTATAAATTATCCTTTCTATGGAGAAGTTGTTTGAGGGAGTTGATGTGTGGGCGGTGGCTAGGGGCTTGACTGGCAAATCCATTGCATGAGCTAGTGGCAGCGGTAGATGAGTATTATGGGGTTTGTTATGCAATTAACAGATAAAATAAGTATGTAATTTGGCACAAGAAGATATTCATTCAACTATTAATGAGGATTTTGCATCTTGGCAATATGTCATGATCGGACGGTAAATTTGGTTGGTAAATCCAATCAGTTCATGAACAATGAGTGAGTATGATAGTCTTAATATTGATTACAAAAGGTAGATAGCCTAAAAATTCATAATATTTTTTTAAATTTCTTCTATTCCCATGACTTTTAACAACAGTTGACATGTGCTTTATTTTTTTTAATGAAATGTTGTGAGAGTTAACTATGTAAGAATTTTTGTTTATTATTAACGTGTCATACCGATGACTGCTGATGACTTAGCCATCATGAATGTTGTTTTATTCAAGATATTAAGTAGGATGCAAAAACTTGATCATCTATTTTCTTTTCAGTCGCATGTTGCAACTCTAAAAAATCTCATTTAGATAGAGTGGTTCCTCCTAGATGCAGGGGTAGTTACCCCTATATATACATATTAGACTCTGTAACTAATTATAACTACTCTAACTTTAGTAACTGTTAGTAACTGCCATTGTAACCATTCCTGCCTAGTATAATTCTAAACTCCCACGGACGAGCGTGCCTTCCTGACTTGTTAAGATCTCTCCATGTTGCTCCTAATTTGAAGCCTTTGGGCTATTCCTAGGCTTTGGGCCTTTGGCCTATGCCCTAACACCACAAAAATACTTTTGGTACTTACTATTGTTCCGTCATGTTCTACCCAGAAGTATGTGTCCATGGTTTCATAATATGTGGAAAAGGATATCAATGCCATTAGTTTTTCCACAAGGCTAAGGCTCAGAAACGAAAAAAGGAACAAACTTCACAAGAAATGCAAAAGCTGGATATGGAACCTAATAACATTCATGAGCCATAAGGAGTGCACTATTTATTGCTAGGCAGGGAGGGCTGGAGTAAGACTGAGAGCCCACTGGTAGCATAAATTCCGATCAGAACCAACTAATCAGTGTAGGATGGAATCTATCCCTTTTCAATTCACTTTTTATGAGTTAAAACAATCCATTTTTACGAGTTGAGTTATTATTATTTTTTTCTAATGGAAAATTCACTTCTTCCTCTAAATTTAAGTCCTCAAATAAACGCCCTTAGGTAACGTCTAATTAACACCTCTCATTGAAAAAGATGTAGTGATACATTTCCCACTAAGATGCAATGACAAAGATGTTCAAACTTATTTAAAATGGCCCAAGTGAAAGTTCCCAAATGTCTCAAATTATAGGCGTTAGGTGTCAAACTTTCTTATATTTCATAATTCATTTTTTTAATTGTTCGATGTATGATTCATTTCTTAGTAGCTACCCTCACATAGCAACATAATCATAGTTGACACGTGCCATGAATACTTGCCCCCAATGCGAATATCACACTAGGTGTTTTTCTTTCATACTAGGGCAAGGAGGATAGCTGACCACAAGACATATTTTCCTTTTCATCATTGGACTATATAGTTAACCACGAGTCGGGTACTTTTTCCAATCCCGAGCTTTTAAAAATGATCACAAGTTTTACACTTGGGTCTGCCGAGATTTGAGCTCATGTTGTTCTACCTTTGATATCATGTAAAATATCCATCGAGCCAATAGGGGATTGACGTGATATCCACCTAAGAGCCTCAACTTATAAGTGGTGAGTATCCAATTTTCTTATACTTAAAGATTCATTTTACCAGTTGTCCAATATGAGATTTATTTTTCAACAAAAACTACTTAATAATTCAAGTAAACTGGAATCTCCTACCCTAAAATAATACATTAAATTTGAGTATTGTAAATAAAGAAAATCTATAGTTGCAGGAATTTTCTGCTCAATAGATGAACTATTTCAAACATAATTTAATCAGGATAAGTATGTATGCATTTACATATAAATAATATATATACCATAAATAATGTTAACCACAACCACCATGCAATCCTTATCAAGTCTTAAAAAGGGTGCACTTAATTGCAATTTTTGTACTGTACCTTCCTCTAGTAAACTTGCATGTATTGAGTCTTGAGCAATTTAATGCTCCCCTAATCAGTGTGGATTGATTGAGTAATCAGTATGGATCAATTGAGATAATTCAATTCCTATTCCTAATCATAATGTGAGCATTTTCTTTATAAAGAAAGAGGAGAACGACAGTAGTAGCGATCCAGCCACTGATATTCGTAATGTTCAAACATTCGTTTTTGATAAGGAACATCTCAGATGAACTGAATAATCCACACTAACACTGAACCACGTCTAGTTCGAGCATTATGAAAGGACGAAATCCATAAATGATGGAGTTTTTACCCCCTAGGGCTGACCGGTCTTGAATATGAATTAGTTTTGTCACATTTGAATTCATAGATATCAGGTCGTGCATCACGAAAGTAAGTGCCCACATTGCTTGTTGCAAGGATATAGCAAAAAAGAAACTAGGATATTTCACACAAAGCTGGTGATGGTGCTTGCCAAGAAAATTTGACATATACATGTTAGTTCTTGCAGCTTCTTATTCTTGAGTTTCTTCAGATCGACAGACCGTTTCTATGATTCCAAGGAAGTTTCGACAGCATATTTTCTAGCGGATTCGTCTCTCTCTACACCATTTTGAAAGTATGAATATCGTTCTCTAATGGTTGCATTGAGAGTTACAAAATCTTAAGCAATTTTGACTCCACGAAACAGACAAGAACTATGGTATCTGCACAAGCTTAGAAAATGGAGGAGAGATCATAACAGAACTTTCTCTTGCAAAATATTTTAATTAAGAAAGAGACATTAAGAAATGCATTGATATCGATCTAAAATTCAAATAATCTAAACTCTATTTTAATTAATGAATCTCCTTGTACTTTTTATTCATTTATTTCTCTTAACCTTTTTACTCATACACCTATTTTGTTTCTGGAAAAAGGGAAAAAAAAAAAAAACAAAAGGACATTACTCATACATTCTTTTAAGTTGGCCCATCTTAGTTTTCCCAGTTAGATTAGTAAGCATCTCCCCGTTTCCCTAGGGTCAAAGTATTCGTGCAAAACCTAATCCTTATTATAATTGGATTCAAAAAGCATTAAAAAAAAAAGCTAATAACCGAGTCCCATAAGACAAATTAATTTTTGGTCCAACTCTAGGGATTACTATTAAAAAAAATTTCTAAGAAAAGAATCACTGAGGAGACATAGACCCTATTTAAAAATGTCAATCTACAACTGTAAGTTCATGAAATTGGGTAAGTGGGCAAATCCAAGCTGAAATGTGATTCTAAACCTCACTTTTTTTCCTGTGATGAGAAGATGAAAAATGAAACAGTGTCCCACATTGGCAAATTAAAGGAACATATGTACGAGTACTGAGAATTAAATCTCATATCGAAAAAATAATAAAATGGATAATGTTATATAACAAGAGTTGGGCTGCGTCACTTATAAGTTTATATACAGTTATATGAAACCACAACTCTTATAAGAATGGTGAAAATTTTACATGGTTTCAAATTCGAGATCAATTGTTAAGAGCAGGTTATGAGGATTGATGTACAACTACATATAAGATTAGATTATTTTGTGGATATGGATCCAAAAATAGCCATGTTACAATATATTTGAAATCCATTTACCATATAATATTTTACACTTTTGGATTGGCATATATCTCAAGCTCTTATAATCTAGTAGACATATTGTATTAGATTGTGTTACTTAATGGATATACAACTCACCAAAATTCTAATGGATTTTGACTAATTTTGGTTCGATTCAAGTCTATTGAAGGAAAGAGATGTCTCAGCCTTACTATCTCTCAACTAAACCGTTGTATACATAATATCCATATAGCTAATGTTTAGACATTCATCCCATAATAATTGTAGATTCTGAATTGATGAATGCATGTTTTGTAGAGAAAAAAATAAAAAGCCTGTAAATTTGCTGAGCTTTTGAAATTGAATCATAAAGGTATTAGTTGATTATATCAACTCTAAAATGCCTAATTTGTTAAAGCACGCGGTCCAAACTTTGAGTAGATATTAACCAGTGATGACCTGGATGTAAGGGTACGAAATATTATTGACGTAGCACGTGAAAATTAAAAATATAAAAGCCGATGGGAATTTAGGGACAAATCCAAAATGATTATCTAAGGTCTATAAACTCAAGATAAGCTCATAGTAAAAATAAAAAGTAGAAAAATCACTAAAATATTTACAATATTTTACAGATTTTTTTGAACAAGATTTTGGTTGTGAAGACTCCCCTGCCAGCTACTACCACGCCACCTGCGACCCCGCCTTAGGCGACGGTGGTCGGCAGGAGAGCCCATCGCTGGAACAACTCTTCTTCATGAGATGTAAAAATATAGTCAAACGTATATACTTTGAATTCAATTTTTCAGAATTATAAAACTTCGGACGTTACTTGTACATATTCTATAATAGATTTTAACGACATATCCTCCCGCTTGTGGTGAATTTCTTACTTTGGTGGCTTGGCAGCTTTGTGCAGCAATGATAGGATTGTCCCATCCTTCGAGTTTGAGAAAATTTTTAAAATCTTATTTTGTTTAATTTTATCTAATTTTTTTATTAAATTAGCATATTTTATTCCCTGAAAACTTCAAACTATTGTCTATGGAATTTCGTCCCCCGAACCATCCATGGTGTGGTGGTTGTTAGTGTACAATACACTGTATATTCATATAGAATATTTTTCAACATTCATTGATTTTGTTTCTTGATTTAACTCTGAGGTCCAACCTATATATTAGAGCCTCCTATTGTACTCCCCTTAAATATTCAAGTACAATTTTCTTATTCCATCTTTATCATATTTGTCATTATATTAGAGCCATGTTAAAATTTTGTACCTCGACCCTACTCACGAGAGAGAAGCTGAAGAAAGTCCGATCACTACCTTGCCAGTCAGAGAGCACAACCAGGTTTCCAACATCGTCATCGTCACACCGACGAAGTTTGGTCATGAACGGAGCCCCCACATCCCTCCATACCCCATTGGAGCATTTTGCACATGCCCCCAAGCACGATTCATGCGCAGTGTGCAATCAAGTGCCTAACGTCCCCTTGAATATTTAGATAATGCATTATGCTTATGGACGGACATGGTATTGCTCCTCATAGATCATGTCTAGGTACACTTAGTAAAATGGTCATGTAGAATGCAAATTAGATCATATTCTTAATATTGTCCGTGCCATTCTACTATCTGCTTCTCTTCCATAGTCATTTTTGGGAGAAGTTGCATCTACACTATTAATCGGGTACCCTTATCTGCACTCAATAACTAAATTCCCTATGAATTGTTATATGGCAAAACTCCTGATTATAACTCTCTTAGAACATTTGGTTGTGTGTGTTTTGTTCTCTTACATTGTCATGAACGCAATAAACTCCAGCCGCATTCTAGGTTATGTTGTTTTCTAGGATATGGCATAGAGCAGAAAGGCTGTAGGTGTTATGATCTCGTCTCTTAGAGACTTCGCATTTCTAGACATGTTATTTTCTGGGAACACAATATTTACCAGTTTTAATCCCGGTCCCACCAAGCAAAGATGATTATTCACTATTCATCCATAGGTCTTTTTCCAGAACCTCTATCTATTATAGGAAATCATGAGTCATTTGAGGATTTTGGCCCTCCTAATGATCCCGCTCCAAAAGAGGTTCCTCCAATTCAATCTTTCCAACCTTGTCAATCCACTTGGGTAACAGAACCAGCTAAAATACCTTCATGATTTTCATTGTGTCATGTTCTTGTTACCTTACATGAGCCCACCTCCTTTGAAGAAGCTTTCACTTATCCTGAGTGGTAGCAAGGCCATGTATGATGAATTACAGGCTCTTAAAAGAACCATACATGGGATCTAGTTGACTTGCCTCCTGGAAAGTCTATAATCAGTAGTAAATGGACCTATAAGATCAAGACTCGTTCAGATGGTTCTGTTGAGTAGTACAAGGCTCAACTTGTGGCTAGAGGGTATACCCAAGAATATGGAGTGGATTATGAGGAGACTTTTGCTCCCGTGGCTTGTCTCACTTCTATGTGAGCATCATTGGTAGCAGCAGCTGCTAGACAATGGCATCTATATAAGTTGGATGTGAGAATGCCTTCTTAAACAATGGTATTTCAGAGTAAATCTATACGCTTCCACCTCCAGGATTTTTGTTTTGACTTGAAAGGTTTGTCGCCTACACCTTGCATTATATGGACTAAAGCAAGCCCCACGAGAATGGTTTGCCAAGTTCAGTTCCACCTTTACTTGTCTCGCATTTATCTCAAGTCCTCATGATTCTACTCCATTCATTCGCAATTCTAAAGTTGGTATTACTATGCTTCTGCCATATGTTGATGATAGGATCATCATGGGAGATGATGCTGATGGAATTCATGAATTGAAATCCCACTTATAGAGAAATTTTGAGGTGAATGACTTAGGTCCTCTCACCTATTTTCTAGGGCTTAAGGTGACTCCCAGCAAAGAAGGGTATTATCTATCCCGGACCAAATATGCATTTAATTTACTGTCTCGCGCACATATCGCAAGCACCGAGGTTACTTCTACACCTTTGGATTATAACGCCAAGCTTAGTCCAACTAAAGGTACGCCACTATAGGACCTTGTTCTTTATTGACAGCTGGTGTATCTTACTGTCACTCGACCAGATATAGCTTATGTGGTACATGTGGTCAGTTAGTTCATAGCAGCCCCACGATGATCCCACTATGCGACAGTTCTTCATATTCTTCGATACATGAAAGGCACTACTTTCATGAACAGCAGTTCTCGTTTAATTCTGCACTATGACTACGTGCTTTTAGTGATGTTGATTGGGTAGGGGACCCCACAAACCATCGATCCACTACTGGATACTATCTTTACCTCGAAGATTCTCTTATCTCTTGGCATAGTAAGAAGTAGACTATCGTTACTCACTCCAATACCAAAGTTGAGTATCGTGCTCTCACCAACACGATTACAATACTTTTGCGGCTTAGGAGGTTGCGGCAGACATGGGTGTTCATCATCTCGAGGCCGCCACACTTCAATGTGATAACCAAAGCTCCCTAAAGATTGCTCATAATGATATTTTTCACGAGCAAACTAAGCACATTGAGACTAATTGTCACTTTATTTATCAGCACATTCTCGATGGTATGGTCACTCTGCGGTACATCACTTTAGAGGAATAGCTAGCAAATATTTTCACAAGGTCACATCCTCCTACATGTTCTTGCAATTTAATTCACAAACTCTGGATGGTGTCTACTGCACCTCTTAAGTTTGAGGGAATGTTAGTGTATAATATCTTGTATATTCAAATAGAATAATATCTTGCATATTCAGACAGAATAATATCTCGTATATTTAGAAAAAATAATATCTTGTATATTCTGATAGAATATTTTTGTTTCGTGATTTAACTTAGAGGTCCAACCTATATATCGGAGCCTCATATTCTACTCTTATAATAGTCAACTACTAGGTTGGACTCAAAAGACCATATGGGTCATCTTATAACTTGAGTTGGACTTAAACACTCTTTTGCATATTCATTGCTTAGATTGAGTTAGGATACATCTTAATATCACAACATATTTTATTTTGAGCTGAACTATAACCCCAAATCTAATTTAACTATATTATTGAATTAGGTTAAGAATTTGGCCAACATGATGTAAAACACCTAAAGTCCGATGATCTATTTGGGTTGGGTCATAAAGTCAACTATAATTGGACTTAAACCCAAATTAAGGCCCATTTTTAGCCTAACCCTTGGTGGACAAATTTTGAAAGTAGATAATGATAAAATTAAAGACACACCAGAAAGTATTGAGGGAAGGTATTAGCTAAAGACAAGTAAAAGTCAAAATAAATGTATAATGACACTTGTCCATACAATTCAATTAAATCCACCTCTTCCAAAATATAACACCTTACAACTCATCATTTCAGCCATGGAAGCAAGAAAAATATAAAGAGAGAAGCTAAAGGTTAAAGGAGAGTTTTGGGAGCTTTACTTAGGTAAGTTGGTTTTCAATGGTTTACATATCAATATTCATTAGCTTTGATGTTGGCCAAGCCTATTCTTAACTTAATTAGGTTGGAATTAATGTATATAAGTTAGCAAGGAAGTTTAGTTGCTGAAATAATATTGAAGTTCTATTCTTGGTTTAACATTTAATAGTGTTATGGTATTGTATTTGAACTTGTTTTTATCATCATTAGCTTGGTATGATAGATATTTTGATGTGTATGGCTAAAGTAAAGGATCGAGGATGTTTCTTAATTTGTCATATTTTATGGTTGTAATTAAAGTTTAATTAATATAACTAAGTTCTATGAAGTATGATTAGCATGATATTACATGTTTCATTACTATGTTAAGGGGTTTAATAAGTGTAATTAGATAGCGCCAAGTTTAATTAGTAATCTGTGATTTCTATATTGAATGGTTTTATGTGATTGTTTAGTTTTTCCTAAACTGAATTAATATTATAATACAAGTTTAATTATTGCTTAAGATGATAATCCATTTTGGATTGCTATGTGAATGAGGCATATTATTGAGATTTGTATGATTATTGTAAGAGTGGAATATGTTCAAATGACATGAATATGCTGGATTATATGTAACATAATTGACTAAGTGATTAAAACATGCATATACATATCCTGCAAGGGATAAATGATACGAATGTTCCCCGTCAAGGATGCCCCAGAAGGGATGAATGACAACTAATTAGTTAGTATATATTATACAAATGATGATACGATATGTTCCCTGTAAGGGATACCCTAGAAGTGATGAATGAACCATTGATCAGCTAATAATATTTTACGATTACCTAGAATAGTCTATTGGTCAGTTGGTAATGTGCATGTATTCTGGAGACTATTAGGTCATTATATAGTTGTTGAGTATTGCACCCACTCATGATTCCATTGAATCTAATGTTACAAGTATGTATGAATATACTTGGTCATTTGATGTTGCTTCCATTATGAATTGAAAAGATAAGTTGAATTGCTTCTATTTTAATTGATGAACATCAATGGATGAACTATGAATTGTCAACTTACTGAACAATATAAGTTCATCCTTTTATTTCAATATTTTAGAGCAATAGAATTGGAGGTCGAGACTAAATCGTGGATAGCATAGAAGTATTTTTGAAGTTGTACTTTTGGATAAAAGATACATAGTGTGGTCATCATCTTTTGCAATTCTTTTGGATGGAGTTACTCCAAGGGTCTCATCGTGTAAATAATGATGTGAAATATGAGGATATGATTAATTTCAAGTCTTGTTCATGTGTAAGTGCAAGTCAAAAGAGTTGTTATAGTAACTAAATTTTTTATGATATAATTTGCTCTGAATAATCGAATATAAATTGTGTCTTAATTATATATTGGTGAATTAGAAGTGATTTAATGCACTATGATATTATAACGAGACACACGCTTCTGCAAATTTTAGTTGATCTATCATGATTAGTCATGGTTATGAATTAAGTTAAGATTTGATTCGGGTCGTGACAACTCCCCTCAGATATTCCAATACAATTTTCTTATTCCATCTTCATTATATTTGTCAACGGAGTCATTGGTTTGTCATCGGCCGATCCTCTCTCGGTCTCAGATACGCTTGGCTTACAACAATGACTTATACTGGGGTAGTCATCGACAACCAAGTGTTCTCCTTTTGTTTAATCCTCGGTTGGATATATCCAAAAAACAGTAGTATCCCTCAGGAAATGACATGAACATTTTTATTTCTGGTTGAAGCAAAATTCCATGAGGTGTTATTTGTAATTTCCCCTTAAAAATTAAATTAATCTAATTAATTACTTAATCTTACTACAAGCATGCATCGGTTTGATCTCACAATGCTGGCATAAGGGGAAAAAATCTCGATACATTTATATGCGTAATGAAAATAAAAATAGATTGTACACCGGAAAAAAGGAAGATTTTCCGTTAGCACCTTGCGGTGTAGCACTATGGCAGCACAATAACAATAGCTAGATATTTTGACTTGTTAGACCTTTAACACGTGCGTATAATATATAGACAGTCGATATTCAAGCATATAAAACAAATTCACAAAAAGGGGTATTCGATACACCTTAACGATTTATAACTGATGTCTAGAATCCACATGCAGAATTAAATCATGTACCTAGACCTACACGAACACGGACATACTGACGATGGATCCTCATCACAAAATTGAGTGATAACTGAACACTCAACAATTTGTAACGGATGCATGGATCAATATGTGGAGTTGGATCGCGTACCGAGACCTACACGCTCACAAACTTATTGACAGTGAATCCTCACTATGGAATTGAGCAAGTAGCAAACACTATTCACAATACGGAAAATAGAATTGTCTCAATCCAAGTAAGCGTAGGCTTTATGCCTGATAAGAAATACCTCCTGTGTGCAATGCAGTTGCAGACCCGATGGTGGGTCTCACCGAATATCCTAGAGACATTTGCATCTCAAGCGATTTAGCCTGTTTAGATAATATAGACTAGATATGGACTCATGCTACGCACGAAAAGAAGATAAAATAAATAAATGTGAAATATTATGATAATATCATATAATTATATCATTTATTTATAATTTATTATAATTTAATTCATGTGGAATTTATTAACTTATAGTAGTAAGCGGAGGATTCTCAGTTTTTATTAGTGTGTTATGTGAATTTTATCTTTTTAATTTTACAATTATGTAATAGATTTATGCTATTAAAATTGTAGATATTGAGTAACATGAAGTGAAATGAGGACATATGAATAGTTCACGAAAGATTTTTATTACTAAGATTATAGATATGGAATGAGAGAAACATAATTG
Source organism: Lagerstroemia speciosa (assembly GCA_037672795.1). Classification (NCBI taxonomy): domain Eukaryota; kingdom Viridiplantae; phylum Streptophyta; class Magnoliopsida; order Myrtales; family Lythraceae; genus Lagerstroemia; species Lagerstroemia speciosa. The sequence goes on along the minus strand of CM075300.1, from coordinate 5,041,375 downwards.
AAATTATTATTTTACCCTAATATGAAAATCATATGCATATTATAAATTTTAATATGTAAATTAGATTGATGACAAATATGAAAAATGAAAAAAAAAAAACCAAACTTTCCAAACATTTGCATATAATAGTATATGATATGATATTACTGAATCTATTCAGTTGCTCGAATCGGGTTGGATCCATCAAGGGTAGATCTTACTCGAATTATCTACATGAGTATGCTAACAGAAAATGATCTTCATCCCAATACTACATTAGACGGATAATTGCAGATAGGTCTGGTTAGTAGATTACTATATTGTGAGGTTTAGCTCATCTAAAAGTTAAATGTTGCTCCATTGTCACGTTTGATAGCGATTACTACGTGAAATTGAAAACAGTAATTTTGGTAGAATAAAATAAAACATGGTAGAAAGTTGGTAATTTTAAGTTAATTTTGAGAACAAGATGAAATACAGTTGGGAGAAATTATGAGATGCACACACTTTGAGGAATAATTCTTGGGACAGTGGCACAAGATTCTACCTTACAATGTAGAGGTTAAAGGTTGGATCATCACCCTATCAGTTATATAACTTATTTATTTTCCTTTGTCTCCTATCCTTGTGCTAGACTTTTATGTCTCCCTTATCACTAAAAAAATACACATTCTTTTAACTTTTATAAGTGATATTTATTTGTTTAATTGCAAAATATATTCATAAATTTGAAAGAAAGAGAAAAATAAAAGGATATATGAAGTTACACTTATTAAAATTGAATTTAAATCTGATTAATTCTTGTTAAGTACGAGAGTAGTTATCAAACATCCTTTCACATTAATACCCATTTACTTGTGCGAGTGAGCCCCTTGAGAAAATCTGGTAAAATTAGAAGTGGAAACCCCACAAAGATGGGCACTTCTTAATTAGGACTAATCAATCAAAAGCAGTCCCACTTCCAACTATCACCAATTGCATTTATTCAATACCCCCAAAAGGCACTCGCTTCTTTCATACATCTTGCCTTCAATTTTAGGGGTCCATGCCAGCTATGCAATAAAAACTAATTGAATTCAATTGAAAATAACTCGCATGTTAAGATTTCGTTCAACTACTTCAATTTCAATCGCAGTGAATTAGTTGAGGTAAGTTGAGGTGATATGACGCCTATTTCCCTTAAGTAATATCTCACGTACGAGTTTTATAAATTGAGAAAATTCGTCTTCGAAGAGTTTTACCTCTAGTGGACAAAAATTCATTTTGGAAGATTTTTATCTCTAGTGGGCTCACTTAACTCGAATTGGATTAATCATGATCCGTTGAATTTCTGAATACAAGTGGTATATAATACATATCATAATTATCTTAACTGATAGTTGCATTATCTAAAAAGAAAATATAAGAATTTGATAAAATAATATTTTGGATAAACTTCTATGTTTTTAAATATCAAAAAATAATCCTAAAAAATTTTGAAAAATTCTAAATACCCAAAAAATAAAATATCTTATGGTTGATGTAAATTTTTCGCCTGTATAGTTTAAGCATGATTTTACCCAAAACACTAAATTATTAGGTGGTGGTCGTTCTCATACGGGGTATTTGTCTTCCAATACTAAATTATTAGGTGGATTTTCTCTTATATCCTCAAGTTGACAATTTTATCGAAGTTGAACTTTTTTCTTCCCTACTCGATTCACTTCTCACGAGTTTCACACTCGAGTTCAACAACTAATCACGATCTATGCTTTTTTCTTTTGATAGGGTTTACGGGTTACGAGTTCCACATTCGGACCTCAAGAGGTGTTTAACCTACTATGATATTATGTAAAATCTTTCACCTAAATTACAAGAGGTTGAACCCTGTTTTCACCTAAAAGATTATATTATTGATGGTACCCAATTTTTTATAAATCAGAATTTTTTTATAATTTTTTAGATATGGAATTTTATTCTAGAACAGTTGCTGATATTTAAATCCAAGCAATCATCTTATTAAAAGAAAATAGGAAACAAAAGTAGAGAAATAGACCAAGAGAGAAGAGAACGTTTCCAGATGACTCAAACGGAGGTTAAGAAACCGAGAACACGAATAATTACCCATAATAGCTAATTTAATCAATCTTTCTTCATATGTTTAATTGATTAAATGATTCGATTTGAGTTACAGAAAAAAGGTTGTGTCCTGACTCTTTAATAACAGGCGTTTGTAGTTACCTATTATGCCAGAAATTTCCATGTCCATAAAATTCTCATATAATGAGGGATTATAGGATTTTGCAGAGCTCGATTAGTTGAATATTTTCGAAACAAATTTAAGCGAGATTCCGAACCATTTTGTTCTTTTTTGACATCTCCTCCGTTTTTTAAATGTACTTCACTGTATAAGGTTTTCGAGGACTCTAAGAACACTGACTAGAGGTATGTTGACTGAGAAATAAATTTTTTAAAATTCAAATAGCAAACTATCCAAACCTCTCTGAATCAGTTAGCTGTTATGGTACCGGATACCATCGATATAAAAAAATGAACAACAGAAATTTGAGTTACAGATTTGAAATTAATTGCTTTGAGTTAATATTGCTATTTATTGGGCTACACCAAAATCTGGAAAATCGATCCACTGGGTGTGAGAGCTGATTTTTTTATTTGTCTTTATGGATGACTCTGTTTCCTATTGAACTTTTTGCGGCGTTTAAAGTGAGCACAAATTTAGAGGGATAAAAGGAACGGAGATTAAAGAGCGTGAAAAGTTTCATTGATGAGAATTAGACTCATAATTTCTTGGTCTCAAGTCAAGACCAGTACTAATTATGCCAAGTCCCTTTCTTTATTTACTATTGAATTTAAGTTCAGCTTTTTAGTGAACAGCGATGATTATCCGGTTTCCCATTCGGGAATAGGGTTGTTAAAACTAGAATACATCAATCAGAAGTATGCTATGTTTATGGACTGTTAGAGATTCCCTTTAAAAAACATACGCAAATTTACTCTTTATTATGGAAGACAGCAATTAATAAGCTAGCCTAACCCGCAGAGTTTACCAGGAAGAAGTAGAACCCAGCTAGGGCTCAGCTCCGACAGTAATCCAATATATGCGCCGAGTTCGTATATTTTTATCTTGTAGTTAAAATATATCACTTTTACTATTAAGAATTCTTTTTGCCAGAGTACATATATATATATATATATATATGTATATATATGAGGAGGATTTACTTTTGTATAATATCATGATTTTTTCCTATATATTTATTGTTTTATCGGTTGGGTTCTATAAGTTTGAAAGTGACTAATTCACTTCGATAGGATAGTTCAATTACACTTTCAGCATTAATCATATTTTGCTGATGTAAATTTTATGTCATTAACAAAACAATGACTATTCGGACAGAAAGTGCAGTTGGATCTTATAGAATCGAATTGATAATTTTCAAACATATAGGATTCGACTCCCAAAAAATAATAAACATATAAAACTTGCAATTTCATTTTTTTTTCTTCTTGATAAATGCAGTAAATGAGCACATCCTTGCATCCTGCCACAATAAGAAAACATATGAACCTGTAAATTTTTCCTTCCCATGCTAGCTCCACATTACAATTGTGTTATTACCCTCTGTCCTCTAATGAAGCAATCGACTGATCCAGTAGTTTAGCTAGGCAAGCTTTCAAGGAACTAATTAACCACTACCACATCAATCCCCATGCAAAGGGAAGGAATTGCAGGTGAATAATGAAAAGGTAGCTGCGGCGTAATGAGTTCAACCCAAATGAATTAATTCTCTTTGGCAGAAAGGGTACAGAGAAGATGGAACAGTGATGAAAGCAGAATCAAGAGCATTAACCCTTAGCCTTCTCCTCGTTTGCTTCTCCTTTACCATTTTCGAACTATCTACCTGCACCGAGCCTTTCCCTTAATACGATCCAGTTGGGGATCGTGACCAACCTGTTCTCATACACCAACTTGTGCTAAAGCTCCCACTCGCATATCAACACGGATTGGAAAAGGCTAATCTAATGCTCCTGTTCCTTCTCATTCTGAAGCTAAAACTGAAAGAAAAAGAAAAAAAAAAGGAAAATGAAAATGAAAAAAATACCTGTTAACAGAAGGGACACATTCATTACCATTATCCATATAAACCCTAAATCTTCCAACTTGCAATATTGACTTAATCGGGATAAGGTAGCAGAATGACTCCACGAACTCCCACCAGCGATCGCTTTCTACTTCTTTTTAGTTATGGAGAGGATTGGGACCCGTGTGGATGATCCTCTTTTCTTCTTCATACAGCTTGTCAGGATCGGGATAGTCATTCACGGCAACAAGGGGAGCGCTTGCAGCCGCTGATGGTGAATGAATGGTCGATATCGTACCGAAGAACTGGGATTTCCTTGATGGAGAGCTCAGGGGAGCCCGGTCATGCCTTTCATGGGCGGCGAGCAGAAAAGTGACCTCGGAGGAGCTGACGACGACCCATAACAATAGCAACGCACATCTTAATCTGCGGGCACCCTTTTCATGAACTCTCATTTGTAATCTCCACGCGGAAGTATGAGTTCTTGCGAGGTTGTGAGTACCATAAAAGGGAAGGCGGAAGGCTCGAAACCACACAGGAGAGGGTAGAGCTGGAGTGGGGTCTTTTGGTGTAATTCTGTGAACCTTCTCTAGAATTTCAGAGGGGGAGAGAGAGAGAGCTCAAGTAACTTGGCTGCAAATGTAGAAGTAAATGTCTCTCTCTCTTTAGAACAAGTCTCTCTCTAGAGCAAGTCTCTCTCTTTAGAGCAATTACTTGTATAATGATATTACCGCGTAACAATATTTATATGAAAATCTAATCAAAGAAATTCATCCAAATCCTCAAAATCAAAAAAAGCAACTTTAAGAATAGATAAATTTTGTTGATTTGCATAATCATATAAATACTATTATGTGATGATACAATTTACATATATCATCTTCTCCTCTCTCCCCCATATCTCAAGGGTGCAGTAACGAAGAAAGTTTTGTATCTAACGAGTATACGGTCACTATCCAATCAAATCAAGCTATTTGTAAGGTGTCTTTTTCTTTTTAGATTTTACTAAAATATTCTAAAAATAATATAATTCTATTGGCTCAAGATACCACGTTAGCATTATTATATGGTGTATCCGTTATACAAAGACTTTCTCCTAGTAGCGTGGGCTTGACCCGTTGATTCCTGGAACCTTCTAATTATACATAATCTTCATTTTTCCATGGCCAACAACACCCTTCTATCTCTAATATCTGTGCTCATCGATCAGTACTTCCGCTCACAGTCCCACACATAAAAACAATGACTTCTGCGTTTTTTTATTTTTTTAATGTTTAGGTTTTTGGCATCTGATGGTTGTCTTCTTTTGTAGAGGAGGGTGCCCTTGAATTTTGTGAGGGTGAGTGGGTCTGGCCAGTATTAATAGCCGTTGTCCCCGGAACATGTATAATAAAAATAAATATGCGTATTAATTTAAACATGCTGCATGTAAGAAACTGCTTCTATATGAAATACTATTTTTTTTCCTGTGTTTCAGCAAAATAAATAAATTTTTTCCTGTATTGGGAAAAGGTGTTTAAGAAACAGACTTCGGTGGTGGTTGGATCATCCCTTCTTTGCTTCTATTTACTTCAATAAGTGGTTTTTTATGGGGTTTCCGCACAATTCTAATTTCACTATCTTTTGGTGGGTTCTGGTGGCCGTGTGTTGGAGAAAATGTTGTATATAATGGTGTTGTGACAGTATTAATTTGTGTTGATATGATCAATTAAATTCAATTATTTCTATATTATTTTTTATTTTCATAATTTTATTAAAAAAATTAAAAATAGATGAATTTGTATCATCTTATAAACATTATTACGTGACACTATCCTTAAATAGATAGTATGCTCCGGATGTTGAAGTGGGCAATGCTCCTGTCATATACTGCTGCCAAAATGCCCTTGTGTTGGAAATGATTCACAACAAGACGGAAGTCCGTCGGACTTGAACACCTGGCCGTATGAATGAAAATCGATAGTGATCGAGATATATTATGATTTTAAATTTTGAAAATATTCTTATTTTGTGCAATCTCATTCAAATTAAGTAGAGATGTTTTCTTAAGAGAATTTAAGAATATTTTATAAATTTTTGGTTGTATGAGAATCATAAAAGGAGTTGAATAGAGTTTTGTAAGAAGTTAGGAGTCTTGTGAATGATCTTTCCAATAACTTTCTCGGAAATGCGAAAGTGTGAGAATTTAAAAGATCGGGTTTGAGTCTCTTTTTTTTGGTGTAGTTATAACATGGCTTTGATAGGGATTAAAAATCTCTTTTATACTATAATCTTTTGTTTTAATATAGTGATTATTTGCTTTACACTGTGGACACTTTCTTCATGAGGGTTTTATCATGTAATTTTACTGTTCATGTTCCCTTTTACTTCTCGATTTTTTCGCTATTGTTGCACTCAAAATTTTGACATCTTGTTATAGGCCTAAACTTCAACAAATTGGTATCAATGTCGATCTGGAAGATGTCTATGGTGGGGTTCAAGGTGGAGAAATTTGACTATTCGAGCCATTTTGGATTGTAGCACATCAAGATGAAGGTTTTGCTGGTGAAAGATGACCTTAAAGAGCAGTCAATGGAGAAGTTATGTTAGCCTAAACCCTAGCAGATGCTAAAAGACATCTATCATATCAAAAGTTATGAGTATGATACAACTCAACTTGTCAAATAAGGTCCTCTGGGAGGTGTTCGCTCAGAACTCGGCCTCAGAATTATGGAGGTAGCTAGAGTTGTTAAACATGACAAGGTCCCTAATCAATTGATTATACTTGACTAAGCGACTGCACTGGTTGTGGATGAGTTATGACACATCTATAAGCGACCACGCTAATCTGTTCAGTCATATTGTACGGAAACCTTTAGTCCATTGATATGAAGATTGGGGGTGAGAATCTAGCATTGATGTTATTGTGCTTGCTATCGGACTCCTATGAGAATTTTGTTAATAGATTATCATAAGGAAAATTGAGTATCACACTACAAGACACGAAGGCGGCATTGAACATGAAAGTGTTAAAGAAAAGGGTGATGGAAGGCTCGAGTGATGCAATTAAAGGACTTCCTATTATTGGTAGGTCTAAGAAAGGTTGTGGGGTAAAATCCCCAAGAATGTGTTTACAATTAAATCCCCTAAGAAAGGTCCATGTAACTTGTTTATAAAAATGGATTAAATCGGGTTGAACACATGTAATCCAACATGACACAATTAAAACCGTTTAATTATGTGTTTACATATCAAACTCGTTAATCCATTTAAATATATTAAATTAAAATTACAATTACACCACACATATTTAGTTATACGGGTTAAACATGTTGTATTGTGTTAACTTAGTTTTAAATTGGTCGTATTCGTGTTTGAAGCTTTAGCCCCGTTTATTAAACAGGTCATATATAAGTTGAGGTACATTTTACCAGAACTCGTTTAGACATGATATAATACGTATTGTTAGGTTTAATTTTGCGAGAGTTTTTATCAGTGTGGAGCATATCTTTAGATTAAAAAAAGATTTATATACGAACACTTAATCAATGCAGGTAAGCCCTGGTTGAAGTACTAAAAGTCTCAAAAGAAGCACTTGTAGAGATGAACGGGTGTTGGAGAAAGGACTTTATGTTTAATTGGTAAAAGCCAAGATTATAGAAGTGGTTGATTATGTAACTTTCCAAGAACACTTGGATGATTTTAGATAAGAAAGGGTGAAAATATGTCAAATATGTAACACATTATACACCATTGGTATGACATTGAATTCCCTGGTAAATAAGCATTTGTCCTTTGATAAATCTGTTATGATCAAGTAGTTTAAGAACAAGACTCGAGAAAAAGTGGAAGTGCCTTGTAAAATGGTGGAGTCGGCAAATACTCTCAAAGCTTGGCCAGTGAGGATAGCACTATCAGTTAGGGAGGCCCACAGAGAGGTGATAACTTCTATGCGAAAAAGAGGATGCTCTACACAAATAGAAGCATTCAAGATTACCTAAACAAATTGAATTTTAATGGATGGTCTTGAAGAATGCTGAAGTTATGCCAAAGTTTGTTTGTTGATCGATTAGCTAGAAAATTACAAGAATATTGATGAAGCCTAGTACCTTGAATAAATCCAATGGTGGCTTTGACTTGAGTGGACAGGCATGAAGAGGCAGAGTTGATGAATGGACTGAGCATCACAAGCAAATCCAAGATCGATAATGGTTGGCTCAATGTGAGCCAAAGTAGAGATTTATCGACAAAGGAAGTCGGTGGGACTCGAAAACCTAGCCAAATGAGTGTAAATCAATAGAGATCATGATAAATTCTAGTTTTGATTTTTGGACATGTAGACACCTCATTTTAGCTCGAGAAGAAATTCTTGGAAGATGGTCAAACTCGTCCAGGTAAGAACTCTCAGTCATAGAAACTAAGTGAGATTCAAAGACTTGGCAAGTGGATTTAATGGAGCTAAAATTTAGAAGATTTGGATTCACCATGAAGATCATTGAGTTGCCTTTGATTAGATGGATTTTGGACTGGAAATTCATCTTAGAGAGGAAGATACAATTTTTTGAAAGAAGATTGCCCAATCTGTGAATAGTAATCGAGTTGTGGCTAATTTTGTAGGAACATTCATATCTATTTATTGGGAGGTCCAAGGCTCATGGCATTGGAACCCTAACTCATGAAGGATTAAGAGAAAAATAGAGAGAAATATTGAAAGGTCAAGAATCAGTCGGAGAAAATTGATCTCCAAGCCTCAATGGGCAAGGCCGACTTGTGCAGACCAGTTGGATTCAGAAATTCATTTCTCACTAATTCTGAGGCCTTTTTATACTATTCTTCTTTTCAATAATCAGTAACATGATGAATATTTATCAAAAAATATTAGAACGGAAAGATAAGATTCGTTCTCAACTAAGGAGAAGAGAAAATGGGTAGGTTCAAAACTAATATGGACTGATAATATTTTAGCTGAAAGGATTGAGTAAAAATGGAAAGGAAATACTACTGCAGCTCCATTGATTTAGAAATTAGAAGATACATTCCGATTTTGAGTCTCAATATATTCCTTTTTCCCCAGTTTAATTCAGAAAGGAAGGATATACAAGGGGGAAGAGCTCAAGATTACAGGGATAAAAAAAATCACAATCTTCTCCCACGACAACTGCTACTATTCTCGTGCGGTGGCTGCCTTTATTCTTATTTGGAGTGCATTTTCTGCACGGCCTCAACTGGTGTCTTCTCCATCTTCCCTTGTTGCAATGAAGCAGTTAAGCCTGAGATGCCAGCAGACAAACATTCCTGAGTCGTTCTTCTCTCTAGGCTCACACCGCCAACTTGTTCCTTTGCTCTTCAGTAAGTAAGGTCCTAGTTCATGAGTTCAAAGTTTGCATGGAAAACTATTGGCTATTAGTGATTTTTGTGCCGTGTTGGATGTTCTAATTTACGCTCTCAACTTTGGGTACCATGATGAACAATATTCAAAGATTTTGTTCTCCTTAAGCATCCATGCTGGATCAAGCTTACATCAAAACATGCCTCTCAACTGTTTGATTTTTCCTTTACATAAATGTCAGGAGGAGTATTTATATTCATCTTTCAGTGCATTTCCATCTGGGTATGAAATTGGGCAAAAGCAAAGAATTGCTTTAACTTTGTTTATAGGTTTCTGCATTCGAAAAGAGCTGATCATGATCACTCAACTATTAGATAAATAAGACTAGGGCTTGCAATTTGTTTGCTATATTTCGACGTTCTTGATTCACTGATTTTAGGGATTGATTCACATGATTAACTATGCATGGTTCGCTCGTATCCTCCATTACTATTTGTGCTCCTGCATGTCATTTTTTTTAGTCGATAGTTGACTCAATTTATGATCAAATATTCCTTTAGTTCCTTCTCATTTTCATCAACACATTATATTTTATGCATAATAGGATTAGGATATACCAGATTAAATAAAATAAGGCAAATTTAGAAACATTGCTAGGGTACCGATTTAGGGAGTGTCAATAGGCTTGCGATCCTGTTGATAGGCTCACTAGCCTTTCGAGCGTAATAGAATCCTCGGATGCAACTTTGGTTCAAGATTGACAATAAAAGTCTAGGTGGTTACTATCATGCTCCCTTAGGTGAATAATTAGTTTCTAATCGAACTTGAGTGTAGTTCCATAAATGATTAGTGACAACTCCTTTCCATTTTTTAGCCATGATATCACAAACTCGCTTTATTTCGAAGTTGCAACAGCACACATTTTTATTTGGTGTAATCTCATCCAAATTAAATTGGGACATAAGATTATTTGTTTTTCTTTTTGTTTTATCAGGTCTATAGAAGGGATTGAATAAAGTCTTCTAAGATGTAATAAATCTTGCGAGTGATTTTTTTAATTAAATTTTTGGTAAAGCAAAAGCACGAGAATTTGCATAGATCGAGTTTGAATCTTTCTCTTATTAGGGTTGTAATAGGGGATTGTGTACGCTATTCAAAATCTCTATTACATTGTAATCTTATGTTTTAATTCAGTGAACTGTTTTCACTGTGCTTATGACATTTCTCTTCCAAGAGGGTTTTAACAATAGCGCTTCTCGATTGTTTGCATTGCTGTCGGATTTGAAATTTGATGTCTTCGTAAGGGCTTTAATCTCAACAGCTTGTGAGGTGAGAGGCATCAGTGGGTTCAATTGAAGAATTCAATGGCTGAATTGCTAGACTTAATTGAGTACGAGTTCCACTCGAGGAGTATAGAGCTGACATATTTCTACTTAAGGTAGCACAGCATGAAAAGTCATGCTCCAGTCAAGTCTTTTTTTATTTTATTTTATTTTTTTTTGGGTTGTTCACGGGGACCAACGTAAATTTGGCTAGCAGAGTATTTGGGTCGTGCTAGCCATGGGAGACACAATAGCCCGTTAAGATTTTTGCAAAAGAACAAGCCCATTAACAACCCCATTTAATATGGGCTGCCATTAATTTAAACTGATATGAATTATTGTCATTTATATATCATTTTGCTAGGGAGTAGTCATCTGGATGCCCAGCCCTTGTTTGGATGAAGGGAAAAGGAGGTGAAAGCAAGGGAATATTTCCCCTCTATAATTGGAGAAATTGTTGTATATTATTAGTATGATATTATAAACTAATAAGATTCAGTTATTTTTATGGTTATTTTTAGACTTTTAGGATTTTATTAAAAAAACTTAAAATGGCTAATAAATCTTATTAGTTTATAACTTCACATCAATACTATCACGTTATATACACATTACACACGAAACTCATATAATTGCATATGATCTGTTACCCTTTAAGGAAATTCTGAATGTGTGTGTGTGTATGTATATTAAAAATAGAGAAAACTCTAAGCTTAGCCTTAACAATTGTCGTTTCGTCTATCAATGTGGTCCATGCGTCAACGTTGAAATTGGAGTTGTGGGCAAAAAGTCTTCCGTGGATGTAGCTTTGCTAATGATGCCTTTTTTTTTTATTTGTGTTTCTTATTATCTGAAATTCAAATTGTCACCACTCCAGCCCTCCGATAAGTTTTAACCGTAAATGGACTTAATTTTTTTTTTATTTCACAAAATGGTCATTTGTCATTTTTGAATATAAAATACGGTGCCCGTTCATCGATGGCGATGCGTCGTCCAAAAGTCTCCTCCTCAAGAAAGTCTTGTATGTCACGAGAAATATAGCGACGATACTGCTCGATAATATCACATACTAATAAAAATTAGTCACATCAGCTAATTTATAAAAATATTACGTCATAAAATATAAATTTAAATTTTTTAAAACAAATAAAAATATACCTAAAAACCAAAGTAAAACCTTGAGAAACCCTAGAAATCCTTATATCAGTAGTGAGAATGGGAAAATGATATTGAACATTATAGAACTTTTTAGAATTTTTAAAATGTTTGTTATGATTTGGAGTATTATTAGAATTTTTATTCAGAGTTAAAATTTATATTTTACTGCTTCAATTTTCTCTTCTAAATCCGTTGATATGGATGATTCTTACGAACTTACCACACACAGTACTTGACACTACTGCTGTGGTGTTATCTCCTATCAGGATGTTGGGCTCAAGACGCAATTGGACCCCAACACCCTCTCCTCAATCATACATGAAATCGAATCGATCATGTTGTCTGAAGCTTAGCCCTAGGCCTAAACTTAAATTTCCAACTTCCCTTGACACCAATTTGTTAAATTATATTGTGAATTTAATGGCACTATATTAATGGAGCTAGTGTTAGTATGTTGCTCACTTCTTCTGATATGCTCGCGGTTGAATACAGAAATCTGAACATTATATAATTAGGATGACTGGGTCGCCACTACTGTTTCCCTCTTTTTCTCAAATAAAAAATAAATCTCCAGCTCCCTTAACCAGTCTCCTCCTCGATCGACAAGGCAGCTCCCATAACAAAAGATAAAATTTTGTCATCATTTTAATCAAAGATAAGATTGTCAGAGAAGGACCATATTCATGAATGAATAGAACAGATGGGACAAGGGTTTTACAATTGGAAACCCCACAAAAGTTGTGATCGATATAATGAATGATAACGAGATATACTAAAAATCTACCAAAAAAGTGATTGACGTTTACTAAATTCTAACGTAATTGCGAATAGAGGGATTGTTGTCGTGGCACCGCTCTCAACCTGAGATGGAAGAGATCTTAGGTTCAATTTTTACCAATGAGACTCCTCATTCTCCCTTTATTCCCCTTCCTTCTATCATTTTTAGACTAACGTGCTTCTATTTGTGAACCAAAAAAAAAAATCTAACAAAATTGTACTAAAATTATAGACCTAAATTAAAATTATGAGACCAACATATGCTTATTCAAATTATTTGGTACTCAATCCCCTTAAATAAAGGTTTCGAATTGAATTAGTTAGAAGCATGCAAGACTTCTGAATAATGAGGTACAGATATATAAAAATTAAAATTATGAACAAATCTACCATAAGTTTGATTATTTAATAACAATAAAACTTGTAAAAGATATGTAATTAACCACATAATCATAAAATTATTGTGATGAGAATGAATTAGTTAGGACATGTTCCAATCAAGTACTTCAAGCTATGATCTAATAATGGTTTCGAATACTGAATAGGGCCCCTTTCCATATTAACCAAGATAGCATGTAGATCAAAATCTTAGGAACCAATTCCATACAGAACAGAATTTAAATAACATGATGTCACACTATTTGCACAAGAAAATAAAAATTGTGTGTTAAAATGCAATATTATGTAGGACCTACGCACCATCAAAAGCAGTAGTTTAGTGGTACAAACCTAACTTTCATGCAGTTTGGTGGGGCCAAGGTTATAGGTTCGAGTTTCGCTCTGAGCAAAACTGTTAGAAGAGGTTCTTAGAGCTGTGATTGGTGGATGTTGATTTCTTAAACTATACTAGATCTTTGGTGGTGATACATTGATAGGGCCAGTGTTATTTCTAGTTGATTAGTTCGTCTGATGCATCGCAATCAAATACAAAAACTTGAATATTACGTAGCGGGAATATTTGGATCACTACTACAGTTGCCCTCCTTTTTATTGATAATAATAGAGGTATGATGTACAAGGGAAATGTGGGTCTTTAGCGGTGATACATTGATAGGTCAGTTTTAATATTAGTTATTCAGTTTATCTGATATGTTCGCAATTAAATACAAAAATTTGAACGTTACATAACAATGATAGTTGAGTCATTACCACCATTGTTCTCCTTTTTACTTATAAGAAAAGAAGTACGATTTACATGGGAGTGCAAGGGGCAAAGCCCTACAAGGAGAAAATGCATCTTGCATTGTAATATCGTCACGTAACAATACTAATATGATAATATTAATTAAATAAATTTAATTACTTTTATTTTTAATAAGATCTTAAAAAAACTTTAAATTTAACTAATCAATCTCAGACGATAAAGTATTGTATAAAATACTTTCCCACAGCAGGAATCTAATCTTGATGATGACTGGTGATGATTAATGCAGCCTCACTAACTATTAATTATTAATTATCTGTACATCGCAGGTAAAAAGGGAAAGTAAATGGAGGGTTTGAGATTGATTACATTGAGTCCCACCCCACTTATTCATATATAATTTTAAAAAAACAAAAATTAATAAATAAAAAGTCAACGCTAGCGCACTACTTTTTGTTGTCTACTTTGGCGGTAAGTGCGATTTCCTCCTCTTCCCGGATTTCCCTTTTCCCCACCCCGCGCACGTGCTTACTTGCGCCCGTGCGAACTTCCACTTTCAGCGGCCTTACTGCACGCGCTACCGCACCTTCTTTTGGTGGACTTCAACTGTAAGTGCCGTTGGATTGACTGAATTCCAGACTTTTGACCGCCTACAGTACTGTGGAATCTTTGTGCCCCTCGTGCCTTCAACGGTCATACAGATCCACCTTGACAGGCAGTGCTTAATGTTAGTCGAGATAAGTTGTACTTGTCATGTGCAAACTACTTAGTGACATAGTTGTTAAATCATATTATTGGTTCTTGATTCTTCCATCATCTTCCGATTGGTTGTAGAAAAAACTTCTCTTTAGATATCGTCTGTAATCTCGAATTTTCCTCCTTTTTACAATTTAGAAGTATTTATTTCTTTTCAATTAGAAAGTGGACAAAATGATTTAATGGAAGTGCGGGACAGTCATCCCTTCAACTTATGAAAATCCATGAAATGTCACATATATTTCACTTGATTTTACCTTATCTTTGTTGATTTAAAAAATTTTTCTAGATATGTACCTGAATGGGATGGAGTAAAAAGATTAATAAAATTGAGAATTGAAAAAAAAATCCTAAAACTAGAAGATCATGAAAAAATTATTATGTGGTGACATCGTGAAAAAATCGATCAATATTTCTTATGCTATCCCTTTTTTCGTTTACATAAGGGAATATGAGGGAATAGGAAATAAGGTTATCCTATCCTTTTTACTTATTGTTTAACTTCCTCGAGTATTGTAATTTTGACTGAAATTCTGGATTGTCCTTTATGTGTATGTGTACATTGACCTGCACATACATATAATTATTAGACCTCACATCATTTAAATCAAATAATAATAGGTTTATAAGATAATTTAGTATTATCACCTAAGAGTTTAGGCTTTTAGACATAAATGGGCTCAACCTCTTATGACACACTAGTAATAAAATGATATATGAACGTCTGTCCATGATAATTTTTGATGTAATCCAGGACCCCTCCACAGTAGTTTCCTTATTGACGTAAGCTTACAAACCCAGCAGTTTTCTGTAAGCTCAGTCACCTACTTTGCCAGTGGTTTGCTCACAATAAATATTCTTTAACATAGCATCTGAGTTTGGTTAAATCTCTTAACACACATTGCATGAGAGGGGTGTTAAATTCCATATCGATTAAATCAAATAATAATAATAAGTTAATAAGATAATTTAGTAAAACTACTTAATAACTTAAGTTTTTGGATTGTACATGGATTTAATCTCTTACTATGCGTAAGGGAGAATTTTACAATAATAACTAGAAGATTCTTGATTCCAATTTGGTCTTTACGTGCCAACGTGTATTGTAATATTTATTCTGCTGTTTAGAAGGAGGATTTAATAAAGTTGATACTATTCTAACTTAAATTAAGAAATCTTGTATTCCATTCTCACTAACAAGGATTCTTTCGATCCTTTATTCCCTATTTCTTCGATCATCTTCTAAGTTCATATATCTCCTTTATATACCGAAAAAATAAATTTATTCCGCTGTTCGGCTATCTGACCATCTCATACTTGAGGAGCCATACATGTACACCTCAGTCGCGTTAGTTCAATCCCACGATCCGCCCTTCGAGTTACTGGTGATTTTGGATGATATTATCTGTAGATCAATCTCAATGGCCATTTTATCCTAATTTATTTATGAGGTCCAATTGATAAATAGACCTTTCATTATACTTATTTTACACACTTCACAACACAAAATTGTTCTCCTCTCTATGACTTTTGTCAAACTTTACTTATTAGCAACCCAACTTATCTTGTTTCTGAATTAGTCATGGTCCACTATACTTATCCATCTAAGTGGCTCAAAATATGCATTCAATAGATTATATTTTCAGGAAATGAAAAAAGTTATAAGAAATATCATGAAATATTTTGGTGGGCATTCACTTATTAGAAACCAAAAAATTTTAGTTTATTTTCACACTAAAATGTCAAAATGTACAGTTTCCCTTAAACTTTTCTATGGCAAGATATGACAGTAAAATGTTGCCATTAATTGGTAAGTGACTTAACTAATATCTAGAATGGGAGAATGTTTTCAATGAAACAATTATATCATGTAAGTGATGCTAAAATTGTATATTTATCTAATCAGGACTTAACATGTAATTAATGAATATACTATTATGATTATTAAATTCTAAGAAACCTTAAAAAATACAAAAAAAAAATCCTAAATAAATATTGAACCATAAATGGAAAATATATATAAATGGTAACAAAATATTAATGTTGACCTTAATTGGACAAATATATAAATTGTGAATTTTAATTGAGTGAATGTACTGCGTTTGCATTGCTCATGTGATATGACCATTCCATTGGAAATTTTCTCTTAGAATAGACCATCACTAGTCCAAATTTGGACTAAATCAATTTATTGGAAGATAAATCTCTCTTATCATGAATTATTTTCATTCGTAAATTTCATTTTCCTGTCATTATTTAGGGAAAAACACATGTTAAATCACCGCATCAATTTATAATGACTAATTGCTGAGGTTTTGATATGCAAGGTATAAGAATAATGGACTCAGCAATTAAGTGAAACTAAATCTTGATCTCTGGATCGACCTTGGTCACTTCATCATGTCAAATTATAAGGTAACGTCTAATTAATTATTCGAAGAATATAACTCCAAAATTGTCTTCAAAAGATTGTCAATGAGAGTACTATCATTAATGATGATGTTGCTCGATGTAGCAATAGGTTATATGTCGTTCTTTATCCGTGCATGCTAAAATTTTTTTTTTTTTCATGGTACTGCTAAGCATGCATGTAGCCCATGTGTTGCACGAGAGTTCGCATTTGGTCAAGCTCCCTGGTTTTGGCCATTGTCTATCTCGTTTTTCTTTCTTGGTACATCTGCTCTCTTTCCCCTATCTTATTTTAAACTTCTTCATTTTTGAGAAAGAAATCTTACATCCAGTAGGAAAAGAAAGATTAATATTGGAATACAAAAGAATTGAATACTAACACCTATAAACTTTACTTTTTATCTAGATATGCATGCAATCTTTTATAGTTTAGATGGAAATCTATACTACATTCTAAAGTAGAGTTTTAACTCTCAAAACCTCAATAAACTCCACGTGACAACTTTAACAGTCCTCACGTGACAGCTTTCTAGGCCTTTTATTTTCTTTTTGATTTATAAATAACAAAATACAAGGATTTTTATGTGTTTGTCACGTCATCTCTATATTTGATATTTATTTTTTCTCTCTTTCGTTCTTCAATGTTTGGTCAATTGCTTTAGTTATGTAAATCAAAACAAAATTTTTTATTCAGTTAAGTTATTTTCTATTTAACTAAAATCTATTTAATTTATATTTATCGTTATTATTTTATATTTAATTATCTATCGTTATGATCTAATTCCTTAAAAATTCATTCATGTAAATATGCTATTTAAAGAAATTATCTTTCTATTTAGTTAAAATCTTTTTCCTTATATCTATCGTTATCATCTTTATTTGATTTCTTTGATTTCCTTAACTACTTAGCTATTTTCTATTTTTTACCCGCTTTCCCTTTCTATTTTCCATGTTTGCTCTTCACCCATTTCCAATCTTTCTTTCATTTTCACTAATCATAATCGAATAAACACCTGTTACTATCAATATTTATCTAATTGTTATTCTTATCTCATAGAATGTACAACTATTATTCTTAAATACAAGCAATTCCTACTTTAACATTATTTCCCATAAAATAATAATAAATAATTTAATTTAAAATTATTTTACGTTAGTGAATGTTCTTCAACCTTGCAACGAAGCACGAGATGTAGCACTGGTTTTATATGTTAGCATAGTAAATTTCTGTGTGAGCACACACCTCATTAGGCCATAAAAAACTTGATTATAGAAGAAAAATATACAAGTTCATGATTAGTTGTATAACTCGATGATGAAAAGGAAAACATGTCATGTGGTCAGTTGTTCCTCGTTATCTGAGTATGAAGGAAAAATATTTGGTTCGAGGTTACTTATTGAGTGCAAGCGTTTAAAGGTATGTAGTAAGGGTAGCCCATGTTATCACGTGAATGCAGATGTTGAGAATTAAATTTTACTTCAAAAAAATAATGAGAGGGGGTATCTAAGAACAGGTTTAGGTATTGAACAAGTTTCAAACCAAATTAAACTATAAAGATTGGCTCTGTTCGGTTCAATGTAATAAGTCAAAACTGTAATTAGTTTATGGGCAAAAGCGGATTACTTTGAACTAATTCTATTATTTAGTTCGAACCAAAATGTTTTAGAATCAATTGGGGTCAGTTCGATTTAATTTTGAATTGAACCCAGACCTATTTAAATTTGAAAAAAAAATCAAAGTAATTGATTGAGGTGGTAGGGCGCCTCTTACCCTTACGCAAGGTCTCGAATTAGAGTTTTATGAATCAAGAAAATTCACCTTGAGAGAGTTTTAACCTAGTGGGCTTTCTTGGCTTGAATTGGATTAGTTGGGCTCCATTTAACTTCTGGACACTGGTGGTTTAGATCGAAAAAATTAAAAAAAAAAAGTTGACATGGGACATTATGAACCCAAAACCTTCCACTAGGCCAGTCCAAACCCAAAGAAGAAGCGGTAGCCTATGGTAAAATGCTAAAATGCACAAAAGCACCAAAGAAGAAGAGGCAGGAGGAGGAGGAGAAGGATGCCGATAGCGTCAAGACTTCTATTGTCTTTGACAATATCAAAAGAATATCATGCGGGACCACCGTCTCCGACAGTAGCGTCAAAAAAAAAGCAAGACAACATTGGGAGAGGAAGGAGGACCATGCAAGACCACAGTTCCTGGCAAGATTCGTCTCTCTACTCCACCACAGTGTTCTCCGGTGGGTGCTTCGATCTAGTCTCTTCTTCTATTAGTCCTCTTCTTTTCTATGAAAATTTTCAAGGTTTCCAATTTCTTGCATGATTGAGTGGTTGAAGGTAAGAGGAGGCTTTATCAGAGGGGGAAGGGCCGAAGATGAGTCGATGAGGCTTCATAGGAGATGGGAGCGGAAGCTGGGTTTGATTAGGTGAAACTTCATCAGAGATAAGGGCTGAAGATTTTGGTTGAGTAGTTGAGGTTTCATCGAAGATGGGAGGATAGGCCTCGAGTGTTTTGATTGACAAATTATTATTGTTGTTGTTGTTATTGTTATTAAAAGCAATTTGATTCAGTTCGAACTAACTCAATGAGTCTATTGAACTTATAAAATAACAGAACTAATTTTGATCCCAAAAATTTACCTTAAATAGAACTGGTTCGGACTGAACTGATTCTTTTCAGTTCTGTTTCGGTTCAGTTCATCCCAAACTGGGTTTTATGCAAAATCCCTAGTTAGAGGAATTCTAGTACATAAGAAGAGTTAGGCATGACTGCTTATGAGTTTGACCTTTTAGGTGAATATAAGCTTAATCTCTTATGGACCTAGTGAAAATTTTATATGATATCATAGTAAGTTATATTATTGCTCATACCTTGTTGGATTTGACTGTAGAACTAATGGTTAGTAGGAAGTCTAACAAAAAATGCATGACCCCTAATTAGTAAATTGAGTATAGAAGATAAAATTTTATATGGTATCAGAGTAGATTATCATGTGGCCACACCTCGTCAGATTTGAGTGTAATACTTGTGATCAATAAAAAATGAGATAAGAAGAAAAATATCCAGTTCATGATTAGTAAATTGAGTACAGCTAATAAAACCCATCTTATACAAGTTGTTAGGACAAGAATGAAAGAAATAGTGCACTTTATGGTAATTTGCCCCGTCTCTCAAGCACTAAAGAAAAATGCTCAGTTTAAGACTAGTTGTTGAGAATGGGTACTCATGGTATTGGCAAGTATATGTTGGAAAAATGATATTGAATTGAATGAGAAATTATTCTCATGAATTGAAAAATTATATTTGATTTTAAGTCCAATTGAATGAGAAATTGAAGGGATTGGGATTGGGATTGGGATTGGGTTTAAGTCAATGGACTTAATGTTTGTAATATGAGTTGAGTTACGAAGAGTTCTAGCTCACAAGGGCCCACAAGGGCCCATATAGCCCATAGTGAGAATAACGAAAACTCAATCCCACATCGATGAGGGATGGCAATTTAAAAGGATTTATAAGTTACGAGTAGTCTTATGATGAGTAAGCCACTTTAGCTATAATAGACGACTTTCTTGCGATGCCATTTCCCGTAAAAAAAAATTTTCTCCTTCAATAAACCAGCCTAAGATTCATGACTGTTCGGATTCCAAGCAGTTTAGGCCAATTAAAGGGCATATTAAGGCACGACATTAAGAGCCGGCCTTAATAAGGGCATTGAATGCCCGATTCACTCGGTTAATGGCCGGTTCAGTGCAATAAAGTGCTCTTAATATCCGGTTTAGCCCTTTTAATGGCCGGTTCGATGCAATTAAGGGCCGGTTCCAGCCTTCAATTCCCAGTTTGATTGCATTTAAGCCGTCAGCCCTCCATCACCCTATAAATAGAGGCTTCCTCCATAGGTTCTGTACACCTGCGCAAGTTCTAGAGTTCTCTCTTTTTTCTCTCTGCATCTACATCATTTTTCGGTGGTTTCCTACTTCAATTCCGGTTCGTCTCTAGCTTCGAATTTCGTGCAGCCTCAAGCTCAGTCGTCGTTCTATCCTGGGAGACTGAAGTCCACACTTCCTCAGCACAAATAGAGGGGATAAATCAGTCATAAGGAAACTGTGACCGCCACAAGACTCGACGATAAGTAAAGAATATCCTCTTATTTTATTGTTCTTATTTTGTCATATTCGATTATTCTTCTTCTACTCCATTTTCTGGTAAGCTCTTTCTTGCACGACTTCATACCTATGGAAAGAAATCCAATAAAATCATTTTTATAATTTTAATTATCCAATTGTGGCCATCGAGATTGTTATTTATTTTATTTTGGATTACAGTATAGTCATACTATCATATAATGACGAGTGTTGATAATTAATTCTCATATCATATGGATGATTAAAAAAAATCAGATTATACGATAATTGGATATCACAACCTATAAATATAGATTTTTAGGAATTTGAATATAATATTTTAAAAAGTTTACATTTATATGATTGTCATTTTGCTTTACCACAATGATTACGAAAATAAATGGCTTAGATGATAGCATGACGATCCATTCATCACTATAAGCAAATGAATAGCTCAAACACCATCCATAACAATGACGTGGACGACTTATCGTGATGAGCCGAAAAACTGTGATATGACAATGCTTGTCCAGGATTTATGATACCTCTCTGGATGATATCCTCTTATGCAATTTTGTCATTTAAAATACGTATTTTTAAGATAAAAAAGTGCGCTTAAATCTTATGAAGATATTTAGATCCCAACCAATTTTCTATGTTGGATAACTTATCATGAAAGTCTTGACCTCATATGCCAGAAGGAAATATTGAGCTTGATTCTCCACAAGAGCAGCAGTATATAAGGTCAAATCCAACTCAACTGGCCGACTCCTGCAAATTGAGGCGATGCTGGTTTCTAGCGTATTGAGATTCACGGGAGAACTGATTAAGGAAAAATATGAACAAGGGTAAAGTTGTCTTTATAGTATGACAGGTCACTAGAAGAAACTCCTTCAATTATTGGCAATTATTTGCGTCAATAAAGATGGATGCTTCAATTTCATTAAAATTTCGTTCATTTGGGGACAAATTTAACTTTTTTAGATATGCTAATAGCAATTGGACGGAGAAATGAAGACTTTATTTATGGACAAAAGCTAGAAATAAAATGGATGGAGAAGTGAATGCATTGTGGACGAAACGTGGAGATGAGCCAAACATATTTTCGTCCTTATGGCTTGGACGTCCAATGCACGAAAATATGAAATTTCGGCCATCGGATAAGACACTAATTTGAGGTAAGTTGGAGGAGCAATTTACATAAATTGATTGATGCTTTCATCTAAAGATTGGGACACAACTTGGAGGATTATAATTTCATCTTTCCAACTTAGTATTCAAAATATAATAATAGAATCTAATTAATTCAAATTCGATTTAAGAGTCGA
The DNA here is from genome assembly GCA_037672795.1 of Lagerstroemia speciosa. NCBI lineage: Eukaryota > Viridiplantae > Streptophyta > Magnoliopsida > Myrtales > Lythraceae > Lagerstroemia > Lagerstroemia speciosa. Next base: position 5,018,986 of record CM075300.1, on the reverse strand, counting down.
AGGATAAATTTATACAAAGGGTAAACGAGAACTCAAAAGTGAGATTAAAAATTGCTTTAGCTCACATATAATAATACTAGACGTCGACTCGTGCTACATACAAAACTGTTCATTATATAATCGATTACTAATTCTTATTTTAATAATTGAATATTATTTTTTATAGACAATTGCCATTTAAAAAGTGTATAATAAGTAAATAAATAAAATAAAAAAATTAGTGAGTAGTTATGGCATTATTTAACAGTTGTGATTGTATAAGTGATTTTACGAGTTCATTTCCATTTTTTTTTTTTCTATTTGTTAAAAATATATTTATTAAGGATATCTTGGAGAGTTCAAAAATAAGACTAACTAACCCCCACCTTTCCCGAATAATAATAGATATATAGAGGGTGACTCATATTATACACAAAATTATCCGTAATATTATCTATCATAAAAAGGAGTAGTTCAAATTAAATAAAAATAAAGTAAAATCAAAACATTGGGAGAGCTTTTGGTATAGACTTTTGCTAAAAGTTTTGAACGTCGCAAGTAGTTAGAAAATTTCAAAAAAGTGATAGAGACTGTACAATCAAAAGAATCGCGGGAAACAGTTAAAAAATCGTGAAAATGGTCTAATAATATGAGAAGTTAATAAAATAGATACCTAAATCATTTTTATGTTTTGTATTATTGTATTCTAAATTAAATTGACCAATTATATATATTAAATTTGTTGAAGGGTATTTTTGGAACTTGAAAATGAGACCAAAACAATTTTGGTTTTGTTTGAAGTAATATTAGAAGGTGACCCGTGCTATGCACGGAATTATGAATACTATGTTCTATCCTAAAAGAAATAGTTCAAATCAAATAAAAATGAAGCAGAACAGCAGAATTAGGAGAGTTTTAAGTAAATAAAGTAGATTTTTTGTGAAAGTTACGAATTAAGAATTGGAGAATTTCATAAGAGTGAAAGCAAATTGATATATATATATATATATGTAGTGACTTTGGGCTTAAGACAACTCCTTCTCTGTTCCAAAAGGTTATGTGCAAGATATTCAGACCTATCATGGATAGGGCCTTGGTCTACATTGATGACATCTTATTATTCAGCCCCACTAAAGAATCCCACATCCAGCTGCTTGAACAATTTGCAGAAATGGTTTATTCATATGGGATCATGCTATCCGAAAAGAAGAAGCTTATTGGCCAGACAACCCTTGGCATGACTATAAAAGATAGCCAATATCAGTCGGAGGCACCTATGGTGCAGGAACTACTCAAGTTTCCAGATGAACTCATGACCAAGAAGCAAATCCAGTCTTTCTTTGGTATTGTCAATTATCTTCAGGTTTTTGTCCCAAAAATTTCCAAATAGACTCGTCCCTTGGAAAAGATGCTCAAAAAGGATGCCCCACAATGGGGATCTCCCTAGACGACAGCAGTAAGAGTTTGAAAGAAGTCCTCTAGAAACTACCACCGCTCACAATGCCTTCCACTGGCAAATGAATTCTCTAAATTGATGCCAGTGACAAATATTGGGGAGCAGTTCTCCTTGAGGAAGTAGATGGCAAGTGCCATCTTTGCGAGTACAAGAGCAGCCGGTTCAAGACCTCCGAATAGCACTACCACTCTACCTTCAAGAAAATTCTTGCAGACAAATATGGGATACAGAGGTTTGAGTTCCATCTCATTGGCTGCCAATTCCTGGTGGAAACAAACATGTCTTCTTTCTCGAATATGCTTAAGTTCAAGCAAAAGCAGGTGCCGCATCCTCAACTCCTTCGGTGGGCTGATTGGTTTTCTAAGTATACATTTGAGGTAAAGCACATCAAAGGCAAACACAATGTGTTTGCTAATTTTCTATCCAGGACCAAGCCAACCGATGAACCAGCTCTCATGGTACTACCGATGGTCGGCATGTTCACCTCTCTAGCTGCCCAACATCAAGCAATGGGTCTTGATTGGTAGCTAAGGGCACTTGTTAACTTATGAGGCAACATTCCTGCAGAGGTTGGAGAGCTTATTTGCTCCAACATTTTCTTTCGACGATCCAACGAAATGATGTGGGAATACCAACTTAGTGTTTTTTGTAATCACAGAGGACTCTATCTCAACATGAGCAGATTGCACCGACAATTCCCATTCATCCACACTCTCTACCATAACCCTGACATGCCATTTCCGAGGATCTTAAGTGGTTTTACCAGTACCTATGTCATGATTATTTCATAGGAATCTAGTTTGACACACTTCCCATGGTAAGATTCCTCGATCGCCAATCCGAGCATGAAAGGATTACTTATCCTTCAGAGGCAAGGGAGCCCCTGACTCATTTCATTCAATTCCTTAATGGTTCTGTTCCCTCCAAGACTAGAAAGCTATGTTCCAACAGAAGAATGCAAGGTCCCCAGATATCCCTAGTTTTTTCAAAAGCACTGTGGTTATCTTCCACCAGCACTGAAGTATTGAATGGCCAAATACAAGGAGGCGTCGGGGTTGCTCCATCGCTGAATGCTTCCAGCGATACACTTTTTCTACCCTCCACAAAACATTGGCCTGTGATATTCGAGATGACGAGGATTCCTACCGGGAGTTCCAAAGAGTTATTTGCGAGCACAACAAGACAATCCCTCGGTTCATCTGGCCACCAGCAAGTGAAGAGCTTCCTTAGGATTACGCAGATGATTTTGTAGCTAATTGGCCAGCCATTCGACAAGCCCTCCAAGAATGGGAGCAGTATCATATTCCACCACTGGACTCCCAACCAGATGAAGATTGAAGAGGACACCTAACTGAAGGGTGAAGATTGAAGAGGTCACCTAATATATTTAGATAATATTCGTACATTAGGTGATATTGGTGCATTATTTAGGTGGTATTCGTGCATCATTAGCACTAATCCTACCTCATATTTGTGCATAACCCCCTCACAAAATCTTTGGCACCCTTCCGCACTATACATACCTCCTCCTGTGACTCCATTCATATCTCCCACCACAAACAGCTATAAGCTTATGGTGAGTACCTCTACAATGCCTTTTTGGGGGTACTTATCCACTTAGTGACAGATGTCAGCATATAAAAGGTCCCAACATACGGTAGATTCCCCCAATTTGTATTATTGCCCTCGATCTGTAAATTATTGTACTTGTGCGTCAGGTAGTTATTACTCCTTCGACCAGAAGGTTTAAATTATTATACGAATGCCAGCTGTATGTTGTATTATTATCTTCTAGACTGAGCCACCTTGTAATGTATATTGTATTATTGTCCTTTGGGCCTTGTCCTTATTGTACTATTGTCATATGGGCCACCTGAAAAAGTTGATGTGACTAGTGATGTAAGCAATGACGTATATCAATGGAAATTGCTTTATAAATAACTAGCTTCTTACTGAAGCTAGACAACGAAGCTTACCAAAAAAACCATTCCCATTTCTCTCATTACACAATGTTCTAAACTTTCTCTCTTCTAGGGAAGGGCCGGAGTAGATCAAAGGTTCAGTTCTCCAACTAGAAGGGACATACCAAAGTATGCTCTGTACTTGCCTCCTTGCGAGGATCCTGCACACTAGAAATGGTCCCTCTATATCGTTCCGATTCTAGGTATTCTAAATAATCACTGCGGTGATCAAGAAAAAGGCTGCCTCAGAATTTGGAGTAATTGAATTAGGTGTCTCAGTTTAGATGAACTCAAAAGGCCCGACTGGAGCAAACGCCTATGGAGAAAAGGCTTAAGCTCATCTATGGTTGAGAGGTTATTTAATTTGGAACCTTGCCTTCTCTAGCCAGATCTCTCGATGGTCTATTTTCCTGGTCACTTCCTTGGTTGCTTAGCCTCACCCCGAATCATGGTATTAGAGCCAAGTTTGGTTAGTGAGCTAACCCTTTGAGCCTATGAAGGCCGGCCCCAACTCTCTCAAAATATGGAAACCCTCTCAAATCAACAGACTCCTCAATCCTCCTCAATCACTCTCTCAGTCGACTCACCTCTTCGAAAGTCGTTCAGCAGGAAGATGGACTACCTCTATGAGATCTCTTATCTCAATGAAGAAGAAAAAATCTCCAATACCACTCTCCCTCTAGTTAATCCATATACTGCCTTTGCTAAACCATCCGCTTTTTCTCCCATCCAGAGTATTCGTTCTCTTATTAGCCATTCTCCTAAAGTCGTAAAGGAGTATATCTAGTCAACACAATTTGACCAACATCCCATCAGTGCATTATAACATGAGAGTGAAAGAAATCATGGGAAACAATTGAGAGAATCACAAAAATAATTAACAGAATATGAGAAATTAATAAAATATATAATTATAATAAATTAATAAAAATGATGAAGAAATTTTCTCATATTTTAGTAATTTGTTATAAATTAAATTTGACCAACTATAAAATAAATTTGATTTGGAACATTTTTGGAACTTGAAAATAAGATCACAACTGCTTTAGGTTTGCTTAAAATAATACAGAAGAGATGTATAGATAGATATAGATATAGAAGAATATAGAACATAGATATAGATATAGATATAGATATAGTTATGGAGGGTAGATAGAAGAAGATAAAGAAGTGGGTTGAATAGGAATCGTGGTCTACTCGACACCGCTTAGGGCGTGACGTTGACTACTTGCTAACTCCACCAGCTCAAGCCTCTAAGATAAAATATCGATCAAAACTAACCTTAGCATCCAAAAACTAATTGAACTTCCGACCTCAATTTTGAATCTTTGCGATGATTCCGGCCAAGAGAGTTGATTTGAGGGCTCATGCCAATAGGAAGATCTAAGCATTTCGAGTGGGGAAGTCGCACATATGCTTGACCATGGTTCATGAACCCGCGGAACCAACGGTTCAAGTTCAACGGTACTTTGTTGAGGAACAAATTCCATATCGATGATGTAAAATTTTCACATGAGACTATAAGATTCTTGAATTCATTTTCACCTAAAAGTTTAAGCTATTAAGATATGATATCCAATTCTCTTATAAATCAGAATTTTGTCTTCAACTCAATTGATGTTGGATTTAACTCTCAACACCCGCTTTCATGTAACAATATGTTCACACTTAACACATGAACTTAAATATATCCGCACTCAAGAACTGACATGGAACCGAGCATTTTTCTTTCATCTCAAGCGAGGGGACAAACTATCATGTGCAGGCCTTCTCTTTTGTCCTCCGGCTAACATGTGAGTTGAACTTTTTTTGTATACGATAAAGTGACATGTAAAATTTTGACCAGGAGGTATAAGAGGTTGGGCCCGTTTCCATCTGAAAGCTTAAACTATTAGATAGTGATATATGTTTCTTTTATAAACTCAAGTTTTTTCTTCAATCTGATTGATATAGGATCTAACTCTCAATAGGAGAAGTAAAAGGTTAAATAATGTTTATAAGGGAATTAGACACCATCATCTAATAGGTTTGGTGCTAGGTGAAAAGAGATCTAACATCTTGTAAGCACAAGCGAAATATTTTATATAGTATTAGAGACAACCATGTCGGTTCATACTTTACTAGGCCTGGGTATGAAAACTCATGGTCAATAAAATAAATAAGAGATTGGAAAAAAAATACCCGGCTCGAGATTAGTTGTTAAGACGGGTATGCCAAATCGTAGAGACAAAATATTATTACCTATTTTTATCAGAGAATTAGTTATCATCACACAATAATTTAGATTTTCGGGTAAAAACAAGTTAAACCACTTATAAGCTCAAGTGAACTATTATACATACCTGGAATCAGCCGATTCTACAAAATAATAAAGTACAAGTTAATCACAATTTTCATTCTCAGAAACTAGTTACTATTATGAATATTTAAATAAATTTAATAAATAAGCGAAACTTCATTTTTTTTTATGCTATAAAACCAAAATCGGTTGTTCTAGACCTATTCATGCCCAATTCCGGATTTGATAGGTTTTGAATCGGTTTTGATCGGTCTTGTTCTGAGTCTGAACCGGTTGGTAACCAGGCGTTGTCACACAAAATATTGGCATTTTTCCTTTTTTTTTTGGGTTAAATTTCTGCCTATATTGATGCTCACGATGGATTATATCAGAGTTTGCTGAAAGGATATTTGAAGTCTTTTTATTTGCAGATGTCATTTATTTTTGTTCCTTTATATGTACAGAAGTATTAATAAATGGGAAACGAGCTTTTCATATATCGTCATCAATTCATCACCCTCATATCACTACATAAGTTTTGACATACAAAATTATGCTCTCTTTTTTATATTCATTTTAGAAGTAAAAGAAAATGGTCAAGGCATAGTTTCTTTTTAAAAAAAAAAAATTCTATATCACTAGTCAGACCTTTGACAAGCAACTACAAGGAAGAAAACAAAGGGTGCCACATGCATCGGTTGATATGGACCGACGAAATTTATAAATTTTTCAAAAATAAATTGTACATTTAATCTACAATTGATTAAATTAGTTGATAAGATTCATATTCGAATCTCTCTAAATAAAATTACTAGAATGGAATTTCAATTTTTGTTCGTGACGAACACTGATTTCTTAAATTATACTAGACTTTTGGTGGTGATATATTGACGAGACCAGTGTTAGTATCATTATTTAATTTTTTTAATAAATTCGTAATTGAACGCGGAATCTAAAACATCATATAACGGAGAGTAATTGAACCATATTGATACTTCTTTTTTGTATTTGTAAAGGAAATCAACGATAAGATCAACATGCAAAGTAATTTAAAACGTTATCAATTCTCAGGTCAATGGGGGGAAAGCCCTTTGACCTCCCCAAGTCCCAATAATTCCTTCCAACTGCAATTCATCCAAAAAAAAAAAAAGGCACCTTTCTCCTGTGAAATGTCTCCAAGAAAATTGTCATTTTCCATGTCAAGATGTGACTTATCTATACCATTTTTCTATCATTTTTCTTCTAAAATAGATAGACATGAAAATGTCTCATCAATCACATGCAATATTATATTGTCAGGATCAAAAAAGAATTGAGAAAATTTATTTTTAAAAAAACTAAATTTAACAAAAGAAAAGTACCATAAATTCAAGCTTGAAATAAAATAATTTAATAAAAATTAATAAAATAATCGTAATATTTCATAGTTTTCTTAGAGTTCAAGAAGGACATATTGCCTTTTTTCCCTTAATTCATCTCTGAATCATATAATTACTAAGTTTTTTTTTTTAGCAGAAAGCGTGAAATGTGTTATGTCATGAAAGCTTTACATCCATGTGACTTGAATTATTAATTAGATTTACTTCGTGTATCGGGACACATAGATGGGTTTATTAAAAAAAAATCATCATTCAATATAATTATCAAGAAGTAATAATATACACCGTTGAATCCGATCCTCCTGAATGCTTGCATGTGACGATTCGGTAAATACGTAAAAGGAAAAACAATGGGCCCTTATAACATACGAGGAGCCCGCTAAATCACCACAGAATGCTACCTTTCCGGCGTGTTCATCTTCTACTTAAAAACACCTTGACCGGCCTATCGGAGGAAAAGGCTTTCTGTTCTTGGACCTGTTAATTGCAGATCCAGAATGATATTAATTATGTCAAACTCTATTTCTCATAATATGTGTCTTTTATTAGGTGGGCTAAGGTCGGGACGTTGGCCGGAAAAAAAAAAACACTAAAGATTGGGTGGGATGGAGAGAGCCTATGGTACTACCGTGAACGGCGCATACCATATTTTCTCCTCGCTCATAAATGATGAGCATCTGATTTTAAAAATGCAAAGGTCAAACCTTCCACTTGGGAGGAGGGTGCGCACGATAAGACAAAAAGCGAGCAGGAGAAGCATCTTTTTTTTTTTTTTTTGGTCGCCAGCCACGGTATCCAAGCAGGCCCTACCAGCGGTGAGATGGCATCTTTCAGCCAACCATACTTGACTAATCCGTTGGTCGCCCCGGGTCGCACGCCTGGCAATGGCGGGTGAGGCTCCCAAGAGGGGTGTCTGCGTACGTGAGGTCTCGAACCTGAGACCTCCTTAAGCGGCACCGAGCTGCTTACCACTCGGCCCAACCCCTCTTGGTAGCAGGAGAAGCATCTGCTACTATGACACGCACCCGCTTTTATTTTATTTTAATATTATATATTTATTTAATTAAAAAATTCTATATCACAGCCGTTAAACTCCTCACCAGCTTAAGAAAATACTGCGAATTATCATCTTTTAACCTAATTTATATTACTAATTATAAATAATTAATTAAACTGTTAAATGGTACTTTAACGGATAGAAGAGACTTCAGAGCTTTGAAAAACAAAACAAAAATCAAAAAGTGAAGTGTACGAGCGAGAGGTAGAGAGAGAGAGAGCGCACTTTGGAATGTTAAAAGGTCAGCGTCACCCATTCCCAGGTAAACTCTCCCCTCTCTCTCTCTCTCTCCCTTCTCCCTTCCTGCCTGCTCCTTCTCCATTCCTCCTCTTCCACTTCTCCCTCAGAGCTTTTTCTCAAGCGGTGGAGACAGGGGGTCCGAGTTCCGGAGACATGGACGGTCTGCCAGCCGGTTACCGCCCGAACTTCGGTGTCTGCCTCGTCAACTCCGATGATCAGGTCGACCCGTCTTTTCCAACACTCGCTTTGTTTTTTTCTGTTCTTGGCCGGGAGGATGAGAGCTCAAATTGAGCTCCACTCCCTCCCTGTTCTGGTGATTGTGCTGTGGATATTACTAATATGCTTAGCTTGCATGGACGTCCTAGGAACTCTGAATTTTTCTTTGAATTGGTTGGATTTTTAATCGGTTTAGGCTGTTAAAAGTGATGTTCAGAGCAGAGAGGCAGTGGTTATTTATACTCTGGTCCTATGATGATCCAGAGAAGTAAATTCAAAGTGGAGTTGGGCTCACTCCGAGGAAGGCACAGAGGAGATTAATCGAACTTGACATGATTTATATATACATATATATATATAGACGATTTCTTACATTGTAACCCAGTTCAATAGTGATCAACCTGAGGTTGGCTCAGTGTTCTCTCACTAGGAGTGAGGCCCCAGGATCAATCCTCAGTTGGGAGGGTCGTTGGAAATTTTATCAGGAATCTCGGTTCGGTAGTAGATTAGTCTCGAGGCGCTCTTCTGTTGACTAGGATACTACGTGGTGCAAAAAAAAAATAACAGTTCAACAGTCGGGCTTCCATAGGAGGAGAATTCATCTTCACACAACTTGGTTTGAATGTTTCACCATTTTTATGCAGACAGGGACACAGGCTTTGTCACAATCTTTTTCTACCCTCCTCTCTTTTTCTTTTGGAATTCTATTGACACATGTACAAGCCTTGTCCCGCCCAACTTTGTCTGAATGTCTTCGTCATTCTTATACGGTCACTGTTCTTTTTTTCTTTTTCATTTGAATTCCGTTGACACAGGTACAGGCTCTGTCTTTGAAGCCCATTTTTTTCTTTTTACCGCTACAAACCGATGGGAGAGAGCATGCTTTTTAGAGGGAGAAAGCTCAGGAGAGATTTTAGTGGAGGTTGGCTATACTTTGGTTATTTTGGTTGAGAGCATAGTGAGATAATGAGATCTCTAGGGGGATAAATTTTTAGATAATCCTACCTTGAAAGTGAGGGAATACTAATTTGGATTGTAACAAACGAATAGATTGAGGTTAATCAACTGAATAGTTATATTTTAATTGTTACTAATCAAAGTAATTTAATTAGTTTTTTCCGCAGCCGTGAGGAATGGATTAATCTCTGTGCAACTAAGTAAGTTACCTCGAGAAGAAAGTTTGTACGTAATGGGTATATCACAGTTCAATAAAATTTAGAATTATTTTTTTATTTTTTTAGGATTTTTTTTAAAAAAATCTTACTGAATCTTATTGATTGTTAATGTCATGTAAATATTATCACCCGTGTAGTATACCACAAAAGACTCTATATCTCGAGACAAGGCGGTTGGCGATATTTCTAGGTTCTGGCCAGTTTGTCACCGTAAGTCGTTAAGGTAATTTAGGTGCTGTAATTGTCTGATGCATTAGCTGTTTTGAGTGATATCTCTGTAATTTTCAGCAAAAGAAAAGGGGGGTGATATCTCTGTAATTCTGGAATTAACTGGAATTCTCCTATCTACGGTACCGATACAATGGTGTCTTGTGTCAGCCGTAGGTGAACGGTTACGATATTGTCCCGGTTAGTCATGTTCATGAGCCAATTACTTGACAGTGTTCTCTGCGATATTATCTGTCAATTAGTCCTAGTTCAGGTGACAAATTTTGAGCCACTATTACCAAAATTAACAGGAGTAATTTTTTTTCAGTCTGTATCACAAATGACCTGGCACCTAAGAAGGGTAATAAAGTGAATAACAATAATTGAACTGCACTGTCTATGCCCTTTTCTTTAGAATCCCATGTTTTGATTAGGGAATCCAGATGAGTAAAAAAAAAAAAATGCCTGGTACGTATTACTAGTAGTTTTGTATGATTTATTCCGTCTTCAAGTCGATTCTTACTTCATTTCATGACAGCCATGTAAAGAGAGTAAAATTTTGGCGCTTGGATTTTGTTGCAGGTGTTTGTTGCTTCTAGATTAAACGTTCCGGGAGCTTGGCAGATGCCTCAGGTGATCCTGTTTAAGCTTTTTCCTTTTCATTTGCCTTGCACATATAAATAAAAGGGTGAATTGTCTATTAAATCGTGACGTTTGATAAAATTTTCTACTTTATCGTCATCTTCAATGATAGTAAAAATTGACACGTGCGATCCTTTTTTTTCATAAAATGCCACGGAATTAACTTTGTTAGAATTTTCCGTCAAATGCTGAAATGTCAATTTTTATTGTCAATGTATCAGTTTTATTTATACGTAAACAAAGAAATGGGGGAATTTGACCAGGTGATGTCAAATTTGTTGCTGGTGTAGAAGTGATCAAATTTATTGTTGCAAATCTATCATATAACATCTGTTAGTCGACTGTGAAGGGTTGGACTCATATTCACATAGGGGCCTAAAGTGATAGTTGGTTGTATCCATATATGCTATACTCTAAAATTCTTTTTATTATCCATGTGACATGAGTCTAATTCTCAATAGTTTTTTTTATCTCTGTGCAATAAAAATATCACGCTACTAATAAAAAATATCACATTAGTATGCCACCTCAGAGATTAATGAAAAATTCTTATGGAGTTAACTCCATGATGTTTTGCAAAAAAAAGGGGGAAAGCTCGTGACAATTTCAATTATTATCGAATGTCACAACAAAATAGGAAATTTTATCATACGTCGTGATTTTTCAAGCAAATTACCTTAAATAAAACTCCAGAAAGAATTATATATCCACAATGTGAGTATACTTACAAGCTAATCTAAGTTCATTGATGAATTTTAGGATGACCTCAACACGCTGATCATTATCAGCTGCAGAGAGACATCTTCTATGCGAAAAATGTTTTTCTAGATTTCCTGCATGTTAAATTTGTAATTGGTTCACAATTCTTGTGCTGATATTTCTACAATGTAGTGAATGAATGTTACTTTTGGTTACGGAGATTCTTTCTTTCTTTTTTTGTTTTTTTTTTTGAGAAGCTGATTAAAATTTTGATGGGATTTACATCTCAGGGTAGTATAGAGGATGGCGAGGAACCCAAGCTCACTGCCATCAGAAAACTACAAGAAGAAACTGGAGTAGTGTCAGCTGAAATTATTGCCGAGGTTTGTATGAAGTAATCCTTTGTTCCTTCATTTAGCTGTGCACAATAAATTTTCCAGAGTGTTGCCTCTCTATCACCTCAAATACAAGTGTCCTGCCACATTCACTTGTGTATTTGGTTGTGCGATCGAGCTAGTCAAGGTGTCACCGCTTTCAAGTCAGGCATTTCTTATTTTTGAATTCTGTATGCATTTAATGATTAAATTATTGATACAAAGGAACGTAGTGGTTGATTCGGAATGAGGATCAGGAAGCTCTTATCTGGATTTGCATCTTGCAATACTGCAGGTTCCGAGTTGGTTGACCTATGACTTCCCCCCAGCTGTGAAGGCGAAAGTGAACCGTCTCTGGGGGGGTGAATGGCACGGGCAAGCGCAGAAGTGGTGAGCAGCCCTTTTACCGTCTGTCCCCACCTCCACATATACTTCCTAGGCCATTGTTAATCTGCATCAGTGTTCTATGTCACTTAGAAGAAAAACGATTTCAAGCTTGGTTTGGCTCGTTATTGGAATTTTAATTGAAGAAAATTAAAATAGAAATGCTCAGAAAGCTTTAAAAAATGTTTCGTCATTCAGATTGAGCCATGTAGATGGCTCTATAAAGGTATTTTGCAAATCCCTACTTCCCTTTACATTCAATTCACTTTTGGTTCGTAAATGTCAAATGTTGACTTAGTTACATGAGCATCCTCGCCGGTCAGTTCTTACTCCCTCTTCAAGTTAAACAAAATTACCCCTTCTTCCTTATCTCGGGCTTTTGAGCTGGTGGATTTTTCATATGTCTGAGGTCTAGACAATCTAATGATACAGCAGCACCCCTTTTTGAAGAGTATAGTTTTTAAGGTGATTTAGCTTCTTCTAACAAGCCTGGAGATGAGCAGGTTTCTGATGAGACTCACGAGAGACGATGACAGTGAGATCAACCTGGCAAATGGGGAAGCAGACATGGAATTCGCAGAGTGGAAGTGGGCTAGCCCCGAAGAAGTTATAGAGCAGGTGATGTGACTGCGAATGCCCATCTCCTCCTCAATTTATCGGAGTTCATCATTTTATTTCTTCCTCTCTTCAACTTGTTTTCTGGATACGACAAACTTATGTGCTGTGAAAATAATGGCAGGCAGTGGACTACAAGAGGCCGACATACGAGCAAGTAATGAGAACCTTCCAGCCCTATTTCAATAGCAGCGGATTATCGACTAAATGTAAATCGACTAAGTGGTGAATCTGTAGGTTGTTTGTTTCTATTTCCCTTTCTTTAGGCCCTTGTTTAGTAGTCCTCACTTTGTTTGGTTAAAGTATATGTAAGACATGGGAGTTGGAATTGTACCCTTCTGTAAATGGAATCTGCTGGTTTGGATGGTAGCTGCAGTCTTCTTTTCCTAACTCTTCTTCTTCTTCAATTGTGCGTATGATATCTACCTATCTGTCTAGTAAAATTAATTCCTAATGAAGTTTTGGGAGGTTTCATTAGTAAACATGGCTTTTATTTTTCCTGATTTTTCAAATTTATTGCATAATGCTTGTATATGCAAAAATTGATAAAGATGATGAGGTCTTGCAATAACTCATTTTGCTTGATTGCCGCACTCACCACTAGTAATGACAAAAGCTGAACGAGAATCGATAGGTTTTTGCCCCAAGTCAAAATTTTCTTGGCATCAGTTTCCTTTTGGGTTTGTATTACTTCTAGCTACCTCAATCAATCTACTTTGGTTTGGCATGGGTTTCTTTATTTCTGTTGTCGGAGAACAATTATTTCCCATTTCAAGCACAGTTGGTTCCATAACACAATTGGCACAGGTCGAAATTCGGGCATTAAATACTGACAAGTTGAAGAAAGGCTCTTTCCGTTAAGACTTCAATAATTTGAAGACTCATCCTAGGGGCCAGACTGATTCTCAGTCCAAGGGTTGCTGAGGAAGGTTGTCCATATGGCCTGGTGAAGTTATCAGAGGAAAAGAGATGTATTGCAATTTGCTTGTTTGCGGTACAAAGAACCCAAACACATATCTGCAAGTCCGCCTATGCTGCAATCCTCTTCCTTGTGTGTAATCTATTCAAAATGACCAACTAAAATACGAATGAGGTCCAAGCTATATATCCCAAGAACTAGATGAGTTTGTGCCATAATACTTTAGGCTTCTTCTGCCTGAGGACTTCCCAAACCTTAGATAACTAGAGCCAAGAGTTGCTCCGCAAGATAACAGTATCTCTTTCTGGAAATTTAGTGTTTGGAGCTGATTGGAGCATATACTTCAGTGACTTGATGGTCCGCACTTCAGGGCCATGATGAGGAACTGTACTTTTGAGGCTGTTATCAGGAACCATACTTTAGGACAAGGAAGACCTTCGCGATTATGCCCAATGAGGCAAAGCAGGATTCAACCATCTGACAATAAGCTCATGGCAGAGGCTCCATTCCTATCCATTCATCATTTCAAAAGGAGGCTTGTGGTCCATCCCCCTATCTTCCATCTGATGAAAGGTCTAATGCTGCCCCTCGGGCCTTGGCTTTAGAAGCTAATTCCTCTAGTATCAAGATCCTCTTTCTCTCCTTTTACTATCCAAATGCAATATCCTTTAATTAGTTGTTTCTTCACCCATCCTACCCTGACAAACTCCGAGCTTGGGAGATTTTGCCACAGATTCCTCATTGTTGTAGTTTGATTCTAGTTCTCGTGCTCTTTCAATCCTTCATTCTTAGTTGAATATACCATAGACCAACTGACCCTTCTACCAGTTTCATCTCCGTTCCATACAAACCATCTATACAGTAGTTGGACCTGCTTAGTAACTCTTTTCAGGAAAAGGAAGTACCTAAGCTAGTAGTTAACCATACTATACAGTACAGAGGATATTAGTTGGAGTCCTGGAAATGAAAGACTCGTTTATGTCCCGTCCTGATCTTTTGCCTATTAGGTTTACGCAGTCAGCAACTCTTAGTTTGGTGGAAATCAATGCCATCCTCGAACAGCAGATTGATAAACTCTTTCTGATTTCCAAAAACCCTTCTAATTTCGAAATTTGCGCCTTGTGAGTTCACAACAAAAAAATTCCGGTCTTATCTGGTGCAAACTTCAGCCCTAAGAGTTTGTGATATGCATTGAGCATGTTACATAGTGCTTGAAATGAGGATGGCCAATCATCATTGAAGACCATGGTCTTTAGTGTTAGGACTATAAACTGAACCCTATTTGCATGGGAGATTAATGAAATCTAATTTCTTTTTTTAAATTTGTGCATTTTTTCTATTTTTATTTATTGGGTTGAGTTATTTATGTTTGTTTCATTCTTAACACTTTTCAACTAACTGGCCATAAATTGAAATGATTTGGGAACCTATATGTACTTTGGAGATGAATTTGGGTTTTTTTTTTCTTTTTTAATGAGTGGGACGAATTTGGGGTTAAATCATATATAAGATAGCCTAGGTCAAATAATATTGGAAAACAACGAGAAGTACAAAAATATAGTCGTTTGTCTCAGTAACCAAACAGAGTTTGACCCATAATGGTTTCCCATTTACTAAGTCACTTAGGAATAGAATGGTCAATTCGAACTTCGAACTACAGCCTCATGACATGTTCTGAGTGTGTCTGAGGCAACATTAGAACCCTAATTAATAACTTGGTTATTTGACAGCTTAGTAAAACAAAAAACTAAAATTAGAATTAGGATCAAAGAAAATTGTGATCCTTAAGCGCTCGTAATAATCTAATTGTTAATTAACTAATTAGGTTTTATTTTACATTTTCCTCAGCCGTACGTTAGTGAGCCTCTGTGGCGCCTATTGGGTCTTCATCGGACTTGATGAGTCTAAATGGCTTATTGGGCTCCATGTCCTAATTGGCCTTGAAATCATGAAAATGGGCTCCTGAGCCCATCTTCAGTGGGCCCATGGGCCGTATGGGTGTGACCGTCTGATTCCTGCGTCCCGCACCCGCTTATCCTTTACGACTTAAGGTTCGTTATTGGGTTCGCTCCCAATCCGCACATGTTCCTGCCCTCTTATCTTTTTTATTTTGTATTACTAGTATCTTGAAATTCAATAAATATTAACTAATCTAGCTCGGGTCGGGTGGGCCCACTAAGAGTAAAACTTTCACTGTATAAATTTTTTCTATTTACAGTATTTGAAGCCGTTCCTAACCTGTATTTATAGTCAAGGGCTTTTTTTTGAGAGTTCTAAAATGAGATAAACTGCTTATATTGCTATCTTAAAGTGAATAGTTGGGTAGAAAAGGTTGAGCTTTGCTTCTCTCCATGGAGTTTAGCCTCTCTCCTTTTCCCCCCTTTTTGTTTCCTTGTGCTGAGATGCATCCTAAATTACCTTTTAATTTATTAAAATATTTTTCAATTATATACGAGGTTCATGAACGTAGAGGAAAAGTACAAGTCTCATCGACAAAAATCAAATTTGATATATCTTTATATTACACTCTAGTTACCCCCATTTACTTGTGCATATAGTAATCTTATAGGCTCAAAAGATTACAAGCGGTCGCTTCAATTAAGGATAACTAGAGACCTACTATTGTTATACACGTGATTTTATTACTCAATAAATATATTAATATTTTAAAATTGGTCTAAAAAGTTGAAACAAATCATTAGATAAACTTTTAAATTTACTTAATGATTAAGAAGATAAATTGAGTGATTTTGTTTATATATAGAGGAGTGGGATAAGAGGATGGGAGTGTATGAGGGAAAAGTGTAACTGGTTAAATAAGTTGTAAATTTAGGATCATATCCTTATATATTTTTTATTTAATTGCTGTTACAAATCGAAATTTATATCTCGTTGGCAACCATTGAAAGTGAGAGCGAGATCACAAAAGTAAGCTCCACCCATGTACAGTAACATAATAATAATAGATGGATAAATAAAAGATTTTTCATCTGAATATTTTTTGTTTATTGGGCGAAAAAATTTTTTTTGTTTGACTATATGGATAAGTCCGACCTTTTCATAAATTATAAATGCTGAAATATTCCCGTTCTCTGAACAAATTGTCTCGGCTTGTGTGAGCATAAATTTGAGGAATTTATTCTTATTTAATTGATTGTATATCCAACACAGCCCACACGAGGGAATATATACCGACAGTGCTGGACTTAAGGAATGTGGAGGGAGAAAGTTTTTAGTGAAACGGTTATACTACATAGGTGATACTGACGTGTTATATCCGTTCAATTATAATTCACTATTTATATATTTATCTTATTAGGGTTTATCATTTAATGAGTTTTTTAAATTTTTAAGGATTTTTTAGAATTTAATAAGCATAACTGTAAATTATTGATTATATGTCCATTCTCAATTGAACGGATATATCGCATCAACATCGTCAACGTGATATGACCGTCGTCAACGTGATATGACCGCTTCACTAGAAATTTTCTCTTGCAGAGGCGATCGCCTCCTAATCCCGAGAAAATACATATATTACTATATAAATCCTTTAATTTTTTATTAAATTTTCTAATTTTACCCCTTAAACTCTTCATATTACTTTCCTATTAATTTTCGCACCATTGGACGAGATTTCTAAATCAGTCGCCGTATACCGAGACGAGAATAACATCTTGACTACACCTTAGGAGGAGAGAGTCCGTCCAGCAGAACAATTCATTCATTCGTATATATCCATTTGATGGGACGGAATGGAATTGGAATGTTATAATCCACTTTATATTTTTACATAATTCCAATAAGAACAAAATAAATATAATCCATTTTATTAATATAAAACTTCTCATAAAATAAATAAAAATTAATTCAAATATATATTATGTAAATTAATTAAAAATATGTAATTATATTATATAATGGGACAGCTCAGAAGAAAGACCTAAATTGGTCCCTTTCTAATACAGGTATCATCATAACCCGTTAAATAATTATCAAAAGTACAATTGACAAAACTTTTTTTCCATTCCATTTGAATCATTCCATTCCTATCTATTCATTCTTCCCAACCAAATGTGACCTGCGTGTCGAACTATAACAAGAAAGAACCCTAGAACCCCCTCCGCCAAGCTTAATTTGTAAAATGTCCACCCACGCCTATAAGAGGTTAAGTAAAGCTCGTTTCCACCTAAAAGTCTAAAGTATTAGGTGAATGATTTTAATTTATTTATAAATTAAGTTTCAGTCTTTTAATTCTCTTATGTGGGATTCAATTCTCAACAATATCCATGTTTTAAAGCAGATGAGAAATTCTTAGATGAGTACAGTTCATCATGTACTGTTACGATAAAATATTAATACTTTACTGCTGAACATAAATCCTCAAATAAAACACTAATATTTTACCCTAATAGTTCATGGTGAGCTGAACTCAATAAAATAGGTACTGAAAAAAGTCAGTACATTTGCCCAGAATCTTGCTAGACTAGTCCATTTCATATGTATGCATATGATTATTATATACAAGTGTTCTCACAGAGCCTCCTATGTCTAGTCCGATGTAAAGATTTTACACAACTTCGATGGCAACTGATAATACACGATGGGGATTACACCCAAAACTGGATGGTAGGAAGTAAAGCATTTCTATGTGGAAGAGCGAGCAGGAGGACTCCAGCATGTACCTTTGAGGTTTGGTCGATGCCAGTAACAGATTGGTTCACATTGTTTCTCGAGATTTCAGATCCACATCCTATTTAAAAAGTCTTGAGAAGTGAAAATCCTATGGACTCTAATTTCTAGGAGAGTGATTTGCTTGAAAGATCAATAAATAGCAGTAATTTACACTTTGGTCCATAAGACTCTAAGATCCTTTTCTATCAGTATTAAGACTCTAAATCAAAATCTTATTATTTAGAGAAATTTTAGCCAATTCGATATGTTATCCCTTATAGGGTGTTTAAGTGAAAATTTTAGACGAAAATTGAAATTTTGCCCCATACTTTGCATTGTTTGGGGCTGTAATCTCTTTTTCGGACCACTGTACTTAGGCTGGAAGCACATTACACTTGTAAAGGGTTGCATTCGTCAATCCCAGTGGGACTACCCCTGCAAGTTTTTAAAATTACAGAAAAACCAGACATCTTGTAATAAAGCAGCCGTGGAGAAAATGATGCATGATTAAGAAAGGGACAAGTACTGGGTATTTTACTCATACCACTGATTATAATATTATTTTTATTTATTTTTAATAATTTATAATACTTATCAAATATAATAATTTTATATTATCAACTACTTTTTCTATAAAATAATAATTTTCCCCGTAATTTAATTTTATAATGTAATCTAACAATACTCAAGTCAAATGCCACCTTCATTAACTTCCAGGTCCAAGTCTTATAAATAATTGAGAGAGTTTCAATATTTAATTGTCAGATGTAATACCATCGTGGAATATCCCCATTTTTGAAAATATTTCGAAGTTTTTTTTATCTTTTTTTGGGTGGAATAGATTTTTATCTTTCATTTTCGGCTGAGAGTGACTAATTTGCTCGGATGGTCCTGGTTGCCCAAACAATTGCTTTCACATTCGAGAAATCTTTATGATCATTGGTCGTCGATGGACAATCAATTGCTCTCGGATTCGAAATCTTCACATGCCACCTGTATTGACACCACGCAACCTCACATGTTTCGTTAGGAAGCTCTCTCATCCCTGCCGAGGGAATTGACAACCCAAAAGGTTACAGACGAGATCGGAGGCGAAGAGATTATCACCAGTGAGCCCTCGATTGAGATCTGTCAAAAGAGGCCGAGAAAACTTCACAGATAACAACTCTTCCCCCTCAGTGTCATTGTCGAGCTCAGATACTTCCAATAATGTTGAAGGGGTGGATTGCAGCACATCCACTTATAACTAAGAGATCTTGTTTATACGGATTGAGATCGCTCAATTAGATGGGGAAGGGGCTCATTTGTGGCTACCTCTCCTCGTCCGAGATTGTTGGAAAATGATTCCCTCGATTTGAAGAAGAAAAGGGAGGATGTGACTTTATTACAATGATATAAAATTCTGATACATAACCTAAAGTTCGATAATTGCCGTGGAAGACATGCGCCTCTTTATTTTGTGTTAGGCCTATGCGCCTCCCATATCACCAAAAAAATAGTGACCCGACTGAAAGTGAGCTTATCAGTAAATGTTGGTGATCAAATCCATTTCAAAACTGTTTATGACAAAAGCAAAGTAGTGAGTAAATATTAATGACCAAGTCTAACATCAAAGGTTTTTTTTTTCTTTTAAATGATTTTCAGAGTTTATGCAAGACCAGTTTCATGCCAAATTCAAAAATTTATCTAGATAGATGGTGTGTAAGTAATTCTTTGCATGCCTAAGAATTCCTTTATATTTTTATTAGAATTCTACTTTAAGTATTCACATTCATCAATAAATGTGACTTAAAATTATCATGTGAACTTGGACACCCATTCCTCAACAACCAATTACAAGACGAATATCTTTCTTCGGAGCTCAAGTGATTGGGCCATTTACCACAAGCCCTCCTCCCTTGTTCCCATGTTGAAGTCTTCTGCTTTCTCTCTCTCTTTTATGAATGAAAACTTGCGCAGTAGTAATTGCAATCCAATACCCTACCAGTAATGTTTTTGATTTTCACATTCAACTGCGAATATATTACATGAATTGAACAACCAGTACTAACACTAACTCCATCAACACAGCACCACCAAGGACCATAATATAGTATAAGAAATCAGTGTCCGTAAAAACCAAGTTCAAGAGTCTCTTTTTAGAAATATTGCTCAGAGTGAGACTCGAACATGTAATCTCGATCTTACTAAATAACATGGGACCAAGTTTTAGACCATTAGATTACAGTCTTGGATGATTTTGCCTTCTCTTTATTGTTGCTTCTCGAAGATCCCCTTCTTTACTATGCTTCATGTTGGCCGTTCCTTTTTATAATGCTTGTGCGTAAAAAAATGTTCTCTCGGGAAAATATTACCAAATATCTTATGGCCTAATCTTGAGAGACTATTGCCTGTTATTCTAGCCTCTTGTGTGGTCCTGGTGTCCCTAAAATCAATGAAAATTGAACTCGACCAATCTGGAAAATCTCGAGTGAGTGTTGTAATACAGTAAGTCAGGGTGCCATTTGTTTAACAACATCGTACAATATCGTCAAACATTATCATGACACTGTTAGTCAAAATATAAGATATTTTTTAATGTAATGATACATTGGCATGACATTTTTCTGATTTGTAATTCCAATTTTATTCCTTGTCTTCACAGGACCCGTTGGAGATTTAACTCCAAAATTTACCTTCCACCTACATAATAATCTCAACTCATCACTCAAAGTTACATATAACACTTAATATATCATTTAAATGATCCCAAAACTTGATTTATGAGTCAATAATCAACTAGCTAAAAACAAACCTAACGTAACTCAAACTCAAGAACTAAATAACTATTTAGTGTTCAAAATTGGCCCCACAACTATATTTTGATGAAATTGTCACGTTACCAAACTTAAATTTTGCTAGTTCCGAGTAAAGACTCAAAAGAATGAATGATAAACATAAACAAGAAACAAGAAACAAGCAAATGGTGCATTGACTTAATCAGGGCAGGCGTCTTCTACTTACAAGAATATTCTTACATTCCTTTCTCACATATCAATTCAGTCACTCATTGCATTACTATTCAGATGAATTAAATACTCCATTTCTAACAAATTCTCAAGTTAAGTGTGCGAATAAATGAGCTAAGTTATTCAAGCCACATTATTGTCATATTAATTCAAAACTAGCACAACAGATATTATTCAAGACTCATCTCCTGCGGTATAGCCGGGATGGTAGGGCGTTCCGACTCTCACCTCTGCAAAGGAGTCGTTGATTGTGGGTTCGAACCCATAATTTGATATTTAAAATAGGAGGTACTACCCGTGACACACTGCCACCTCGCGCCCGTAAGTGTAGCTGAGAAGGTACTGTCAAGGATTGGCAGGGGCTGATGGGATTAGTCCGGTCAAAGGCTAGAACACCCCGCGTTATCGGAAAAAAAAAAAGGGATATTGTTCAAGACTCAACTCAATAGCACTCCTTCCATCAGACACCGGTTTTTTTCTTTTTCTCTGTTCTCATTTCCCCTTTTCTTCTATTGTTTTCTTTTATTTTTTTAACTAGTTGCACTATTCTTAATACTCCATCTCTATGTTGACACTGAAGTGAAAAATCGATCAGTGACTCACATGCCATTTGGTTAGGGCATTGGCTGATGAAGTGTCATCGAGTTTATTCTCAAGCCGACCAATGACACCATTAAAACGAGTTTATATTTGAGCTAGCCTTTTATTAATTTAATTATGATTCTAATCGGACATTCATAATCAAAGTCTTGGCAGCCTTATTAAATTTTTATTTTGTTTTAATTTTTCTTCCAATTCATTTCTGGAGACACTATCAAAGTAAGTCCGCTCACTACTCATTCCCTATTTTCAGACCAATACGTATACTTCCTCATTTACCTACACGATAAATCTCGATTTTTGTGCGCAAAATTGGGAGAAATATGTTATCCAGTGAAAATGCTAACCCAACCAAAAACATAAACACTAGTAACATCCCATTCAAATGAGTTACGAGTGTAAAGACAACAATAATTGCTATTAAACAGGAAGCAATTCAGCACGGTTTAACCCAAAGTAATTGGAAACAGACAATTAGTAATTGGAAACTAACTGTTGCATAACATTATAAATCAGTAAAACAACTAGACAAGTTGCCTAAACCAAACTGAAAACGTCTAGACAACCTTTTTTTTTTTTTGATATCGATGGTATCCAGCGCCGTAGCAACCGACTAATCCACCGGAGGGTGTATTTACAGCCTTGGGCCCCACATTAAACCCTAGATGCCGACCTCCAGGGGGGAAAACGTCTAGACAACCTACCTATACTAATTGGAAACAGACCTAAAACATATCAACAGGCAAAAGTAATTCATGCAAACTAGCAAGCACCTCAAATATAATAAATCTAACATTGTCCTTAATGGCAAGATCATATAACAAAATTTAAAAAGTAGAAAGACTGCTCCTTTGGAATGGAGTTTGCACCTCTCTTGAACAAACCAACTCTTGATGCTGTTCTGATTGCCATTTGATCTCCAACTTAATCAGTGGACTCTCTCCAATAGCTCTTGATCAAGTAGCCTCAACAATATCTTATGCCAATCAGCTTCTTTGTTAAATCTTTGATTTCTTGGTAAAGGCCTAAATGTAACCCTGATTAATATGAGCGGTCAAAATGTTTCATGGAGGCCGAATTGCTTCATCGTTACCGGTGTAGGTTTTAGTCAATTAAATATTCCAAAGAAATCCACATGTTCACTAGACTCATAAAAAAATCTACATCGCATCTGGTAACTCCTCATACGTCTAATCTTTTGACATGTTCAAGTTATTATGGATAAACATTTATTTGTACATAGAATCACATTATAGTAAGCTAAGTGAGGATGGTAAACAAGTGTCAACCTTGCAACTCCGAGAGTGAGTGCCTCATCGCATATTTCATTATTTGGAATAAGTGACATCATGTTTACATTAGACATCTGCATGCTAGCAACGTTATCCTCATCCTCCTTCAAGAGTTTCTCGCCTCCAGACGTAGTTTGTTCAGTGTGTTCTTCATCTTCTTCCACTTGATCTTCCGTATATGCAGATGATCCTTCTTGGGGTTGGTTAGTAAGATCATTCATCATTTCCTCCGTGTGAATCTACATTCTTCGAGTCGTCTCTGATGAAGGATCACTCAGTTGGAGTTGTGATTGAGAAATTTGATTATAATCCCACTCTAGATACTGCCTATGATGATAATCCGAGTCATAATTGGAGTGATTACTCCATCCTAGTTCTTAAGTGTTGGTATTAGGATCATTCCCCCAAAAAATTTGTAAGTTCGAAGCAATTGGGATAATATTCTTTTCATGATCTTTTCCACAAAATTCACAAGGTATGAATGCATTTTGATCTGTTCTAAATGCACAAATTGCTTCAAACACAAGCTCACATGCCTCAATACTTCTTGAAATCCATCAAAACAAAATAAAAATTAATCTAATCATAAAGCAAAATTAAATAAAAAGGGTATGAATTAATGGTCAATTATTTTGTATCAATATTAGTCAAAATGTTGAAAAAAGGTCCCAGTAACGGCGTAAAAAATTTGTTAGCGATTTTATATCAACTAAAAGCAAGTGTACATGTTGAACAAGTAATATAGTGATGAGACATTGTCCCATAGAGACTTAGGTCAAAACTTAATTACTGAAATTAGCACAAGTTCACCTACCCAAGATCTATATCTGATAGAGTTAATTCCAACCAGTTCTAGTTATACTCGATACCCTTCCTCACTCCTAGAACCAATACGAGAGTACTATTTATTACATAAATGTTTTGCTGCATCTAGCACCGGAAGTAAGAAATTATGCATATTTTGACTAAATCATGTAGGGGCGCTGGTATCTATGGATTAATGGTGGAATTCAGACCTTATAATACATCATTCGATGAATTAGTTAGTTATTACAGTGTCGGACACTATCGATATAAAAAAAAGGGTGTTCATGGTTTCGATGTGGGATATCAAGTCCGAACCATAATCATTTTATGTCAAAATAATCCAAACATATATAACTGGTTTTTGCAATTGAGTTAACCAATTAACCTCTTTTTTATGAAATAAATATAATTTAATCCATAAAATGTAATTGGATTGGTTCAACATGAAATTAAACGAACCAAGCCCTACAAATTATGAATTACTTGGTTAGATTAGCTAGGTTACTTGCAGTAACAGAATCTAATAGCTCGAAAAATCATAAATAGTGAATTTTAATTTAAAAAGTCATTTTTTTTATTTTTATTTTATTCATTGAACCAATCGTATTAAGCAGCTAATTGAACCTCCTATTCACAAAACAATTGCACCAATAGAGAACAAGTTTGAGCATTCGATTATTTTTCATTCGTACGATTGGATTATTTGGTTTTAAGAATACCCCTAAAATCAGGAGTATGCGAGTACTGGGTAGAATCAGAACCGATTAGAACCTACTTGATAGGGTAGGTTTCGAGTAGATACTAATGACATTCGCGTAGGATCCAGGTAACGACCTAAGGAACTGGTTACAATATGTTCCGGTTCCGGTTCCGATTCCAACCATAAAATATCCGGAATCAGATTTAGAACCGATTATATATTTAATTGGCGATAATTTCCTTGTTCCTTACTTGACTCTCATGTTGTTTATAGCCTTAAGCTCTTAACTTGATAATTTTTTATATAATAGAATTCCATTTATTTATTCAAAATATCAATAGAATTTACAAAAGAATAATAAATAATAATGAAACGTATTAGAATTTATATAAATTCAACATATATTTACTAAATACTGACCATTATATTAAACTAATAATAACTAAATTAAATTTATAAAAATTTATCCTAAATTAGATGACTTAATTATGAAACGCATGAATCATAAATATATATTTGCAAAGTTATCGTAACGAGTAGGGCCCATTTCCTAATTCAACATGGTAGGGTCCGGATCCAAAAGTTCGGAACCAGGTCCTATATAGGATATGGTATGGGTATTATGAAAAATATAGGGTATCCAGACCCGATCACCCCTACTTAAAATCAAGAAAGAAAAAACAAAGTCATTCATTGCAAAACTCTGGTTTTTTTTTTTTTTTATAAAGTATTAGGGGTTTGTACGAGTATATGGTAGATTCGGAACCGGTAGGATTGAAAATGTTCTGAATAGATCTTAATGAAAATAGGGTTGGTCCCGAGTAGTAAATGAAGGAATCGGTCGGTTCCGGTTCCAACACATAGGGTACCCTAAACCGGAAACAGAACATATTAACTTATTCGTATAATTAATTTTAATCGTTTGTAACTTTCTCGTTTGAATTCTAATTTACGAACCGTTTAAACGATTGCACCCTAACTCGATGAACTTCCATTTGACATTATAATTATGCATATATGATGAATTTTTCATTCGTAAAGTAACATTATAACTTAAATGGGTAATAAATATTACTTAAATACAATGCAAATATACCTAAACTTACACGTATTTTATTATGATAAAAAGTTAAAATAATGATAATCATGAAAAAATATTGAAGTAATCCCTATTTTAGGGGTAAAAATAAATAATAAACGTGTTTCAACATGGTACTTGAAACATGCGATATCTTATCAGTTTCAAGTTAGGTCAATTTCCAAGAGTCAACATGATAGGATCGGGATCTAAAAATTAAAAACAAATCTTATATATAATAATTACTTATATTATAAAAAATACAGGATATTCGAAATTGAACTCTTCTATAAAGTACGGCTTATTTATTTATTTAAGAAGGGTGTCCGCGGGTGTAAAATGAAACCATGCCTATCACATGGACTGGCCCGACTGAGAGCCCGGTGAGGCCGCGATAGCGACAGTCCCGGAAAAAATTGAAAAAAAAAAAAAGGGAAAGAGCAGAGGCTTAGAAGCTCCCCCATTATCTCCATATTGATTTTTGCTTTAAAAAAAGCTAATTTTCTGAACCCTTCTTCCTCTTTCTTTTGAGGAAATCTTTTTTCATATTGTTAATTTATACTTCGTACCAACACGCCGGTTCCTTACCTTTCTTTCTTACCTCCTTCGATAATGTTTCAAATTAGAAGTCCGTAACTGAGAAATATTTATAATTAGAGAATTAACCCAATAGAATTAACCCAATTTGAAATTAAACTAATTTTTTTACAGGTAAAATTAAACCAATTCAAACAATCGATTTTCTTTTGAGTAAGTCGAAAAAAATCATATTTTATTGAACGGATGGATAGGTGAGAGAGAGAGAGAGAGATAGGTACGCCTTTTGAGGCCGAGTCCTATCGGTTCCCATAACTTCTGTCGTTGTCTCTGACATGTGGATTGATTCCAAATTAAATGTTCCCTTCAAAATTCGGCCATAATTTCTTCCTATTATTCAAATTTATCATACAACTACCATTCGAATTCTCTCTATACAATATTTATTAAAAGAAATTTTTATATTTGAATCTCAATAGAAATCGATTTCTTTTAAATCATATTAGGTTTATAATAATGTTATGGTCCGCCACTTTGTTACTTTTTCTTTCACTTTGTAAAAAGAATTCCCGACACAATTTAGGACAAACATGAACAGTCAGCCACGAGTTTCATGTGCAGATTAAACTGTACAATAACCATTCAAAAAGAGCCAACCACCGCTTCTGCTGATGATGTGATTTATTCCTAGTCAACTTGAATCCCCGTTTCCATCGGTCGAGTAAATATTCAACGTGCATACGTGCAATGTATAACGAGTAAATTCGTTATTTATTATACGTTAAACAGAATGGACATAAAAAATTAAGATAAGCAGAATATTAAATTTTAGGAGACAAAATAATATAATTTAATAAAAATATAAGTAAAATTAATGTAAATTTCTATAAATTTTCTGAAATTAAAGAGACGATCTTATCCTGCACCTCCTTTAAATCCGTTTGTGACTCTGAATATTTACTTGTTTCCGTCACTTTTTGCTGCATCTCTAATTCGGAGATTGTAACACGTAATCAAGGATGGTAGCTGAGAGAGCGGTCCATATCATTATTAATTCGTAGCGGTTTTAGAATTTTTAAGCGTTTTAGGGTCACATTTATACAAAAGAAGAAGCAATCGAATTTTCTTTTCATGTTTTTAAACGACTGAGTAAAAAAATAGGTTTTGAAAACATTTTTTCGTATTTATTATTAATTTTTTCTGTAAGAAATGAGACGAGGTCCAAATATAAAACGAACTAGAGAGACATATTTATTATTAATTGGAAATGATAATGTAGTTAAAAGTTGAAATAAAATTCTTAAGCAAGAACAAATGCCTTCCCTCCAGCTACGCCATGTGACGAGACCAGAAGACAGTATTGTGATCCTTGCGAATATGTTCGATTCGGTCATCGATGATTGACTTCCGTTGCTTTTATTTTTTCTTCTGACATTGCTTTCATTTTACCTACAAAGACATATGTGTCCTAAAATGTGCACGTACAAGAGAGAATATTTGGTAAAATAATAATTATTTCGATTCGAGATTAAGAGAGTTTATTGTGAGAGTTTGTACTAAAGTTCATAGCAAGTATAAAGGTTTTACAATTTTTTAGAATTAAATTTACATGTTCCAAGATTTGAATAGTAAATTTACATGACGAACTCGTTATGTATT
Source organism: Lagerstroemia speciosa (assembly GCA_037672795.1). Taxonomy (NCBI): domain Eukaryota; kingdom Viridiplantae; phylum Streptophyta; class Magnoliopsida; order Myrtales; family Lythraceae; genus Lagerstroemia; species Lagerstroemia speciosa. Next base: position 4,991,050 of record CM075300.1, on the reverse strand, counting down.
ATTACACATGGAATATTTACTCGCTAGGTGTTATCATTTTAACTGCCAATGACAGTGATCCAACAGCTTAAAGCTTACTCTCACCCTATTTGGTAAAATCGAGATCACATCTTTAAGTCCCGTTTTAAGTACGAGGTTGTTAAATTTACACGTTTCCTGACAACCACCTTCCTAGGATATACTAAGCCTTAGGTTGAATCGCCTATACTATTACCCGTTTTTTCTTAAAAAAAAAAAGATGGTATCATGGCTGACAACCAGAATTAATTGTAATTATTCATGACCATGTCTTGTTCTTGCACTTCATATGTGAAAATTAAGTAATAAAATAAAAAGAGAAAATGATATCATATGATGACGCCGACACAGATAAGACTCTCTCCTCAAATTATGGTGGATTTAAAAAATCTATCCCAAAGTGGATCTTAAAGAAGGGGTAAAATGACATAATTTACCAAGGGGGTTGGGCCGAGTGGTACGCAGCTCGGTGCCGCTTAAGGAGGTCTCGAGTTCGAAACCTCACGTACGCAGACACCCCCCTTGGGAGCCTCACCCGCCATTGCCAGGCGTGCGACCCGGGGCGACCAACGGATTAGTCAAGTATGGTTGGCTGAAAGATGTCATCTCACCGCTGGTGGGGCCTGCTTGGATACCGTGGCTGACGACCAAAAAAAATGACATAATTTAAGGTGTATGAAATAAAATCAATTAATAAAAATGTAGAAAAAATTAGCACAATTTTAATAAAAGTTTAAAGATATTCTCCTATTAAAAAGACGGGAATCACATAATCACCGAGAGATCCTGGACACACATTGACTCGCTCAAGGCAACCACAGAAGTTGTTTGCTTCTGAATCACAAATTAAGATTCATGTCTTTGTTCGTTACTTTGTGGGGGCTCTGTCTCTGGCCATGCATTGTAGAAGACGACACCCGATTTTAAAGGCAGGATTTTGGAGTAATCCTCACACCCCAAGACGCACCACACAAATGCATCCCCCGCACAATAAATATCTTATTACGCGTCATTGTCGAGCTGTTAGTTAGATGATGTGTGGTCTTTAACACCTGCGGAGGACTCCAGCAAGGAAAAGAACACAGAATCGAATATGGTAAGTGCACTTGCTGGAAGATGTCAACCTTAAATGCTGTGTTCTAAAACAAAGTCTTAGATAATTTTTACATTGATAAACTATAGATAAAGATACTTGAATTAGAAATAGACATTTTTCTTTGACATTATGAGATATTTGAATTTCACCTGACTAATTTTCACAGTCATGTATGCACACTTACAAGCACACGTGACCGGATAAATCCAGATGTACATGCTGACTCCAAAAGAATTTAAATTTTGGATGAAAATGAAATTTCACCTAATCCTTGTAACTAAGCCAATTCAAATGTCATGGATCCCTGAAATTATGCTGTGTTGCTGTCTTAACAGAAGTCTATCTCAGTGTTCTGCTATCTAGCAGTTAGAATAATACTATCCATTAAGAGCAATGTGCGATTTTATTTTTCTGCCAAAAAATTCTTAATCGGGTGCAATAATGGCATTCTTTTTTTTTTGGTCGCCAGTTACGGTATCCAAGCAGGCCCCAGAGATGGCATTTTTCAGCCAACCATACTTGACTAATTTGTTGGTCGCCCCGGGTCGCACGCCTGGCAATGGCGGGTCCCAAGAGGGGTGTCTGCGTACGTGAGGTCTCGAACCTGAGACCTCCTTAAGCGGCACCGAGTTACTTACCACTCGGCCCAACCCCTCTTGGTGCAATAATGACATTCATTAGCTGCCTATCTATGCTTTTGCACACGCTTTCACAAATATAAATAGTCCCCCCATCTTATTGGCGAGGACGTATTCAGACGGACTCCTGTGTTTGGTCAGAGCAGTCCATATCTGCTCGCTCTTCTCGGCTGTTGCCTCTTGGAGATCGCCGCCGACGGGGCCGACGGGCTGCCGGGCGCGAGCTGTGACTTTACGTTTGCCTCCTTCAACCCTAAACAAGCACGGTCCGTTTCTCTTCCATTTTCCATTGTTCTGGCGTCCATGTACTGCTCTACAGTTGAACGCAGAAACGGTTATGTTTGTGCTTGATATGATCCTGGGTTGTGAATAGATGGGGTCTGTTTGTTAGTTGGGTTTATGTGATTCCGGAGCAACCAGATCTTGGAACTCTGAGATCTTGAATTTTTGAGATCTGTGATTGCAATCTCGATGTTTGGTGGGTCTGCGAGCCAGGCAAAGAAAGAGTGGGTTTCAGCCTGTGAGGGAGAAAGGGTTTCCGTTTCTTTTGTCTTCTGTGCTTGAATGTATTTTTGTTGGAGCTTGAAGGGGAGGAGAAAGGAAGGGGCTCTTCTCTGGACAAAAGGAATAACGGAAGGACTTCTTGAACGGTGGAGATGGAGGACTTTATTCACATAGGCGATTTTGCCTTGCTTGCAAATAAATCTCGTGTGTCCGGGCAATTATTAAAATTGTCCACAGCGTTCTGTTTCACTAGTTTGAGCTTTGAACTTTGTTTTATCATGTTTGGGGGACTTGCACATGGTATACATGATAAAGCATCCATCTTGCAATTGATTCATGCATTGGAGGTGTTCTTTTTACGAGGCCAGGATTATGAAGTTTTTCTTGAGACGGTGGTAGCACTTCTCATGCGATAAAAGAGTTCATCCCCTTGATGCTAGCCAGTGTCCTGGAAATCAATTAACAATCTGTTGAATATGGATCTCTCTCTTCTTCGTGCAATATTATCCTTGTGTTAGCTTCAGATTAACTTTCCAAGCAATCCTAATAATATTATTAATTCTCAGATAATGCCGGACAAAGAATTTTTTACCGAGTATGGTGAGGCGAGTCAGTACAAAATCCAAGAAGTGATAGGGAAAGGAAGCTATGGAATCGTTGCATCTGCTATTGATAGTCATTCCGGAGAAATGGTAGCTATCAAGAAGATCAATGATGTATTCGAGCATGTTTCCGATGCAATGCGAATCCTTCGAGAGATCAAGTTGCTTCGCCTTCTGAGGCATCCTGATATTGTGGAGATCAAACATATACTGCTTCCTCCATGCAGAAGGGAGTTCAAGGATATTTATGTTGTCTTTGAACTTATGGAGTCAGACCTCCACGAAGTGATAAAAGCCAATGATGATCTGAGTCCTGGGCATCATCAATTTTTCTTGTACCAGCTTCTCCGTGCCCTAAAATATATACACTCAGGTGCAAGTCTCTCTTTTTCTTTTACAGTGTTATGCTTGCTGCTGTTGGTTCTGATGTATTTTCTCCCCTCTTTGCAGCAAATGTTTTCCACCGCGACTTAAAGCCGAAAAACATCCTTGCTAACTCCGATTGCAAACTTAAGATTTGTGACTTTGGGCTTGCTCGAGCTCAGTTTAATGAAGGAGCAACTCCAATATTCTGGACTGTATGTATTGTAGAACCGAGTCATCACTACCTGTTCTTTACTGATGCTGTTAACTATGTTGTCTGTGTACAGCTTAGATCTTCAAGCCAGTTTCCTTCTCTCTATTTATTTATTTTGCCTTCTTTCTTGTTTTAAGTAGGATCCAATTTGTCGTTTTTGTCTAAATGATCAACTTAACTTGATCAGCTCACTTCCTTGCTTACAAGTTTCTAAATTTTGAGCTCTACCTATGAACCTTTTTTTATAAAGAACATGTTAACATCATGTATCGCTAAAAACATGCAAACTCATTCATTGTGGTTCCATAGTTGTTGACCTAGGAGTGACACAAAAGGGATATTTGAAGTAAAAGATAGAGAAATACTAGGAGCTAATGCAAGATGAAACACGGTCTTGTGAGCTTCTCATTCTGAAATTTCCAATTAGTTTACTGTTAATTGCAAGAGAAAATTGATATTGGATGATGACTCATTTTCACAGTCATGAATCAAGTGACAGATTTCAAGGACAACTGCTGATCCTGTGATTAATGTTGAGATAAACTTATAGTTTCAATCCTTTGATTGCTAATTTTAGTTATTTTTAAAGGATTATGTGGCAACTCGATGGTATCGTGCTCCTGAACTGTGTGGCTCTTTTTTCTCCAAGGTAAGTGGATGATATCCACAGTGGGTAAGAAATCAAATCCTATGTTTATCCTTATGTCCACTTATTCTACATATCGTCATCATGTTTTTTTTCCCCTCCAGCAATCTGATACATCCACACAGATATTGCTTTAGCTTTCCATTGTCTTCCATTTTGCTCTTTCTGGTGAAGTTTACTTCCGCTTCCTTCACTTATTGAATGACTGGGAACCCCAGATTGAAAGCCAAGTAATCCATCCATGTGTTGTCCAGCCTAGTCAGTCTACTTTTTAACTTGATTCACTTAATTAGTAACTTGAGAATTCAGGAATAAGAATTGTGTTGCTGATTTGCACTGGATCAGTTATTTGTGTTGTTGTCAAAGATGCATAAGATATGCCATCAATCAATGATGGTTGTTAAATACTTCCACTTGCATGAAGACCGAGTTTACAAGAGGAGGACTTGGAACTAGATGGAGTGGGAAATAGTGTTTATAGTGACTAGAGGCAAGGCTCGGTGCTTTGCTGCCGTATATGCAGCAATTTTTTCCTGAAAGTTTAAGTGTGACGTTGTATGTATCATGCATGACATCCACCATGACAGTTAACACACTTCCACTTGGTGCATTTAGTTGGCGGCTTTTAGTGAACCGAAACATGGTCTAAAGGTCTTGCCAACTGGAGTGAGTTTGGCGCAGTGTTCTTTTTATGCATCGAGAATTGCATCATGCAGGTGCTCATGTTTACTATATACACCGACTGCAAGAGACGGAACCACTAGACCCACGTAGCTGTTCTGAAGATCTACAGATCTTGCTCGTAGAGGTGGACTTTTAAACTCTTTTTAATTCTGGTTTTAGGCCAAAACTCCCTTGACCCATTGGAGCAGTATAATGGCTAAGGGTGCTGCATAGTACCTTAATGCTGAGACCTCCAGCTCTTTCGCCCCATCTTAAGCTTACCTGAGTTATTGATTGATTCAGGTGTTCGATTTTCTAGGCATGGGGACAGATAAAGGCACTAAGTTACTTATTGGATAAGTGCCAGTGCTACCCCTGCCACCTTGAACCAGTCTTTGGCTTTTGTTGAAGGCGAACTCTCATTCATTCCTTGAATATCTTATCAGTTGCCCTTTGTACCACATTTTTAAAGTACTTTCCTACCATTTTTAATTGCATGAAGTTGAACATTTCTAATGCAGAGTTCTTTTATGGACTTCTGATTTTGTTGTCTAAGAATGCTTGTTTGTTTTACTCTGTGTTCAGAATGCCGATACTTGCAATACTTTTATTTTGGTTATGAATGCTTTATCTAGTAGCATATTAGTCTGGACCTCATGGCGGTTATCTTTTCTGAATCTTTGTGTTTGACAGTACACACCAGCTGTGGATATCTGGAGTCTCGGATGCATATTTGCTGAAATGCTTACAGGAAAGCCTTTATTTCCTGGAAAGAATGTTGTAAATCAGCTCGAACTCATAACTGATTTGCTTGGAACCCCATCTGCTGAATGTGTTGCAAGGGTCTGTGATATTACGCCCCCAGTCTCTCTCTAGCTTGTTGGAGAAATCTTTCAATATCATTTGTATTTCTGACTCTTAAAATCCTGTATTGATCCACAGATACGGAATGAAAAGGCTAGAAGATATTTAAGTAGCATGAGACAGAAGTCACCTGTTCCTTTCTCAAAAAGGTTTCCGAATGCCGATCCATTGGCCCTTCGCTTGCTGGAAAGGTTGCTTGAATTTGATCCTCGATACCGAATTACAGCTGAAGAGGTATGGTATGGCAGCATATGGAAATGAGAAGCGAACCTAGTGTTTCTTTCGTACGGTTTAACCATGCTTTTGTGCTAACGTGTACTGAAAAGTTCCCTGTGCTTCTGATGGAACCAAATATTTTTCAAGGGGTCAACATGTGTTGCCTCGTTTTGGGAGTCTATCTGAGAAAGAAAGAGAAAACAAGTAGTCCTAATATGTTCTTTATAAATCAGGATAAATATATATATTTTTTGTTTTCTGATTAGAAGTGTTTTTGTAGGCATTAGCTCATCCTTACTTCCGCGGATTGGCGAACGTGAATTGTGAACCATCAATGAAGCCTATCTCCAAATTTGAATTTGATTTTGAAAGAAGAAAACTGACCAAAGATGATGTAAGAGAACTAATTTACAGAGAGGTATGATTTCTTTCTATGATTATACTTCCTTAACTTCTTGAAGTTATCTTTCACTTTATCTCCTACAATTTATTCTGGTTCTGGCAACAGATTTTAGAGTATCACCCACAAATGTTGAAGGAGTATCTTCAAGGTGCCGACCTAAGTAGTTTCATGTATCCAAGGTGAGACGAGGCCAACTTATTTAATATCTAGAGGGTTATCTGCCAAAAGCAATTAGAGCAAAAAGCTCCCCTTGGAAATGGTGTATCAGATTCAGATCCAAGACAAGGAATGATGAAAATGTATTACTTTCACACTTTGAGGAACTAAAAGGAACATACTATTTTGAGTCTCAAGTTGCTTTCCTTGACTTACTGTTGCCTCCATCCTTTTAAAAACCAATATTCCAAATGAAGATGGAAATAAAGAGATAACAGTTGAGGGCCAGAAAACGTTTCCTCATCTAACAGTGAGAAATTTTATATGGTCTCAACTCATAAAAACACGAGGAAGAAATGATGAAGTCTTGCATTTTACAAATACATGACCCAAAAGCTATGTCAGAAAAGTGTGCTCTACCATTTGTCAATATTATTGGTGCTTCCTTAAGCCACATGGCTATGTATGATCAACCAAGTACTTCTCACTAACAGCAATAAAATTATTTATCACGCAGTGGACTAGACCAATTCAAGCAACAATTTGCTTGTCTTGAGGAGAACCCTTCTGTTAAAGAGCGAAGACGCACTTCACTACTGAGAAAATATGCTTCATTACCCAGGTGAAGTCAGCTGGCATTGCTTTCGTCTTTTGCTAATATTTGTGCTTTATTTTCTTAATTCTTCCTAGCTTTGGCAACTGGGTTTATTCCAGTAATAATCTTTTATCGAGGAATTGGCTTATGAAGTCTGATGGAATAATATTGTGTGGTCCACAAGGCATGGTGCTTTACTCATGGCTGTTCTTAAACATGTTATTTTTGTAGAAGAAAATATGCTTCTTTGCCATTTTTTATTCTCCTTTTGTTTCTCAGTTGATCATGATGTGAAAACAAATTTACGTATTCTCGTTGGATAAAGCATCATTCAATATGTGATCCAACCTGTGTTAGGTTTGTTGCCCGACCTTCAACTTACATAAAAATGAAACTGAGAGAAGGAAAGCACTCTTGCATAAGAAACCTTGGTGCTTACTAAGGTACAGTCCCTAATACATTTAAGGTTTCTTTTCTGATAGTATGCCTCATTTTTATGATAGGGAGAGGGTCTGTAAGTCCATAGAGGAGACCGTGGAAGAAAATAGCGACTCTGGACGTATGACTTCTGTGCGCCGTGCAGCCTGTCAAAGTCCTCCAAAATCAGAGAGAATGAATAAACCCACTGAATCTGCTGTCAAGAAGGCGTTCAGGAGGCCAAATGGTCCAAGTACGCCCAGCTGCAGTGTCCATTACCTGTCAAGGAATTCCAGTATTGTCCTCCAAAGTGCTGAGGTGTGAAGAGGGAGAAACTCTTCCGAAGGGTACGCAGCTTGTCTCATAACTTCCTATTAGTTGCCATTGTTACATGTGGTACCGGGATTTACGTTACTGTTCGATAACATGTACATGTTTTTTTTTTTAACACATTTAGTTTTTCTGCAATATCATGAGCTGCTTGGTACTTTTGGTATGTTATTGACTTTTCTTGAACAGGGTATTGTCCGTGATACGTTTTAAATTGTTCTCGCAGGAGCTGGAATGAAAGGAGCTGCTTTGACTGGGATTCCGAGCTTGGCTCACGCATCTTTGGATGGCATATTTGTATCAGCCAACTTGTTGGCCCGCAAGCTTCCCTGTAGTGCTAAATTAAGGTGTATTTGTCACGTTCGAAGCTGATGCTATTGTTTTTCTTTTATAGCGTACAGCCACGTTAACGCCCGTTTCGAATTACGCAATTATATGATTGGGGGTCGCAGGTTCCGCTGAAAGTAAGCAAACCTTGTCTTGTCGCTTGAGATTGACGTGATGAGCAGGTATTAGGAGCGTGAGACGCATCAGGTGGATGTGTAATCAGTGGTCTGAATTTCAACTTCTCCAAATGGTGATAGAAGAGAGTACTTAACGAAAAAGTAAACAGGATGAAAAAGTTTACTTAAAGTAAATAAGGTACGGTTAAGGTACGGTCTTTTTTAGAGGTATACATGAGATAGTATAATTTACGAATAATTTAGGTTTGGCTCGATAAAAGTTTGAATTTTGCTCAAGTTTAATGAGCTCGAGCTCTGCTCGGCTTTGATTTGTCATTTAGACAAGCTGAGCTGAGCCGAGCCAGGTTAGATGATATTCGGCTCATGAAACTCGAAAGTCTAAGTAAAATAATTGCTACTCTGATTTAATTTAAAAAAAATCAATTTACTGTGTTAAATTTTTATTTAAAACTCGTTTTCCTTTTTTTCCATCCACTTACGAAACCTGAATTATAATTAGTTCTCATCCTCTCTTTTTTTCTTGCTCTTTGCAATTGATACGTCGACCCCACACCCACACTATATTTTCTTTCTCGGTTCAGCTCGTGTAAGTTCGATGAGCCTTCATTTATTATAATGAGTTGAGCTCAAGCTTAAGCTTAAAATATTAGACTCGGCCGAGCTCGGGACCAGACCTAAGCGAGCAAATTATTAAAGAAGTCGAGTTTGAACATTATAAATTTGGGTTCGGTTTTTCTCATTTACACCCCTAGTGCCCCACCACCAACATCAATAGCTCTCTCCAACTGTCGAATTTTACTCAATCTCAAATCTCAAGCTAGTGGATATCAACAATCAAGTGAGTTTCAATCAATATTTTATTCCTTTATTTGGATTTCACTCACTATTCGCTCAATCATCTCATCTTCCAGCAACTCCTCTTTCTCCCTCTCCAACAAACGATCACAATCGGAACTTAGGGTTCCAACAGTTCGGTTCTATTTCGTTGAATCTATTGTTCTTCTTTTCAATTTGTTGCAATAGTGGAACTTAGGGTTTATTGGATGGAGTACAGAAGGCTGATGATGAATATCAGCTTATTGTTCTTAAGCATTCAAACTTATATTGGATATAGTAGAAAAGGATGATGATACATGCCAGCTATTGATCTTCACTGTTCTTCAGTATATTTTTGGTACTGAAGATTGTTGATTGCCGCTAAAAATTATATCACAATATGGAGATTGCTCTAGTTTATTGTCCATGAAATCAATTTGAAAAATCAATATTTTTTTGTATAATTCAATCAGATTACAGTTAAAAATCATATCACAACATAAACTCATTTGCTCTATTTCATTGTCAGTAAAATCTGTCCAAAAAATCAAATTTTTTGGATAATTCAATCATATTGAAGATTAATGTTTAAACAAAAAGAGAATAAACAAAACCAAGTAAACACCACAACTCATTAATAAGAGCAATACTCAACTGCTTAAAGATACAGCGTGAATCGAATATACTCAAACCATAAGTTTTAGAAGCCAAGCTTCGAACTAATGATTCCGTGTAGACTGACTCTCATTAACTCCACTTTGAATATTACTTATTGAATCAAACGATTCCTAAAAAAATTAAAGATAACAAACACTAAAACATTTAGGAGTCAATCTCTCATGCAAAAATACAAAGTAACTAAAGTAGCATATAAAATACTTGAGTTGATAATATCGTAAATGGAATGTCAATACGATCAAAATTGTACAAGGATGATATCTGCATAATAACAACATAAAAAACTATGATATTTTAATGAGATCAATTGCAAATCATGTAAGATAATATAAAAGTTTCGATACCACGTTCATGGGTATGTTCATGGGTATGTTCATCGGTATGCCTTGATTCATTAGAATGGTTTGATTGATGGAAGGAGCATTGAAATTTGAGAATTGTACGAAGGACTCTTGGCTTGATTTGACCTTCTTCTTCCTTTTTCCTTTCACAGTTACCCTTTTAAATCTATTAGTGGATACATCTTTCGGTTTCCTACAAAAAGGATCAAGCACCATCATTCCATTACTTCCTAGAGCATAATCATGACCATATTGAATCTTCGTGTCAGTCTCTCAATTAGTCTCAGTTCAATCTCCAATTCATCAAGTCTTTTTCTCGCAACATTTAAGGTATCTTCATCTTTTGTACCTATACTCATCACATTGAAAGATTTTTGCATTAGCTCTTTCAAGCGCACTATCATTGTTAAAGTCGAACTTGAAAACTTGGACAATAATAATCACCTATGGAAACACCTTCCTTGCAATTTTCGGTCATGTTTTCAAAATATGTTAAGACAAAATGCAAGTAAAATAGACATGATTGTTCATCACACATAGGACATGTTTGCATAGCCATCCTCGTGATTCAAAGTGTTTGCATGTGCACGCAATGGTGCATAAGCTATTATTGAACTGAATCTTATATTGCTGATACCTAGATTCATCAACTAGCAGAAATGTGTATGATGCCTTGTCAGAATACTTGTTAAATACATACCATGCCATGCAAGCTATAAATTCATCTTGAAACTTTTTGAAAATATGTGGAGTGTAAATACTAAATGCATGTCTCAAAATACATATATCCAGTATTAATTTAGGTCTACCTCTCCCACACTCAAAGTGATATGCAATTTGCACTTCCTATATTTTCTCGATTTATTGCTCGTAGTGATTCACAAATTCTATTAATGTCATTGTCCCACAAGACATTTGATTAAAAACATTATTTGTGCTCTCACTTAGTTGGGTAGACCTAATCCTAGCTGAGAATGCATCAAGGTTGAAAGTTCTACACAACTTTTGTTTTAGTAAATACAAATTGTTCAATCACCTATTTTCTACAAGATTCCATTCCTCATACAATTCCCTCCAATTCTACTCCATCTCCTCTTCTATTTCACAAACATGTTGTGTCTTGTTGAATTTCTCCTTGAAACTTGGCTTTCTAGCAAGTGAGATATGTATTGCATGGCATTTTTAGAAATATGCAACATTCATATCTAATGAATAGTTTCTGGAAAAACCTTTAGAATAGCATTTGCCATTGCACTATCTTGATCTATAAAAAAAGTTTTTGGTGCCTTGTTCCCTATGAATTTTAGGAAAGTTTCAAATACCCAAATAAATAAAGGAATTGTGTCATCGGTTAAGAATGTGCACCCAAAAAAGACATTCTTCTAGTGATTGTTAACTCCAGTAAATGGAGCACAAATCATTTTATAATTATTAGTGTAGTAGGTTGTGTAAAAAATAATCACATCTCCAAAATATTCATAATCAAGTCTCATGTACCATCACGCTAAAAAAAGCGGGTCAATCAATTTTCATCATCATCGACTTAGAATGAATAGAAGACATCATTTCCTTTAGATTTTGTATCACTTGAAAATGGTTCAAAAGACTCTAAAAATCTCCTCAACTTATTGAACTTGTTCTTCTTGCTTGTATGACATTTTTACATTTTGGTAATATAAATCAAACACCAATTGATCCTTCTGCCTCATTTGACATGTATGAATAGGTTAGTGTTGGCCTAATTATCGAATCTACCATAACTGTAGCATATTCCACTTATCATTTGTATTATTCCGAGAGGATCTCATCAAGTGTCTTTGACTCTCATGAATAAGCGGATGATTATGCATGTCATCAAATTCAATGATCTCCCATAAATTTCCTTTGATTTTAAATTTTATGTGAGCCAAACAAGCATATCTTTTTACCAATCTCACAAACTTCTTCTCCTCATAAGGAGAAACTTCATGAGAACCTCCATAGCAATAGACAACTATACATGTTCATAATTCCCTTTCTCTATTGTAATATTTGTGTCCCTTTCAAATCTCAAATTTCAAATCCTTTGCTATATCCATTTGCATTATAAGCATTTTATGCCTCAACTTCATTCAATAATGTCATTTGTTATATCCATTTGCATTGTAAGCATTATATGCCTCAACTTCATTCAAAAATGTCATACCAATTTTCAGCTCTTTATTTATCATGTGCACCGAGCCACCATCTTGAGAACTCTCTACAATTTCTATCCTGGAATTGCAACAATTTATTATATTAGTCAAAACATCTAAATCCAAAATCATGCATGATCAAACCCATCATTTAATGGAAATTCGGCCACATTACTCATCAATTATCTGTACAAATTTCTACATATAAAATTATGCTCATCTCTATTTTTAACATTAAAAAATTAAATCAGATGGCAGATTTTGGTGGTTGCAATAAAACAGAGGTATTACTAAAGAAATAATAACATAATTAATAAGAAAATAGAGGTAATCTTTTTTTTTTTTATGAATAAAAACAAAATGAAAGGGAATGGTGGTAGCAATAAAACAATTACAATCTGAATTACTTTGCAATTTTTGATAATGGTGGTAGCAGTAAATATGCAATAAAAAATAAAGATAGGTATCGCAGAGCAATAACTACAAATTAATGATAGTAGTAGTAAAGAAACAAACTACGTTATCTTATAAGACACAAGCAAATGTGGAGAAATCTGTGTTTTCCTTGATGATATTTGTTTCACTAGGTTTCACAGACAAAGAAAAATGAAAAGGAAGAGAGATAGTAGAGGAGGGAAAATGAAGAATTTTTCAACTCAGACTTGCAAATCTAAGCCAATTGTACTCTCTTCGTATTAGTTGGTCCGTGTCTGTTAGCATATTGCCATTGAATTTCCACAATCCATTATCATTTGAAGTAGTTTAAGATCCAAAGCACAGATTACACGCAGTGCATTATTATTAGATTTCCACATCCATCGTCGATGTGTCTCACATACCAAATATCTGCTTGATATTGAGACACCACTAGTTAACCACCATTAATATCCAACAAGTTTCTCAACTGGTATCTGTTAGCTCCTATTGGCTAGCTAACTTACTGTTTTTCAGTTATGTTTTGTTGCAAGGCAAAACCAATAAGAACATCATGGACTTGTAGGGTAGAATGGAGAAGGCTTCTTGTGTCACATCACTACATGGCGGTATTGATGTGGCGATGTTAACTAACTAGATTCAACTATTGGCACCTTTTTACAGGACAATTTAGGAGATGATACTATATGGGAGAACATCCTTGATGTATGATGATACCAAAGATATTTTGTTGAATAATAAAATGTCAGACAATGATTGCAAGTATACTATGAGATATGTCAGGTAAGTTCTGGGCTTAGTTTGTATCAGGAAGGTAATAAAATAAGAGTATTTATTGATAAGGATAGATCTAGGCCCAAAAGAAGGACTAATGACATGACTTATTTTCACTATAAGGCAGAAGAACATATCATTGCCTAGTGTTATTAGTTTCGCAATAAAATGTTGAGATAAAAAAAAAAAAGGAAACCAGTATTGCTGAGATGGTAAATATTGAGGATAGGAATGATCGGCTTTGAGTACCATGAAAAAATTCATGGTATCCGAATCATATCCCATGTAAGACTGATTCCTAAATTTTTGATCCAGACCATACCTTGTTAAATCTTCGAACCAGACTCCACTTAGAATCTTTTACAAGTTTTGAGTACCATGTTGTAATTTGTTTATTATTTATTCTTTTACCTCTATAATATAAATTATTTTGATATTTTTCATGATTATTATTATTATTTCACACAGGTTTTTATTGTAATCTAATTTGTGTAATTTCTAAGTATGTTTTCATTATATTTGAGTAATATTTCTTACTTATTGATAAAAAATACTATTTATTACTGATTTTAAATTAGAATGATATTTTTGATATATGAAAAATTTATCAAATATGCATAATGCTAAAAGAAATTCATCTAGTTAGAAATACAATCGTTTAAACGGTTCGTGAATTAAAATTCAAACGACGAAGTTACGAATGATTAAAATTAACTACACGAATTAGTTAATACGTTCCGGTTCTAGGTATTTTGTGTGCTGGATTCTGAACCGGAACTAAAATAGGTACCAAAACTGGAACAGAAACCAACTGGTTTCTTAATTCATTACCTGAAACATACTCTACTTTCAGTTAGATCTATCTAGAACCTACCTAATAGGATAGATTCCTACCTGTTCTGAGTCTAACATATACTTGCGCACACCCTTAATTGAGGATGAGAGCAAGGATGTCCTAGTAGTGACTGAAGATGGAAAGTCAAAGCACAAGGATCTTTGGGATCTTCATTTAGGTATCCGTACCACATGTCCCAACATGGATAGGTCCTCTATGCACAAGTGAATTTGAGGCGGAGCTATTCTTATTGGAAACAATTCAACTTGTAAGATCAGTGGTGTTGGCATAGTACAGATCAAGATACACGATGAGGTCATTAGGATTTTATCAGGTGCTAGGCATATGCCTAACTTTCCCTCCGTGCTATGACACATTTGGTAGTGGAGAATGAAATTCATGAGTAATTGATAATGAACGTAATAGACATGGAAATGAATTAAAGAGGAGAAAAATTGGTTAATATACTTTTTTGGTAGTAAGGTATACATTATAAAGATTTAATTAGAAATATAAATATGTGAAATGGAATGTCAAAAATATCATGTGACATTTATATGTAAAGTAAATATATATATATGCACCTTGGGAGAGTTATCACTAAAGGCCCTCTACCTCGAATTGGATTAGTCAAAGCCAGCTTGTTCAACTTTTAGATACTAGTAGTTCAAATCGAAAAAATATATTTATTATGAGATGTATTTGTAACTAAAATTTAAAAGTAAAAGAAATTAAACCAATTTTAAGAATTAATTATATAAAATTTAACTTTAATTTTGTAGAATATATATAGTATAAAATTTTTATTTCACTTTACCTTAGAAAGAAATATTTATATAAGATTTTAAAAAAGGTTTATATAATTTTTTAAAACAACATTTCATGATTTTGTTAAAAAATCAAATTATATAAAAAATTAATATTTAAAATTAATTATTAAACAAAATTGAAATTTTAACAATTGATAAGGATTATATTGTAAATTCACTATTTATTCCCATAAGTAATAGTTGTGGAGGATGGGATAGTCATTCATCCCAATTACTTATAAATAAGGAATAGAATTTATATATATCTATATTCTTAATGTATTAAAATAAAATTACAACCCCTTAACTCTCCACGTGGCATCTTCCTTTGAAGTTTTATTATTTTTTCTTTTTTTAAATTTTTATATGCGGTGGGCTCACACAACCTTTCATGTCACAGTCCTTCGCTTTTTATCTGCCTTTTCTTTTCTTTATTTTCCCATTCATTTTTATTTTCTACATGAGGAGATCGAGTGGGATATTTTACTTTTTGTATAAACCTAAAAAGTAATTTGGTTTCTCATACTGTGCGATTTATGTTAGAAGTATCTATGCTTTTCACATAATTGTATATTCTCTTTGTCATCATTTTATTTTAACAAACTATAAATATTTATATTCTTAATAATCTATATCCAGTAGCGAAGCTCAGGTTTTGCACTACTGTAATACCTACCACGGATCTAGTTAGCAATCAAATTGCACATATGAGATTCTATCGAGAATTCATCAGCAGTTGAAATTCCTATTACACACTAGTAAACACACTAAATAAATTGCAAAATGCACGGAGGAGACGTGGCTGCTCATCCATGGGTCATAAGAGCCCATTTTGGGTAAATGTGCTGGGCCCAAAAGTTTGGGCCGCCCAAATTGAGCCCAAATGTTTCGACAGTTTGAGCTTCCCTGTCTCGTGTTGTTGTCTCTCCCTCTGCTCCATTTTCTTATCTTTGTTTTGTACACTGCTCCGACAGCTCCAATCCTCCCCTCCCTCTTCCACCTTCTTCTCTCCCCTCCACCCCATTTCCCATCTCTTCGTTAAAACCTATATTCCCTCCGTCGTCTCGGACGGCGTGGTCTCGGAATCTCCCTTCGCCCACCGCAGCTGTGCAGCAATGAACCCCACGCTTCTTACTACCTCCCCTTCTTCTTCTTCTTCTTCTCAGCGTACTGTCCATCCCTCTATTTTCCTAAACCCCACCCCTCTCCGCATCCGCACCAACTCTCGGCGCCGCATCCGAGTCTCTTACCAGCCCTGCTGCTCCGCTTCCGCCTCATCCGATCAGCCGGCCACCACCTCAACTTCTCAGAGCCAGGAGCCTCGCATCTTCGGCGGTCAGAAGGAGCTCACCGGCGTTCAACCCCTGGTCAAGAGCTTGTCCCCCCCTGTGCGGTTGGCTGCTTCTGCGATTCTTGTGGCTGGTGCCGCTGCTGCTGGGTATAAGCTGGGCTATCGGTTTGGTCGGAGTCAGTCTGCAGCTTTGGGTGGAGCAGCCGTTCTAGGGGCTGCTGGTGGGGCTGCTGCCTATGCCGTGAGAGCTTCTGTGCCTGAGGTTGCTGCTGTGGAATTGCATAACTATGTTGCCAGCTTCGATGATCCTGGGGCGGTGAAGAGGGAGGATATTGACCAAATTGCCAGCAAGTTAGTCCTGAGGCATTCTTCATTTATAGTTCCTATTGCAAGCGCTTCATTGCTTTGATGAATTATTTGTAATTTGATTAAACTATATACATCAGTTGTGATAAACTAATGCCATTCAATCGAACAACACAATTGGTTTCTCAGCTCTTCCTGTATATTGACGAATTCTAGTCGGGTCCGCTTTTTTCATGAAAAACTTTGATTTTTGTAGGTACGGTGTCAGCAAACAAGATGAAGCATTCAATGCAGAGCTCTGTGATTTGTACCTCAGGTGAGTCAACGATATGGAAAATAATGTTCGTGGCTGCCATCTATCTGATGAGTAGACACATGTAGGTTAAGTGCTGCGATGTGCTCTAGGTTCGTTCACACCGTTTTGTGTGGCTATCTGAATATTTTGCTGCTGATTACTTGCTCCATCCTCTGTTGTTTAGTTTTGTTCAATCTGTCCTTCCTCCTGCAAACGAAGAGCTTAATGGCAGCGAGGTTGACACTATCATAAGATTTAAAAGTGCCTTGGGCATAGATGATCCCGAAGCTGCTGCCATGCATATGGAGGTATTGTTGCAATGGTCATCTAACGAAATCTAACTATAAGGAATTGTATTACAAGGAGAATGAACTATCAACATTTCTTTTTTATTCTCAGGTTGGCAGGCGGATATTTAGGCAGAGGCTTGAAACTGGAGATCGTGAGGCTGATATTGAACAGCGCCGGGTAAGTTATTGGCATTACTGCTGCCTAACCCACTACTTCAATGTGGTATCAGTTGACTTCAAATTTTCATATTCAAAACTTTCTCATCATTGCCCTCTCCTCAGTGCAGGCTTTTCAGAAGCTCATATACGTCTCAACTCTTGTGTTTGGGGAAGCATCAAGTTTCCTTTTACCCTGGAAGCGGGTCTTCAAAGTTACCGATGCCCAGGTACTCACTCAGCAGTTCTTGTTTTCTATGTGATTGTGGTATATTTTTCATTGTGGGTAATGGTCAGCTGTGAACTTATTCTAGTTGCTCTGCTTCTGCAAAACATTTGTTCCCATGCACGTAAACATAATCTTGACTCTAATTGTTTCGTCTAATTCTGCTTTCGATCTCCTAAGCATTATTATTAGTTTTATCTTATTTTCTTGTAATATGAGCATTTATAATGCCAGGTTGAGGTAGCTATTCGCGACAATGCCCAACGTCTATACACTTCCAAGCTCAAAACAATCAGCAGAGGTTTGCCTAGCTATACATTTGCTCATATTTCTAATATAATTTTATTCAGTTCTATAATACAGACGCAATCATATGTTTCCTGCATTTTTTGATCAATCTTCAAGTAATCCCTTATATATTATATATATATTTTTTAATTTCATTGTTCTAGCTAAGAATACATCGTGGTTGAGTACATGAGCATGTGTATTGCATGTTTATCCTTCTTTAATTGTCAAAATTTGTATCAGATCTTACGGTGGATCAGCTTGTCAGTCTCCGTGAAGCACAATTGTTGTATCGACTTTCCGATGAGGTTGTATTTTAAACTCAAAACTCGTTAGCTGTAGTTTTTAGGAGTCCGCTTTCTTCTTATGGTCTTCATTTGTCAGCTTGCTGAGGACTTATTCAAGGAGAATTCCAGGAAGTTGGTTGAGGAAAATATTTCTGCTGCACTGAATGTTCTTAAGTCAAGGACACGTGCTGTGTAAGGCCTCTAGTATATGAACTGAAAATTGGAGCTGTTTACATCCTTGCGTTTTTCCTAAATATCTGCTATCACCCTTCCTGGGGGTATGTTTCGTTAGAAAATGCTTTTGCAATTTTGCTTGTCAGTTCTCAAATGTTTTGTCACAGTAATAAAACAGTCTGGAAATTATCAAAAGAATAATTTTTTTGATGGCATAATTAATGCTAAATGGCTTCAATTATGCAGCAGGGGGGTCACTGAAGTAGTTGAGGAGCTAGATCAGATACTAGCATTCAATAACTTGCTTATCACATTGAAGAACTATGCTGAGGCAGACCGCTTTGCTCGTGGAATTGGTCCAGTTTCCTTAATTGGTATGGAGTTAGTGACACTTTATATGTTGCCCGAGACTGTTTCTTGGAGTTACTTGTTTTCTCTTCCTCAGGTGGTGAGTATGACAGTGATAGAAAAATCGATGACTTGAAGCTTCTTTACAGAGCTTATGCTGCAGATGCATTATCATCTGGTCAAATAGAGAAAAATAAGGTAAAAACTGCTGCATGATACATTTTATTGTCTTTGAATAGATTATCTCAAATTCTTTTTTAGCGATGAACTACGAGGATATCAAGGAATGGATACTTGTCTAACTAATATTGTTCTCTTTTTATAGCTGGAAGCTTTGAATCAATTGAGGAACATATTTGGCTTAGGTAAACGTGAGGCTGAAGCAGTGATGCTTGATGTTACATCAAAGTCATATCGTAAGAGACTTGCACAGGCTGTCTCTGGGGGTGATCTGGAAGCTGCAGATAGCAAAGCTTCCTTCCTTCAAAAACTTTGTGATGAATTACACTTTGATCCTCAGAAAGCTAGTCATATCCATGAAGGTAAATTATCGTAATATTTTCCATTATTCTTGCCAATTTCTGTGATGACTCACAAATTTCATCCTGACAAGATTAAGTGGATTGCGAATTAATGAAGCTTTCCTTTAACACATTTGCCATTTATGAATTTCTAATTATCTCATGTTATTGGATTGCTGTCTTTGCTGAGCATTGATGGAGGCTCATCAAAAGATTCAACAGATGATGATGGTCATTTTATTTTTAGTGTGATTCATAAATTGTCTGATGAAGCTTCTTCAATGCTTTAACTTACAGAAATTTATCGACAAAAGCTTCAGCAGTGTGTTGCTGATGGAGAATTGAGTGAAGAGGATGTTAAAACTTTACTTCGCTTGCGAGTCATGCTCTGTATACCGCAGGAAACTGTCGAAGCAGCTCATTCTGATATATGTGGCAGTTTATTTGAAAAGGTACATTCTTTCTAATATTTTCTCCTGGTGAAACATTTCTTGCTGGCCAGTTGAATGTGCTGTTATGGTCTTTGCTCAATGCTATGTTTCTTGGAAAAGAAGAGATTTCCCAACTTAGCTTCAGTGAATTAGTTGGTGTTCTTTTATCATCTTATCATCAAGGTAACCTGGCTTTGATCCTTGGTCAAAATGTCTCGTATAAATTTTTCTTACCTTTAATTGTCATGGTGCTTTATAGGTTGTGAAGGAAGCCATTGCTTCAGGAGTTGATGGATATGATGCTGAGGTCAAGAAATCTGTGAGGAAGGCGGCACATGGCCTACGCTTGACAAGAGAGGCTGCCATGTCTATTGCAAGCAAAGCGGTAATATAGAGCTATTAAATAGTGTCATAACTAAATGCCATATTATCTTGGATTTATTGAATGCTTCCTTCACCACGCTGCTCTTATTACAGGTGAGGAGAATTTTTATCAATTATATCAAAAGGGCACGTGCATCTCAGAATCGTACAGAGTCTGCTAGGGAACTCAAGAAGATGATAGCTTTTAACACTTTGGTGGTTACTGAGCTTGTGGCAGACATAAAAGGAGAATCATCTGATAAAGCATCAGATGAGGTTGTTGAGGTGGAAACTAAACAGTATGAAGATGAGGAGTGGGAGTCCCTTCAGACTCTTCGAAAGATAAGACCCAACAAGGAGCTTACAGCCAAGTTGGGAAAGCAAGGCCAAACGGAGATCAATCTGAAAGATGATCTTCCTGAGAGGGATAGAACCGACCTGTACAAGACGTACCTTTTATATTGCATTACAGGAGAGGTTACCAATATCCCATTTGGTGCACAAATTACCACGAAAAAGGACGACTCCGAGTACGTGCTGCTGAATCAGCTCGGTCGGATCCTTGGCTTGACCCCTGAAGAGATCGTTGAAGTCCATCGTGGATTAGCTGAGCAGGCATTCAGGCAGCAAGCGGAGGTGATTTTAGCAGATGGGCAGTTGACTAAAGCAAGGATCGAGCAGCTCAATGAAGTTCAGAAACAAGTCGGTCTGCCTCCAGAATATGCTCAAAAGGTAATCAAGAGCATAACAACTACGAAGATGGCTGCAGCCATTGAAACTGCCGTGAGCCAGGGGAGACTCAACATAAAGCAGATAAGAGAACTAAAGGAAGCGAATGTTGATTTAGATAACATGATATCGGAGAGCCTACGGGAGAACCTCTTCAAGAAAACCATCGACGAGATGTTCTCCTCGGGTACTGGAGAGTTTGATGAGGAAGAGGTCTATGAGAAGATACCTGTGGACCTTAACATTAATGCTGAGAAAGCAAGGGGTGTTGTTCGTGAACTCGCAAAAAGCAGATTATCGAATTCACTTATCCAGGCTGTAGCTCTGCTCAGGCAACGAAACCGTCAAGGAGTGGTATGCATCCCAGAAAGTGTTTTTTTTTTTTTTTTTTTTGTGCTTGTAAATTTTGCTGCTCAGAATAACGATAGGCTGCTGAAGGGGAAATATCTTATGAGGACCTTTGTCGTTTCTGTCTCTGGTTATTCTGTAGGTTTCATCTCTGAATGATTTGCTGGCCTGTGATAAAGCTGTGCCTTCCGAGCCGCTATCTTGGGAAGTACCTGAGGAGCTAGCAGATCTGTTTGCTATATACATGAAGAGTGATCCCGCCCCGGAAAAACTCTCCCGGCTGCAATTCTTGCTTGGGATCAGTGACTCAGCAGCAGCTTCCATCAAAGAGATGGGAGATAGAGTGCTTCCAGTTGGAGCTGAGGAGGAAGAGTTCGCCTTCTGAACTGATATTAATCCAATAAAATAGTTAAGGAGTTGCTTTCATGTGTATCAGATTTAATGTGAGAAGCCCCTCTGAATTAGCCCTGCTCATCGTCGATCCTTCACATAGTTCACTTCATGATAGTAAGTTCTTTTTTTTTTCCCCTTTTTAGAGGTTTTGATGGGATTTCGAATCAGTAACAGGTTTTATTCTATCCCTCTTTGTTTTTGGACTTGGTTCGTTGTAATCCTGCTTGAAGCTGAAGAATAATATCACTCTTCTTTTACAAAGGCTTGTCAGCGGGCTGTGTTTCGGTTGTGTTGCGATTCTCTTTCATCTGAACATTATCTTTCGAGTTAG
Source organism: Lagerstroemia speciosa (assembly GCA_037672795.1). NCBI lineage: Eukaryota > Viridiplantae > Streptophyta > Magnoliopsida > Myrtales > Lythraceae > Lagerstroemia > Lagerstroemia speciosa. Next base: position 4,969,222 of record CM075300.1, on the reverse strand, counting down.
TTCCGTCAATCTGCTTATACTTTGAAAAGTTGAATAAATGACTTGGAATAAATGAGTTGTAGAACGCGGTCAACCGGAGACACTCTTCTAATATTTACGTTGTGTCATAAATTAATAAGAAAAAAAATTAGAAATAACTAAATTTTATTGATGAAAGTTAAAGGATGTGTCAAACCTCCTTTTTGGATTAGATCATCGGTCATATCCGATGTGAATTTTGAGATTTCAGGAACTTTGCTAGCTGAAGGAGCAGATACCGTTGATGGTAGTGCATAGCTCCCATTTGACTTGAGAAAATTTTTTTTTTTTTATTAACCTCTTTAGTAATTATAAATAAGGAAACGACATTTTTGAATCCTCAACTTTTTACACTTCTTATTATTTTTCTTATATTTTTGTTTTTTATCATTACTATTTTCAATCTTTCGCTTTGATCCTATATTTTGTATCTAAAAAATATTTCCATAAAAGTATTTTCGACCACCGCCCTCCAAAACTCAAATCAAGGACAGTTGGTTTATGTGTATAATCGGACGCTGGATGGATCGAATTAGGTCGTCAAAAATAGTAATAATAAATATGAAACTAATAATAGTAACCCAAAATAGATATTTTGTGAAATTTATTCAGTCAAAATTTTCAGTTAGAGCCCTCAGATTCCTCAAAATAGGATTTATGCAAAAAAAAAAATTCTTATTCACTCAGAACTTTGCCGAAATTGAAAATGAGGGCATGCTTAGTCATGCTTAGAAAAGGATCAGAGACTGACACGGAAGTGCAAAATGTGAGCTATTTATCCCTAGTCCATTTTCTTTCTTACTTTCACAAGGCCCCAGTGGATAGAGAAGCCTGAATTGAAAATTAAAGAGACAGTAGTGAGAGCGTTAATATGTGGGGCCAGCTTAGGAAAAATTATACTGTTGGTACAATTTTTTTATTAATGTAATATTTTAGTATGAAATTTTTTTTTAATATAATTTCATACTACAAAACGTTTTTAAAATGTAATGTTTTGATACAAATCGTTAAATTTTTACGAATGCCATTAATTAGGTTGATGTGGCAACATGAGATGGATGTACAGTCAGCGTAACGTGAAAATTTAGCTGACGTGATATCATAAAAATAAATTTAAATTATAAATAAATAATAAGAATTTTAAAATAAAAAATCAATTTGAAATAAAAATTTCAAAAAATCCACTTTAAAATATTAAAAAAATCATAAACTGACTTGGAAAATTTGGAATAGAATTGAATAAGTTTTAAGAAGTTGATAAAACACTTCAAATCCATTCAAAATAATTTGGAATTTTCACGGACCGACCCCTAAACTCTACAAATACCTAAGACCATCCTAAAATGCACAAAATATATCAGAAACAAATCTGAAATTTTTGAAATAGAGGTCGAGGAGATTTTAAAATGTCAATAAATGACCTGAAACGATGTAGAATTTTCATGAATTGGCCCCTAGACACTACCAACACCTAAGTGTATCATCCTAAAACACATAAAACACGTCAGAAACATAACTAAAAAACTCGGAATAGGAACTTGACAGATTTTAGAAGGCTGATAAATAACATTGAATCAATTCGAAATTTTTAAGAACCGACCTCTAGACTCTAACATAAGATCATCCTAAAACACATAAAAAAACATTAGAAACAGAACTGAAAAATTCGGAATAGGGGTTGAACAAACTTTAAAAAATCGATAAATGAATCCAAATATATCCGAAACAATCCGGAATTTTAAGAACCGACTTGTACCCTCTAACAACACCTAAAACTATCATAAAACACACAAAATACATTAAAAACATATATGAAAAATTTGGAACAGGAGCTAGACAAATTTTAAAAGGTCAATAAATGATCTAAAATAATACAAAACAATATGGAATTTTCAAGAATTGAGTCATAAACTTTACCAACATTTAAGATCATCCTAAAAACACAAAACACATAAGAAACAGAACTGAAAATTTTAGAATAGGGGCTAGACGGATTTTAAAATATTGATAAATGACCCTAAACGATCCAAAACGATCCGGAGTTTTCAAGAACTAACCCCCAGACTCTACTAGCACCTAATTCTATCATAAAACACATCAGAAACAGAACTAAAAAACTTGGAATAGGAACTGGATAGATTTTAGAAAACTGATAAATGACCCCAAATTGATTAGAAACGATCTGAAATTTTAAAAAACCGACCTCTAAATTCTACCAACACCTAATATCTACTTAAAATACACAAAATATATCATAAACAGAATTGAAAATTCGAAATAGGAACTAGATAGATTTTAGAAAGTCAATAAATGACCCCGAATTGATCCGAAACGGTTCGGAATTTTCAAGGAGAATAGTGACCGAGCACTGTTCACTCCCATTACCTTTTTTCTGAAATTTTATTTTATTTTTTTGGTTAAAATGTAAAATATAAAATAATAAAATTGAAATAACATAATAATATAAATTTAAAACATAGAATTATTTTATTATGAATTTTCCAGTTATGTTTCTGATTCTTTTTGTGTATTTTATGATGGCCTTAGGTGTTCGTAGAGTGTATGAGTTGGTTTTCGAAAATTTTGGATTGTTTCGAATAGATTCAGGGTCATTTATCGACTTTTTAAAGTTTATCCAGTCCCTATTATGAATTTTTCAGTTCTATTTCCGATATGTTTTGTGCGTTTTATGATGGTTTTAGGTGTTGGCAAAGTTTAAAGGTCGGTCCTTGAAAATTCCGGATCATTTCGGATCAATTTGAGGTGTTTTAATCGTTCTTTAAAATCTATCCAATCCTATTTTGAATTTTCTAGCCAGCTCCTTTTTTGTATTTTAAAGTGGATGCTTTCATTTTAAAAATTTTTTATTTTGAATTTTTTATTTTCATTTATTTATTATTATTGTTATTTAAATTTATTTTATAGTTTCAAGTTAGCTAAATTTCTATGTTAGCACTACTGAGCATCCACATCACATTGTCAAATCAGCTTATTTAACAGTGTTAATCAAAATTTAACAGTTTGTACCGAAATGTTAAATTTTGAAATCGTCGTGTAGAACGGAATTACAGAAAAGAAGATTTTGTACCAAAGCATTGTATTAACAAAAGGTTTTGTACCAACAGTATAATTCTTTCCAAAGAGTTGTTTTATGCACTTCTATGTATTTAGGTTCAAAAGTCAAAATTTAATATAGTATCCAAGGAGTTTCAAAGAATTGAGAGAGGAAAAGAGTAGACCCGAGGGATGATATAAAGCTCTATATGATAAATAAAAAGAAATTTATTATTATTATTATTATTATTGATATTGAGGAAGCTTACGGTCCTAACCTTGAACAGATCTCTTGTGAAACCTTGAGACCATCAATTTAGGGTTTGAGTAGAGTGAGATTGAACAATTGAGAAGAGTGAGAGGGATGCAAAAGGGATGCAAACCCAACCCTAGCTCTTCGCGATGTAGAATTACATGAACACTATGGAGAGGAGAGGAGTCGGTCTGAGCAGCAGAAGCAACATTTGGAGAAGAAGGGAAACAGACAACACTCATTAAACTCGCTTTTATTTTATTTTACTTTTTCTCACGAGCCAGCTAGCTCTGATACTCGTTGTTTTTTACTAGAACCGGTCAGTTCAACCGGGTTAAGGCCAAGTCACCTTGCAAATGAAATTAGACGCGTAACTGAACTACACTAGTGATTGATTCTTGTTTCAACCGGTCAGTTCAGTTTTAAAAATTATGGCGCGATCAAAATGACAAAAACATTAAAGATTAAATATAAAAATGACCCAAAAAATTAAAAGTTTAGGATCAAAATGATAAATGCGCAAAAGATTAAGGATAAAAAATATCATTTTCTTTTATAGATAACAAGGTACTATGCATAACATGAAGGATAAATAAAAAGTCAACCATCACAGCTAATATCAAATTATTCGGCAGTCAGAGTTCAGGAAATATATATCTGCGAGGGCTCATTATCCACCTACAAATTTATCCACCCAGCACCACCTTCATATGACTGGAATCTTGGTAGTTCAGCGGCCGTATCACTCTATCCGCTTCCATCAAGTTGTCCGTTGGACAGAAGGTGTGCCATGTATTGCTGCAAATAAAAACAGGCAAACATATCATCATTGACATAGCCGTATCATTCTTGATGCGGCAACGGATGTTTCCATACCCCTAGATCCCATCACGGGGAAGAAGGAGGTAAGGAAGGATCTTCGTTATGATATATTAGGCACCCTAAAGTTGCTTCGAATAAGAACACAGGCATGGATTGCATTTCTGAATAGGTTGCAGTCTCAGTTCAAACAAGCAACCTTTTCGTGTGTATACCGAAAAACTTTGGAACCATCTGTGACATGGTGATTTTGGTAATCGATGGTTATAATCTTTCACGACAGCAGGTCATGCAGAAAACCAGCAACAGCTACTTGCATCAAATTTATCAGAGGCCAGATAGCATGTTAGAAAAGCAAGAGACATGGTGAAGAAATTTTTCCATCGAGATTCAGCTGCTCAAATACCAATATTGTTACTCAAACCAGAGAAAACCTCAAAATCAATATTTTTTAACTAAGATGAGTTTATAGTATGTACTATTTACAGCTCAAACTTGCAAGGTTTGTAATCTTGATATTTTAATCTGATGGTTTACCCAGTAGTTTAGGCACAATTGAAACAGAAAGAAATAAGAAATCTTAAACATATAAATGGAGGTTAGGCACTATACTATAAATGAGAGAATAAAGCTCCATACATTATAGAAGCAATGATGAAAGTAACAATGTTAATCACTTACAGAATGATAGGCATATGGTGCTTTCCCCTGACGCTCAAAGTGTTTGGCCATAATGCAGAACTCGATTGGACCCCACTCTTCCGATTCAAAGCAAGTACCAAGGGCAGCCTTGTATAACTATTTGAAACATGTTATAGCATAAAAGATCAGGAAATACAAATAAAAAGGAACTCAAATTCAAAACCCACTTAATAATCAGAAACAACGATAGTATGGGTAGACCTTAGCAGTATCAGTTAATAGCTCGGTTCCAGCGGGGTAGGCAGCATAGAATTGGTCACCCCTCGAATATCCTGCTCTCGTGCTGAAGCATCACCAAGATATCATTTCAATGGTGTGTTACGCATCAAACCATTTACAAATATCACATTAATGTTCATATAACCGGACACAGTGAAAAGAACTGGACATCACTAGAAGATCCTAGAACATTAAGAAAGTAGCTTAGTGGATTTTGAGGTTCATTTACGTGTTGTTGGTGTAAAAGAAGGCCACCGCCGTGGCGAAGCAATAGAATGCACTATAACCCACTATCCTCCTGAACTTCTGAATCTTCAGAATTTCGCCAAAGTCATCATAGAGCCTCATCGTTGATCCATAGAGCCTGCTCATGAAATTACTGAACATGAACTTGGTCTGTCTGTCAGGCATTTCGTCGAACATACCACAGAACCTGCTCCTGAAATTGAAGAACATGAACTTCAACTCTGCCTGTGAGGCATTTGGTCGAACATATAAGGTGCAAAAGTCCAGCTAGTCAAATTCTCTAATCTGCACTTTTGACAAGCCTTTTACTATTACGCAGAAGAGAAGAATTGGAGGGGGATTTGAGAGGTTCATGGTGAATCACCGGAGGAACCAGCAGGAGGCAGAAATGGAACGGGGAACTGGGACGCAGCCGGACCGCGTGCTAATTCCGATCTTTGAATTCTAGCACAACTCCAGACGGCTGAGAATTTTCTTCCCTTCGCTTTCTGGAAAACGCGAAATCATAGAACAGAAATGGTGTAAAACGATACATGCACAACTAGGAGATCTGGCTTTGATTTCTATTGGGTTGGAGACGGGGGCCGGTCGGGTAGCATTGCCTTAATTTTTTGTGGTAAATTACATAGAGAAAATAGGGAGAGGAGAAGTGTTAACTCTGGAGAAATAAGTGATTTATTTTTTTAAAGTCAAATGTTTGATATTTTAAAAATAAAATTTTATGATTTCATTTTATTTCAAGTTAAGTCAAATATTTCAGGTTAAAAAAAAGGCTTAAAATATCAAATATAACACTCCTCCTCTTCCCTTATCAAAAAAAAAAGCTACTCTTTTATCGTACACAATTAGCATCACTTTATAATCAATTTTAAAATAGCACAAAATTTGGTTAAATATCATATTTACCCTTATTTCATTTTTTTAAAAAGAGTAAACAATCACTTTGACTCTTAATATTGTATTCAATCAATAGTTCAGTTCTTAATTTTTTTGCTAATTTGACTTAAACATCCACCATTTTACCATCTTGTTAGTATAGCCGTTAAAATACCGTTAAAAAAATCCTACGTAGCGTACATGTGGCATAACAATGTTAAATTTATATTTTTTATGAGCAAAATTTTATTTTGATCCTTAATATTTCATTAAACCAATAATTTAGTGCTCAACTTTTTTCGCCACTAATTTGACCAAATACGTACTATTTTGTCATCTCTTTAGTTGCGCCATCAAAATATTTTGTAAAAAATTGACATGGCACTAAGCTACTTCAAAAATATATATTTTTTTATTTTCAAAAAGTTGGAGTCATTATGCGCAAAGAAGACCTAGTCAATTCATTATTATAGAGTATTGCATTTGTCTCTTAAGGGTCTAGTCAAGTACATGTGGCTTAACTTCCAATATCATTACATAATCCTTGCTCTCTTCACCTTCCCTTACATAAACATCCGTTCTTCCACTATCTCCTAGTTAGTTGTTGACGAATATCAACGAAAACTCGATAGGCTCAAAAGGAAAGGACTTGTCAAAGAATTGCCCATACATACAAATGGCCAGTAGTAAGAAATATAAGGCAAACTTGGACTTTAAGAAGCATTTTAAAGAACTACACATGTGGGTGATGAAGAAAAAGTTGAATAGTATAAGGTTACTAAAATTTTCGAAGAAGTACGAAAGAAATATATCTCGGGAAATTATAAGTATAATGAGGTGGATCAATTTTTTTTTATTAAGTCCAAAGTGGAGCTATTACTTGGCAAGAGAGTTGAGGGGATGAGACTCTACCTAAAGATAGTGAAAGATAAATAAGGTAGTCGATTAAGCTATCAAGTGACAAATGCAGTACTCCATGAGTAAAGGGATCAATTGGCTATTCTTGGTATTTGATGGCTCAGGCTTTTCAAACACATTGAGGAAGATGAGAAAAGCTATTAAAGTGAAAGAAAGATAGAGTTGGAGGAGAAATTTGAGAGATTGGATTAATAGAAATGTGTTTGAATGATAAAAATTTCTACAAAATTTAATAAATATTAGGAGTTAATAGAGTAATTAAAAGTTCTAAAAATAAAAATTAATTTTAATGTAATTTAGTGCCACATTAGATTTTTAATGAAATTTTGGGATGTGATTAAAGTGCTGGTAAAATAGTAATATTTTGGTTAAATTGGTGCTAAAAAAAGTTTGAGGACTAAATTATTTATTCGCCAAAACATTAGGGGATCAAAGTTAAAGTTTGCATACAAAAAATATAAATTTAATATCGTTATGCCACATGTACGCTACACAAGACTTCTTTGATGGCATTTTAATGGCTATACTAACATGGTAGTAAAATGATAGATGTTTTGGTCAAATTGTTAGCAAAAAAAATTATGAACTGAACTATTGGTTTAATATAATATTACAGACCAAAGTGATTGTTTACTCTTCTAAAAACTCTCTCCAAAAAAAATTCAATTTCCCTTCTTTCCATCCTTTTTATCCATTCTCTCTTATTTTTTCTCACTCTCTCATTCAGCGAATGCATCTTTTCCCTTTCTTCGAAGCAAGCCTAGAGGAGAACCAAGTCCAATAAGCACCAAGCAGCTTCTCTCATTTGCCAACTAGCATCACTACCAACAAGCAACAAGCAACATTGCCCTTTTGCGCAAGCAGCACCATTGATACTTCTACTCACCGCCTGTATTTGATGGGACGTTTTGATTTGGTGGATATATTTTCTATTTTATTGAATGTATCAGGACCTATTTATATTTAATCAATACCTATCAATAAATATTAGAACCTACTTACACTACATAAAGATCTATTTATAAAGAATTAACAATTGAACATCAAGTCAAGGCTGGTTCCTATTTAAAATATATTTGAAATAATATATAACACACTGGAAGACATATTTATAAAGTATCGAGACCTATTTATATTATAATAGGTACTATTTGTAACAAACTAGGACCTATTTATAAATTGGTCTTACATTTCCTATCATTGGCCATTCATATTTATGACAATAGTGCGTTGACGATCCCTTTCCTTTCAAGCATATTGAGCTTTTTCTGACATTTGTCCACAATTAATTGGTGGACAGTGGAAGGGCAGAGGTTTACGTAAAGGGAATTGAGGAGGGTGGGATTTATGTAAGATAATGGAAGTTAAATCACATGTAGTTCTCAAGAGGTAATGCAACACTCCATGAGTAGATGAATCGATTGACTCTTTTTCTCTACGATGACTCAGAATTTTTGAATATATTGAGGAAGATGAGAAAAGCCATTGAAGTCGAAGAATGAAAGAGCTAAATGAGAAAGTTAAGAGATTATGGGTGGTAAAAATGTGTTTGAACAATGGATTTTTGAAATTTTGATAAATGATAAGAGGTAGAAGGGTAATTACAATTTTTAAAAATTATTTTTAATGTGGTTTTGTACCATGTTGAATTGTTAGCAATATATCGATGATGCGACCAAACTGACAGTAAAATAATGGATATTTGGGTCAAATTGGTAGCAAAAAAGTTTGAGAACTAGATTGTTGGTTTGCTGAAAGATTAGGGATTAAATTACACTTAAAAAGAGATAAATTTAATGCCATTACACAATGTGGGACTTTTGATGGTATTTTAATAGCCATACTAATATGATGGCAAAATAACGGATGCTTGAGTCAAATTGGTAGTCAAAAAAATTAGACACTGAATTATTAGTCGGGTACAATATTAGGGATCAAAGTGATTGTTTACTCTATTTCGGAACTTTTTATATTTTTTGAAATTTTTTTTAAAGATTTTTGCCTTTAATTTTTTATTTAAAAATATTATTTGGACATGCAATGTTAGCATCTATACATGCGTGACGTTAGCGTCAGATGCCATGTCAGCAGTAGACTCCATGGGAGAACTAAGAGGAAAAAAAACAGAAATGGATAGGATCTAATTGATAAAAAAGAAATGGAGATAAGACTTATTTGATAGTATAATAACGTCATCAACTTTAATTTTAATGGAAGGACCTGAACGATACAATGATGGACCCGATTAATACAATAAACAACCTAATTGATACGATCGATAACTCAATTGATGCCATGAGGGATGCAATTAATATCATGAAGCACCTAATTGATCCACTAGAGTGGTATGATTGATGCGAAAATTCTACTTAACAACTCACATGATGTAAAACCTATCTTTGGGGAGTTAATTAATGCAAAAAATTATTTTGAGACCCAAGTGATACATGACCCATTGTGCGTGGCAAATTTCGAGTCCAAATCACGTAGACATGAAAAATGAATGACAAATTATATTTATATTGATTTTCAAAGGGGTACAATCCTCTAGTAGGACTCATGCAAAGAATGAGCAACAAAATCATCTTATTCTCCTTCTTGGGCTTGGTCTTAAATAAGGGCTTGGACTTGCTTTCGGTCGAGGAATAGTGCATATCCATCTAGGCCTTTGGGCTTGGTCCAATGGGTCTGTGGAGCAAGGGGCTAGATTAGTTTGATGTTGCATGAATACTAGATGTGGAGTCACTGGGGCCTATGGGTTTGATCCATTGAATTCGCTTTGGATCTTGAAAGAGGGTTGGAGCAGCTTGATCTCGGTCGAGGTGGAGACACTAAGGCTTGTAGGCTTGGTCCGGTGAACTGGAGTAAATTCTTTTGAGTGTTTTCAAGTTGACAGAGTTTCGGGAGTTCTGAATAGTCTCGAGTTCGGCAGAATTTCTTCAAGTCTTAGCACCTTCCATTCAAGTCAGTTGTCTACCATTTCTGGAGGGGACCCCTATATTTATAGAGGAGGAGAGCTGATGCATTAATCCCTGTGCTTGAATCTAATTGGTCGATCAGAATAAATCATGCCTGTCCATCATGATTTAATGGATAATTACATGATTTTATTTGTATATAATATCCATTTGTGAAGATATTTTATCTCTCCATATTCTAGTAGATAATAACCACTATTTTATTTTAGATAATATCCCCCAATTGGAGATATTGTGTAACCTTCAAATTTTTGTTGATCCTATATTTTTCTGTACAAGATATTACACATGTTATTTGAAATATATTTATTTATTCTAGATAATATCAACGGTATCGATTAGCCACATATATTTTATTGTAGATTACCGAATGTTCTTCGAGTGACACATGTCATGTGTTAATGTGTCGAGAAAACCGAGACCCTTTAATTTTATCCAAGATTTTAATACCATATTTAATTGGGCTTTCAATAAATCGAATAAATGAGGCAGCAGTTTGTGACTGCTGCAAATTGTCGATTCCTACACCCATCTCTCAGGGACAAAATTGTTAATTTACTCTAAATTTATGTATTAAAATATATGACATATCGGTTTTATAAATCTTCCAAATTAAGGATTAAATAATAATTTCAGTCATTTTATTCTCATTTCATATCTATAACCTTAATAGCAAAAATATTTCATTAACTCTTAGATTTCTCATCTCACTCCATATCTACAATTTTAGCATAAAAATTTGTTATATTTTTTGAACGAATAATTTAAATTTTACTAAAAATCTAAATTGTCATTATATACTTATAACAATTGATAATATTCTACTTACTATTACGAGATAACAAATTTCAAATGAATTAAATTATAATACATTATAAACAAATAATCTAACTATATGGCTTAAACCCGATTTTTTTACATTTTTTATTTTTATATTCTTTTCGTCTACAGGGAACACGAGTCCATCAAGTTTGTATTATGTATTGCAAAATAAATTAACTTATATCAATTTGATTATCATTTAATTCATTTTTTAGTCATTCTATTCATTGTCAGTTACTCATCAATTTTATTCTAGTAAACATCAGCCAAATAACTCTAAAAATGATATTGATATTGACACGAGTTGGTTGAATTATTCAATACTTCTCATCCTTAAGTACACGTCTCAGGTTTAAATTTTTATAAATGGAGAATATTTTCTAGGGCTAATTGCTAAATAATTAACCAAAATACCCTAGCATGGTTTGTGCGGTCAGATTAGTGTGGCTCATTGGCTTGTAGGGTAGCCCTGGCCACGGGCCGGTTTGCCGTCAAAATCAGAACCAGGCAGGAACCATCCTCAAACTACAAGGCTTCAAGTTCAGGGCCAGTTCCACTGGCCCCAAAACTAGAACTAGCGGGTAGGAAAAGTAAAATATATATATATATATATATATGAATAATATTTGAATCCTCCGTCCCCTCACCCCCGGTTAGGGCAGGCTTACCCAGCAACACCCCTCTCCCCCACCCAGCCTAAACTTAGTTTTTTTTTAACACATTTTCAGTTTTAAATATTTATTATGTGATGAAAAATATAAATAAGTTTATTGTATAAATTAACATTCAAATCTTGACATGTGTTAACTATGAATAATTGTAAAAATTTTACATGTGTTAAAAATTCAACTGTGGCTTACACAATGAATTTATTATATAAATCAAATTTTGTTTTATTTTAATGGAAATCGAACCAGTTGATTCGAAACTGGACGAAACTGTGGTTCTGAACTACCCTTAAACCGTTCAAAGGAAGGTTCATGATCGGTTCTAAATGGTCATGGAACCGAAACCGGAACCTGAACCGACAATTACGAATCGAAACCGTCCGGTTCTGGAACCTTGACTAGGACTATTGTGGGGGTGCTCAGGTAGTAGTTTTGTTTTGGGTTTAAAAAAACCCATCCTCAAAATAATATTTTTTGTAAAAGAAAAAGGTTCAGGTAAACAATTTTTCTGAGCATTGTAATAAGATCCCATTTCTTGTAGGCGCATTTTCATTACTCTAAAGAAATCACATTTTTTATATGTGATTTTTTACAATAAAATCACACCTTAGAGATGAGATATTTTTCTAAACATTACAATAAAATTATATCATAAAAATACGGCTTCAGTATTGTCAAAAAATCACATTTTAACATGTATTTTTTGCACTGAAATAACATCTTTCTTCATATTATTGAAATAGTATATTGAAGATATATTTTTCTTCCAATGTCAACAGAAATATTTTAGCTGTAACCATGTTTTAAAAATTAATATTTTGGTTAAAAGTCTAATCTAAAAAAAATTGTTTATACCGATAAAAAAAAAGAAATTTAGTTTTTTTTTCTTGGGTCATTTTTACACAAAACTCGCTCAGGTAAGCATGATTACGGGATTCCGTGATTACCGGTGCAACTAAATCCAGATGTCACTAATAATTAGGAACAAACAAATTTTGAAGGCAGAGTTTGGGTAATGGATAACGGGCAGGGAGGGAATTTACATTGTGGAGGCTTCCATCTCGTGCAAAACTCGAGACATCTCCGTTTTCAGAATGCTTGCACCACTATCGACAGGTATGCAAATGTGTACAACGGTGATATATATATATATATATGTATGTATGTAATGGCGTTTGGAGGCGGGTTAGAGAAGAGAAGGAAGCTGGGAAGATCACGACAAGAATTCTGCAGCGATGAAGTGAACTCAAGCAAGAGTTTACTCCAAACCTGGCAGAGCCCGACTACGATCAATCCTAGCTAACTGAACACGTAACCCGTACTATGGTGCCATATTGATGTTAGGGCCAGCGGCGGCGGGGCAGCCTGTAGAGAACCTACAGATCAATTTCAGAGCCACCGAGTGATCCAGTTAAGATCTGGCTCTGCCCACAGTTGCCTGCCTCGACCCCCATCTAATTCATTCCCGTGCTTTCCAGTGCAATTTCACGGACAGAGAGACAGAGAGAGGAGATAGAGATTGGAGATGCCGTAGAGGTTGAACGAAAGCTGGGACAGAGCGGCTTAGCTTCAATGCTGGATTTCATTTCTTTGTTTGTAACCCTAATTCGGCAGCTTCGAGATTTTATAGTGGCAAGCATACACGTTATAGCATATATGCCCCTGAGTTTCATGAGGTAGTCCATTGAGTGCCTTAAAGTCTTACCTATTGCATATTTGGTCCCCCAACTTTTAACTTTGCCTTAGTTTGGACCTAGACGCGCTGATGAGTCGTGCGCTGACATGTTTGGGCCCCCTTTCGTGGAGGTTCGTCCCAGCAAGAACAATTGGGCTTCCAAATGTTCCATCTGACCCAAATATCACCCGTTTGACCATTGTTCTCCCCAGGAGAAAGAACCCATCACGGGAAACCTTTTTTTTTTTTTTCGTGTATAAAAAGAAGTGTATAAGTCCGAAAGGAGTAGAAGGAAAATGTGATAAATGAACACGGAAAATTTCACTGACAAAATTGAATTAAGAACATTTATATTACAAGACGAAAACAATTCAACTACACTAAACCTTTTATTTCCGTGCATAAAAAAAAGTGCATAAGCTGGGAAGGAGTAGAAGGAAAAGGGGTAAAGGAACACAAAAAATTTCACTGATAAGATTGAATTTAGAACATTTAGATTGCAAGACGAAAATAATTCAACGCACTAAACCTTTTATTCTTACGGAACACACAGAATTTGGAGAAGATTCATGAAATATGTTATATAAATTTATCGAATTTATCTATTTTTATTAAATTTTTTGTTTCAATCCTCAACCTCTTCTTTTACTGTTTCTTTGTCTTTTTCTTTTAAATTTCCCTCTAAACAAAATTTTCATATTCATCCTAACCGAGTCTCAGTTTTCATTCGTTCTCGTTGAGAAAGGGAATATTGCAATTGAAATTATTTACTTTGTCCAATCACCGATTTCTAATATCTAAAAAATAAAAGAAATTTGTTAAACTCCCGTGGCCTCATGAGAGATCTTTTTACAAGTAATTTAGTCTCATTGATGTAAAATTCATACAAAATGTGGCTCAAAAGAGACGTTGGAACCTGCTACCATGTTAGATGTAGAGTGAGAGTTCCCGAAAATTCTATAATTTCGTTCCTTCCATATCATAAATACAAAAGACGAGAAAGCTAATTTACATGTGGTGAGGCGTGGTTGAAAAATTCTTAAATGATCCCACCTTACTACATAAAGCGAGCAAACACCGATTAAAATATGAAAACGGGCAAATTAGTGTTAACTATCTGAACAGTTATTATGATTATCACTCATCAAAGTAATTTAATTAGTTCTTCATCACCACGTCATTGTGAGATAAAATTATTTAAAATTTTTTTCCATATATATCATATATGACATATTTAGTGCACATCTAAATCAACAAATCCAAATTTTCCTATTCACAGAATTTTCTTATTAATTTTCTGATGTCCTATTGTGATTTCAAGGTGAAGTTTCTCTCTAGGTTTATTTAGACACTTATCTATTGTGGATAGGGAAAAAAAAGTCCTTTTTCCTCTCTCGTTTAAAAACAGATATAAACTTTTTGAACAAACATTTACTACAATAAACCATATAAGAAAATTTTGGCAAAAAAGGAATATATAAGAAAATTAAGCCATCTTTAGTATGAAATAATGAATGGCCTTAATGGTACACGGATAGTGACGCAAAATTTGTACAATAAAATAATTTTATTAAATTTTTTCTCGCTGCATTATTGAAGTATTTGCCGATTTTCTAAAATTCTCTCCCTTTATAGAAATTAGAAGGGTCATACAAGAATTGAATTTACAAACACAACAAGAAGATATGTATTTACTAATAGAAGAGATGGAAGATAAGTGGTCAAAATGATTAAAAAATTGTCGAAAATCATGAATATCAATAAAATTATCGACCGAAGAAGTATCGACACAAAAGTGTTCGCCAAAAATAATTATAAAGGAAATATCGATAAATTTGTGAACGAAAGTTATCGACCAACATCTTCCCAATTGGTTAGAAGTTTGCGCTTTCACTAAATAAATATTTTTTAATTGTTTAGTTTTGAATCGACTCAAGTCGGCTCTACAGAGGCATCTGTCCATTGCCCATATTATTGGCACGTCAGAATTGCTTCATTGAGAATCGAACTTGCATCTCCTATATTGAAGTTCGGTGCCTCACTATCCGGTCAAGACTCTACTATTGTTGTCTTATCGAACAAATGTATTAGGCTAATCAACATAAATTGGTTGAGGTTGCTCGACATCTTTTTTCCTTTTTAATAAGGTCCCGGATTCGAGTATTGTAAACTATTAGGTATAAGTGAAAAACCTAAAAATCGATAAAACTTGAACCTAAACGCCCAATCATTTCAAGAAAAATTTACTTGATTCGATCACTTTCACATCTAGTAAATGAATAAAATTTATGATTAGAAGAGTTTTATCTTTAATAGATCAATTAGGGTATAATTTGGACCAATAGGACCCATTACAAAATATTTTTTTATAATTTATTGGAAATATTTTTTAAAATAATTTATTGTCAAATTTCACTCTTTATAAATTTGTCGGTAATTTAAAATGAAAAAATTAATATTTTTGACAGGATTTAGACCAAAAATATTTCATGACAATAAATTTTGTCTTAAATGTCATTTCGCGTACTTTTTTTTGTCCAATTGCTTTTCATCGGTTTCAACAAATTATTTGTCGATGAATTTTTTATGATAAATTCAAGTTTTGTTGTAATGTAAAGGAATATTAGGCTTTTTTCTATAATGTAAAAGAAAGGACTTACTTGAAAAATCAAGATTCGGTTGTCGAATAATCAGTGGAAGACCAACTTATGAGAATGTTCTTTCACGTGGACTGTCGTCGAGATTGTATGCCTTGATTGGGCTAATCTTGGGATTTTTTTTTTAATGTCTTTGGTATGGTTTCAAGGCAAATATTCTGAAGCAACCACACGAGGACGAAACCCTGCTTGATTAATTTTATGTTAATCGATCGAATAGATCCCAGTTTTAATCAAATCGGTTCGATAATATCTTTTGTTTTATGATATCTTCTTGTTATGTGGTCACATCTCTACAGATTTGAGTCCACTTTCTCGTCTCTCTTCACATGTTGTAGTCAAACGTACTTGTCCAGGCATGTGAATATTTGGTCCCGATGGCTCCCAATTTATTTGTCCTATAATAGTATTCATTTTTTTTTCTTAATGTTAGATTCGAAATCGTAATGCTAGTCGCACTGCAGTTCGAAGTTAATGTTCGTTTGGGGGATGAGTGGTTGAATGAGTAGGTCTTTTTCATCATCTCTCTCTCTCTTTTTTTCCTGGAGAAAAAGGGGATCGATCGAGACCGCAATTTTCAATATTTTTTTGAACGGAAATAATTACTTGGTTAAATATTTCATAGCCAATTATTTTAGTTAATATTAGTGGTCGTAATTGTCATTTCTCTTCCAAGTTAGGTTATTATGAAAATTTTCTTTTGCTTGCTCCAGTATAAAGCGTAAAATTTACTAGATTTCACGTCGATTAAATAAGAGAATAATAATTGATTTATTACAAGAGAATTGAGTATCATAATCTAATAGTTTATACTTTTAGATTGAAACGGACTCAGTCTTTTGTAAGACCCACTATAATAAATAATACAATATATGAGTGACTGACCATAAGATAATTTTTGACGTAAATTCGGACTCGTTTTCGGAAGTCCCCTCACTGACGTAAGCTCACAGCTTTGCCAACAGTACGCTTACAACAATATTACATATTTCAACAAATTTTAATATGATCAGTTTTAGAACTACGGTGCAAGAGAGTATAGAAAATTTTATTATTTTTAATATTTATATTTATTTAGATTTTATAATATTTTTAGAGATATGATTAATATAGAGTGAGATATAAAAGAAAGAACAAAAAGAAAATCTAGAAACTCTTGTGAAATTAGAGAACTCCGATGCCTCTATCAATTATTTCCAAGGAGATCGATTAGCAAGCATTTAAGAGAAAAATGAGTTATTTAGTGTGTGCGCTCCATAGAAAGCCCTTTTATTAATAATTTATCTAGCGATTACCATATGCTATATAGCCAGGCAAGAACTTCCTAGCTGAACTAAGTTTATGAATGTGTGATAAACTTGACCAATAATTATTTGGTACATGAATAATGTCATAACTTCTTAATAAATTGAATATTATGAATTGATAAAAACTGATATGGTGCATGCTTTAAAAAAAAAAACAAAATACTATTGATTGAACTCATGACTAACATGTAATAATCTATCCTAGTCAGTATAAGATTTCACTATTTTTGTCAGCTAACTAGCAATATACTTATAAAGAATGACCTTATTTGTAGGGGGAAATATGCTTATTAAAAGTGAAATGACATTATACATACATATCACCTAACTACTCGACGGTCTTTACTCGGAGTTTAAAAGCCTTTTTCAAGCATACTTTTTAAAAAGATTAAAAATTTTACAAATTTATGTCAAATATTTTGGTAAACTTTGATTTTATATTGACCTGGACGCCTTCTATTAGGTAGGCCTTCTTCTAGACGAACCTGAAAATGCCAAGGGAAGTCTAGATGGGGGTGATAGCTAAATTCGACATTCTAACACTCAAGTTAGCCACCAATTAGAGAGGAAATAAGAAATCTCAAGAGTGTTTGAGTTTGTAAGTTGCACTTCAAATAAGATCATTTTACCTTTATAGGAAGACACTAAAAAATTAACTTTAAATAATCTCCAATGGCATAATGGCACATGTCCCATTATGATAATATCTTAATATTTTTAGGATGGGGATAGAAGGTGCAAAGCACCTACCTTGCCCCTTATGGATGACATTAGAAGGATAATTTGGCCCTTGTTCACTTGTTTTTTTTTGCTCATACAACTTAATCTTAATTATTATATTCAAGATTTACTATGCATCTTTTGAAGGGATCAAATCATTACATAGTTCAAAGAAAGTTTTTTCTTTTGATGTAATTGAAGTATTAACCTATTGGATAATATAACTCAGTTCAGGTCAAATAAAGCTTACCGAACTGAATGCGAAAATAACAAAAGTCTTCCCTAGGACGTGTTGATCACCGAGCCTTCGAAAGTCATGAATCGGAGTGCAATAACAAATCGGAAAGCACCAACTATTCCACAACTCAAATGCCTTCTTCACGAATGGCTCGAGGAATTCTCTACTTGCTTACTTTCTCCCATTATCTCCCACTCTCCATGTTCATGAACACTTTTGTACTGTGACCTGTGTATGGAGAGTGATGGGTCCTCCATTTATAGGCTCAATCCATCGGGGAGGTTATAGGAGTTGAATTCAATTCCATGGTAACTCATGCAATAAATCTTTTCATAAATCACCACAACTCAATGTGTGATATATGATGAAAGTTACAAAAAGGAGATGGGTTTTGACCATTCTTGGGTCGAGTTTTGCCCTGGGTTCCCATTTAGATCCATCATGGGTGGACCTAGACCCAATAGGCCTTATCCATAACATAACCAATGCAGTATCTTCTAAAGGATCAAGACCTAACGCAGTTGAAGGGAAGATTTTTTTGGTTGATATGACTGAACCTTAACGATAGTTAGGGCTTCTTAGGTAGACTTTGAAAGGATCAAGTCAGAAGTAGTTTAAAACTTTTTTTTATTGCCAATAACATCTTTGGTTTTGTTCGATTGTTCATGCAATTTTCAGATCAATCTCTAACATTTCTTGGTAAGAGTAGCAAATACATCCATATACTCGACTAAGAATTTGACATAAGTCCCTTCCTCTTGTAGCCTTGTAGAGGAAAATTGAGCATTGTTCTTCTTCTATTCATAAGTTGACTTCTTTCTATTAATCAATAGTGTACTGCCCTTACTCCAAGGCATCAAAGTTTCATAAACTTCCATCCAAGCAAGACATTGTTGATTTCTTGGATGGTGACATGACATGACAACAACGGTTCGTCATCACTAACTTGATTACACATTTCTTCTGGCTTAGTTAGTGTCAACACTTGAGTGTTTTCCTTCAATGTCTTGTCATATGTGTCACTTCTAGCATCACTTCTAGTGTCAAACATATTTTGATCATTGATGTGACCACATTTCATAGAGCTATTATCTCGATGAATAAGGGGGCGTTGCTCTCATTTTACACTTCTCAACATCTCTTGAAGTTTGCAAGCTAGACATATAATCCCCATCCATTACCTAACTGGACTCCAACTTCCTAATTTACTATCTTTTCTATATTTCTCCCAACCTATACGAGATTCTTAATCTCTTAGGATGCTTTCTCAAGTGATTGATTGTAGAAGTTCTCACAAATAGAAGAGGCCTTCCTTATAGGAAAGTGAATGTTCTTCGGTGGAGTATACTTTAGCTCATGATTTTCAAATAGCATGCCCTCACTCCTATAATTTTATTTGCATCTTGGTTAATTTTTGCATGATTGATGCGTTGAACTTAGGGTTAGTCTTTGCTAGGTGTTAAGATCAAACCCATCCTAATACTTTATAGGCAATGATCCTTGTATGGTATCTTGGGAGGGATGCCTAAATCCTTTCATGGTAGGGTTGGGCAATTTAACTACCTCAATCTTCATGACTGACAAGTTCAATACTTTAAGCTCTCATCCTTTAGCTCCTTGTTGCACGTATAAAAGGAGAATGCCCTCCTTTCCTTAATGCCTTCGCGATGTATCGAAGGATGTATATTATCTTCCCTTTCTTTGGGATTTGTCAATTTTTCTTCCTAGTCCTTGAAACATTGCCACTTTTTCATTGAGTTTTCAGTTATATGATCAACTTATTTTGAACTTTTGGGCCACACAGGTAGTTGCCACTACCCTTTCCTTTCGAAGGCAACGTATTGCAAACCCATACCTAGTACTTTACTTTTAAAATAGCGCTTGGCATAAAAAAAAATGACTTTCAATCTTCTTGAGAAGCTAGTCATCTTCCATATTTGTCTTTTGGATTTAAAAGTACCTAAAGTAATGGTGAAGGGTGGAAGTCACCACTCCGTGCTCATGTATTCACTACTATCCTTGGAGCATGTTGTAAGTCATGGTCATGTCTTCTGTCTATTACTTACAAGCATATACTCGAATTCGCTCTCTTGGTTGAAGTCGTAAATCATCAACCCTTTTTAGGAGCTCATTAGCTATCAAGTCCAAGTTTCTCAAAGCTTATGAGGACCTGATATTTACTGCCAAACCACCATCAAATAAAATTTTTAATCAATATCCATGTATACAACATTCCACAAGGAATGGTTGATTGTGCAAATAAGCGTCCAAGAGGAGATCCTCATTGGTGAAATTGATCGTTTCTAAATAGTATGCTTATAATTGGAATTAGAGATGTCAACTTCATTGTTCGCTTTACTCTCCTCTTAAATAGTTTGATTGCATGAAGACATTAGAGTCATGGCATCATGTAACTACGTTGGAAGAAAGCACCATAGTATGATTGGAACTCTCACCTTCTAGTACAATTGTTCCCTAGTCCGATTGGGTGCTTCACACATTGCCATGTAGATCATCTTCTTTTTTGTCTTGCCGTCACCATTACAGGGAGGTTTTCCCCCCTTGTTCGTGTCTTGATGATCTTTCATCTTCTTAGGATCTTCTATGGATGGTCTTTGTGCACTATTGGTCTTGTTCAAGTCCATCTGATGTGCATGCTCAAAGGTATGAGGCATGATTCCTGCAAGATATGATGCAACCCTTAGGTCATGCTTGGTAGGAAGGAATGGAATGGTCATTACTATTCTCTTATTTGATACCATCTTTAGCACTACATAATTGAATGAGAAATAAAAATCAATTTTACCAATCATATCCTTGATAATTATTTGACGGGTTATGGCGAGACCTATATTAGAATTGAAGGGGTCTTGCCTAAGTTAGGTCTGGATCTTTTTCCTTCGACCAATCCGTTTTATAGTATTATATTATATTATTATACATTTTAAAATTAACATATATATAATGTATTTTAAAATAATATTTATTTATTTTACAATAATTTTTTTATCTTATTAAATTGGATTATATTTATTTTATTTGTTAAAATTATGTAAATTTTAGTGTATTCACTATATTATTGTGAATTTATTTTATATTTTAAATTATATTTAAGATAATATTTATAATTATTTTTGTAAATTGGGTAAAAATGGGACAAGTTATTATTTTAATTATTTTAAATTATATAATTATATAATATATCATTATAATGCGAGATGTGTTAGAAGAAAGACCCAATTATATATTATATTATGTTAATTATTTTATATTTATATTTTAATATAATATTCATGAACTAATTTTAGTAATTTGACAAAAAAAAGGGTAAAATATGTAATTCATTATTTTACTTAAAATATATGATGGAATGGTCATTCCTTTATAGGATGGAATAAAATTTGGAGAGATTGATGAAATGGCCATTCTAATAGAATGACCATTCTGATTGTTTTCTTCACAACCAAATGTGAGAAATGGAATAGAAGTCGGAATAATGATTCTGATTCTGATTCTGATTTCATTATGTACTACCAAACAGGGCCTTATTGCATTCCTTGATAGCCTTAGAAAGATGAATCTAACAAGCGGGGCTTAGGTTCCTCCACCTCTTGATGTAGTATGTGAAAAGGCTCTTCTTTTAGCTAATATACATCATTGAGTTCGATTATGCTTACTATCAACTTGGCTCGATCTGCAAGTTACACTCTTGAATTGCCTACTTGAGGCCTTCAAGTTCCCTTTCCATGATGGACACCAACTTCTCAGGTTATTTCATGTTTATCATCATAATAGATAGAACTCATGCATTGCTCGAACTCTACTTTAGTCACAGACCTCTGAGGTGGAAGGGAAGTATAATTATCAGGCCACTTGAAACCTTCTTTCTCAGTAGAGAAACCATCCTTTGCAGCATCTTGCTAATCTTCCAAGAAGTACTATACTAGCATCCTTTCAATAAGCACAAATATCAATCTCACCTTTGTGTCTTGTCAGGGTGGATGAGGCATCAGGAAGGCTTGACTCCAAAAGGAGATAGAACATCATCATCATGTCGCCATGTGCCATCATCTTAGCTCTTTGGTTTTGATCTTAGTATACAACTTCTGTTGGGCATCCCATTTGAGGTTGACAACACATAATCAACATAGTTTTTCTTAATACTAATAATGATAAATCTCCTCTGGGGCATTATGACTTCCATATTTGGACCTTTAAAAGAGGGATGGGAGGTAAGCATGCCCCATTAAGTGTGCCAGAAATTCACATTAGACAAATTATAAACTTAGACAAGAATATTGAGTGACAAATACTTTTTATATTGATTTTAGTTTGTACATTTCTCTAATGAGAATCTATAAAAGAAAAAAGGATAACACATAAATGACCTTCGGATTCTCTTTTATGTGATAAGGCTCGATCAAGGACTTAACAACTTGTACTTATTTGAGCAAGATCATGGGACCATTATGGCTTTGGGATAATGATCTTATGGGTCCACTTATGTAGGGAGGGCTTGGGTAGTTTGTTCTTGATCAAGGGATGATTGTGGAATCATCAGTGGCCTTTGTGCTTCATCTACTAAATCCGCTTCTAGTCTCATGCGAGAACTTGATATGTGTCAAGTTCATCTACTAAATCCACTTTTAGTCAAGAGATCATTGTGGAATTATGGGAGCTTTTGCGCTTGATATGATGAATGCTGTTGTGATCTAAAGCAATTGGATAGAGCATTCTTAGTTAATGGATGTAGAGCCATTGCGGCTTTTAAGATTGATATGATGAGTTCGACGAAGTTCCTCCACTAGTGGTTATGAGCAAGCATGTCGAGGATCACATAAAGTTAGACCAGTCAATGTTAGGCTAGATTTCTTGATTTAGATAAAACATTCATTACTTCTCATGATAAGAGTTACTTTATTACTTAACGTTTGGTTTATAGGTAATAGAATTTGGTTGGAAAACGAGCAAATAAGTATAGTTGCTAGGATAATTAAGATGTATTATGGGTGTGAGAGAGTGTTAACAAGGATTTAAGCATATTCATGAATTTAAAAGAAACTTAATTATGTTGGAACTCTTAATTTATGTTGTTGCAAATACATTATCCTAGGTGGGGTGTAAAAGTCTCATACGGAGTAACGATAGTTGTGTAATAGATGATGCAGAGAGAACTCTATATCTTATGGGTAAAAGTCTAGACTATAGAAATAGTGAAGTATGCTAATCTAAGAAATATTTGGATTATCTTGAATATAAAAGGGTGAACAGATGCAAGACAATGCACATTATGATAAGCCTCAAAATCTCTCGTAAATAAGTGTATGTCCTTTGATAAACGTATTGCAATCAAATATCTTGAGGAAAAGAACAGAGGGAAGGTTAAGGCATTTCGGAGGATGAAAGTATAACTCCCTAAGCTCAACTTAAAGAGTTAGGGTGTTGATAAGTCAGTAAAAATGCAAAGAGGCGACAACCTCTATGAGAGAAGCAAGCTTGAAGCAGTCAAGATCATTTGGGTAAGTAGCGCTTGAAGAGCTGGTGGTCTTGGAGAATGTTGAAGCCATGTCACAATTGGCTTGTCAAATGATTAACTAAAAAACTTGCAATTGTGTTGACTAAGCCTAGCATCTTCAATAAGTTAAAGGTGACGTGGACTTGAGTACTACATGAACGAATATTTAGAATATGTGATTTGCTAAAAGTGTCTTGCATTAAGTTGAAAGCCTGAGGGAGTAGAACACTTGATTAGGTGAATGAAAATCATTAAGTAATGAGTCCAATTTCATTTTTGAATCAGAAAAGTTTCTAGTTTTGTATGATCTTGTCACGTCTCAATCCCACATTGGTTATGCAAAGATGACATTTTGGATACATATGTAAGGTCTAAACACCCCAAAGAACACTAACAATTAACACTTTTGGATGATGGACCAGTGGCATTACATATGGTATGAGAGCCAACTCTGACCTACAACCATGGGGAATTGCAGTTGGTATATTAGGCTGCCTATTAACCGGAATCGTGGGGAGTACTTTGGACCTCAACCTAAGTCACGAGGGGTTATACCTAGTAGGGACGTTGGGCCTCTAAGGAGGGGAATTTGTCACACCCTAATCCTACATCAATTGTGTAAGAAGGAGATCTCGAGTATATATGTAAGGTCCAATGACACTAAGAGCACTAACAACTAATATGTTTAAGTGACAGGCCTGTGGTATTACTGATCTCAACATGTATGAAACTACGATTAAAATACGATATTTTGTTTGCTAATAACAGGTATATATAAATGTGAATAGAGACTTGTATAAGTAAGGGGTGACATTGGAGAAACATTTTTAGGAAACTTCACAATAACGTGAGCATATAAGAATTGGAGAGGTCATGTTTAAAACTTCTTTTATCGGGTTTGTAATGGAGCAAGGAGATTGGATTGGAATACATCTTTTAGGTTGTGGTCTCCAACATTAATCTATCATATTATTTGCTCTATGCTATGAATTTTATCCTCAAACAAAAATTGTATTATAAAATTTTTGTGTTTATATTTCTCATCTTACTTTTCGATTCTTTTAGCTACTGCCACATTCAACAAATTGATATTAGAGTTTGGGGTACAGCTAATTTTTAAATAATGATAAATAAAGTTGATAAGAGGATTTTATAGTATTTTGTTTTAAAAGATTGACAAATATAATAGGCATTAAGTTAGACATAGAAAATTAGAAAATTAGATGAAAAAAGAGAAATATAATTATTTTATAGAAAATCATGTAAAGGTACAAAACCTTTATAGCTATAACACTTAGGTAGAAAATATTAACATGGTAACCATTTTATGCAAAACTTTTTTTTTTGTTTCTTAATTATATTATATGGATCATTGTTTTTTTGGCTTATGCTGAAAAAAAATTTTATATTGTTCTTAAAATTTTATTAATTATCGAGTTTTACTAACTTGACTTGAAAACATCACAATTTCAACAACATGGTTGCATGGTGTAGCCCTTTATCCCCATTATCTTCAAAAGACCATAACTTCATTAATGGCATAACTTCATTAATGGAAGAAAGTCTTGTAAATTACTAGTATAACATGTGACAGTACTGACGTAATATCACAATCTAACAAAATTCAGTTATTTCTAAGGTCATTTTATATTTTAGGATTTTATTAAAAATCTTTAAACCGCTGATATTATGATTTGTAACTCCACTTTAGTATTGTTCGTGATACATCTGTTACACACAATACACTCTCCATTGATGGAGCTCTACATCTTTGTTTTCACATCTTTTTTATCGGATTCTCTTTTACATCTTCCTTACATTCAGTAGATGTTTAGAAGCTTGCTATTTGCTCTCAATGTACCATTGTTGAGATGTTTACATATGAAAACTTCATGTAGAAGGTAATCCAATTTGAAGATTCCTCGATCGCATGAACTCTAGAATAAAATAATAATATATTGAATTATGGAGTTATTTAAAGAATGAAAACTTGTGGTGCATCTTGAAGAAATGTGCATTTAAAAAAATTATTGGTAAAAGATTATGTAACATTCCTTATCCACAAGTCAAATACTCATTACTTGAATTTGTAAATGATATGTCGATCTCGATTTACTTAAACATAATTTTGATAAAAATTAATTGAGAAAGACACGGAAGATAGAGGGTGATGTGTAAAAAAATAAAAGAGAGAAATAATTGGTAAATGGACCAACAGATTCACCACTTCAGGCTACACTCACGTGCCTCAACCCTAACCTTCACGCCAAAGATAAACGCAATGCGAAACAATGTATAGAAACATCTAGTCTTTATCCACCAATTCTTATATTATAACAGTTTGCTTCGAGTCCCTTAAGCTGCATTTTCCACTTCATTTAACCATCACATATAATATCTTTTCTAGTTACACGTGGGCAAAATTGTCTTTTAAACCTAGCAGACAGACCTGGATCATTCATTAGAGGATATGTGGCAATTGGTCAACTGTCAATAATTTTAATTACCACAATAATCCTGTGACACATTTAATAAATAACCCAAATAACAATTGAGGTAATCTTTTTTTTGCTGGGTAAAAAGGATTGCATCTGCAATGGCAACCCAACCATTCCTAGTATGTAATGGCTGGATTTCATGTTCAACTGCGAATATATCAGATAAATTGAATGACTAGTATCAATACTGATCTCTTCAACATAACATCACCAAAGGCCAAGTATAATTTAAAAAGCCGCTATCCACCAAGATACAAGCTCAAAAGTCTCTTGTAATAATATTGCTCAAAGCAAGGCTCGAACCTGCAATCTCGACCTCACCAAACTGTATGAAAGTAAGTTTTAGATCACTAAACCATCGCCCTTTGTAGTACAATTGAGGTAATCAATCCATCTCAAACTCTATCCCTCTCTCCGTTAATCATTTTCTCTCTCTTTTCTATACTGGCTTGGCTGACTTGAACATCAGAGGGCTAAATCGGTCTCCTCCACCCTCAACTCGGCTTCTCTTCATGGTTTTGGGTTTGTGTCTTCGGACCGGCTCATGATAGATCGGCTCACGGTCACTCACGATTGGACAACTTCTACCCCAGGACATCTTATCACTATCAGCAAATTCCTGTATAAGTTGATCATGAATCTAGGCCAGATATGTTTGTCTTAGAGCTGCTTTATACATACGAGAAAATTTTCTTGTCCCTTACAGTGAGATTCGCTCAATGAGTTTCCAACCGCTCGAGTCCATAATTCTTCTTACATGCAAATGTCACCCGACGGAATTTGTCAATCGTGAGTGGCCTTTTTCGAATGAAGCCGATGAGAACCTTACACCATAAGGTGAAACCCACGTGAGAGAGATGGAGATCACAAAAGGAAAAAACTCTATATGTTTGGAAATTTGCAAGGATTTTTGTATTAGTTTAATTATACATACGTATTAAGCGGCCACTCGTTGTTTTTTCCTCCTAATGGCTCCTAGCCTTACCGGCATAGGTTGAATGAGATGATTTGATACCTCTTCCCTTAAATAAAATCTTCAACTCGAGTCTTACAAATGAACAAAATTCATAATTGAGAAAATTTTATACATTATTAATGAATCGATCTAACAAGTTTAGATTACCCACAATCTAATAAATTTCTGTATAACATATGCTATATACCAGAAAAGACCATTTTAGGGAATATAATGGTGGATATACTTCAAATCTTCCTTACATGTAAAGAAGGTGTGCTCTTCCCTTTGCTTTTCCCTGCACTTTTTTGGTTGTTTTCCACCCTCCGCATTATAAAGGACTCGAGCCACACCTGTGCATTGCACCCAAAAAAAAAAGAAGATAAAAATAAACAAAAATAAAATAGCTGACAGAACATTCTTGTAGATAATATTGAAAAATATAATCCAGATTTATTTGTCGCACAATTATGTCGTGAATAAAGATAATTTGGACGATTGAAATAAAATTGTTTTGTTACCGATATCATATTTATAAAATAAATGTGAGGATCTAACTGGTTAATATAAAAAATTTTTATTGCTAATATTGTAATTATGCCGTGGAAGGGAAAGTGACGGATACAATTTGAGCAGTTGGAATGAAAGTGGTAATAATGATGTTCGAGTACCTGAAATTATTATTTTACCATTATATCAAAAGAATTTATAAAACATATGTATTGGTAACTATGTGCAATTGATATTAATATGTAAATCGGGTGGAGGGTAAATATGAAAAAATAGAAAGACACCAAAACCCTCATCGGCTTCATATAATGGCATAAATAGATATATGGATAGCTATGTATCTGGTGCTTTTCAATAATGATGGGGAACAATAGAGGCAGGGCAGACACATTAGGTGGCTGAATGTGACCTGTGTCTTTTCCTCGTGGCACATATCTACCAGAGATTTATCAACAATTAGGTTGACGACGATTCTCCATTAAAAAAAAAAAAGAATCATGAATATTTTATAATATCATAATAAAAATATTGATCAAATTGTTCTAATTAATAATAATTATTAAAATTATTCGGATGATTAATACTAACTTGCTCGTTTATTATAATTTAATTAGTATTTTCTCACATCACTTGGTGAAGTAGTCCTAGAATATGTAAATGATAATAAAATGCGAGAACTCGATAATAAAAGGATGGATAGAATTCCAGTTGATTCAAGAAATTATGTAGATCAAATGACACAGATAAAATCAGAAAAATAAAAATATCAATTTCTAATAAATCATATTCATATCATAAAATTACTCAGAATACAAGCTATATAATAATAAAAACTTTAATAATTTCATATGGTCTTATTCAATTTCTTAAATTATAGAATATTTGTAACAAGATCTTCCTCTAATAAACAACCCTAGTGCCGGGTGTGAAAATGAACGGCGAACATTTCTACTAGTTCTTTCGTCCAATAAAGAATTTATTTTTCTATTTCAAAAGAATTTTCAAAATAAAAAATATATTAAAAAATGAAAATAAGCCAATTTTTTGGGTAATTATTAGGTTGAATTGGAGTTTCAATACTGCGCGAGTAACAATTTATGTCTAAAATTCATAAAATATATAGAAGAGAGATTATATGCATTCTATCAATCGAAACAATCGCGAAATATGGAAACTTCATATAAAAAAAATTAGAAATAATGCCAATAGATATAAATCAGAGACGGATATGTGCGACGCACAAATCTTATCATTGAATAAAATTAGTGAAACATATATAGATAAATACCGTTGATTAATTTCTATTAATATTTTCTATATTTCCACCGGGAATAATCATAATTTCTCGAATTTAGGCCGCGGACCACGCGACGTAGAAGGCACTAATCCGCGACAAGCAAGCTTCACAATTTTATTTTGCTTCTTCCGATGCCTATATGTCACTATATAATAAAATACCTTGGCATGAATTTTTCTCCATTGTCTCTAATTCTATACATATAATCAGTCCTCCTATTGGTCTCCGATTAATTTAACTAGTTGTGGCTTTTTCGATGCTTAGATTAGTTTTGTCTTTTCATTCACTCATATACCCACATATTTATGTTTTTTTAACATATTATTTAATGAAATATACTTTTTATGTGTGTGATTTTGAAAATTTCAAATTTCATTTACAGGTTTTTTTCCTGTAAGTTATGACTATCTACATAGTGTGTTTTTTTTTAAAAAAAAATTTTTAAATGACGCATTGCCGCAAACCAAGTTTATTTTTAAAAATTTTCATCTTTAATAAAATATCTAGATTTTTTAAATTTTTATTTTCTTATAATATTAAAAGTCTAAAGTGTTAAATGGTGGTATCCGATTCCCTCATAATCTATATTTTAATATATTATTAGTAAATCTCAGTTACCACTCTTACAGTATAAAAAAAAAAAATGCAGACCTCATCACCATGGTTGATTTTCAAATGTGATAGTTGACATAGCACCCCTTTTTCTTAATACTGAAATGGCACTTCAGAATATAAAATTTTATTCAAAATACCTAACTTTTCTGGTAAATAAAATTAAATTGATTTTAACACCAAGATAAAGAAAATTGAGCATCAAGGGAAGCCGGTGGCTCCACCGACGACTTCACCGGGGTCGAGGGAGGGGCTGGCCGATGGAGTGGAGAGCAAGAGGCCCAACCGCCAACAAATAGTTTTGGTTTTAGTGTTTTTCCCCCTAGTAAATAGATTAATTTAATTTTAAAAAAATTAAAATTATTTCAAGAGCCCCATATCAACTACTATATCAACAAATTTGTTGAGAATATCTTAGTTTAAGGGAGGGGGTGAAAATTGTCTTTGTCCAAAAAATACCGAGTTGTTCATGGAATTCACAGTATAATTGAACGTTTATGGTGCTTTTTTTTTTTTTGCTAAATGAAAATTAATGGTGTTAGAGGTATTATTTTTATTATTTGAAAGGAAGATATTTATAATAAAATAATTAAATAAATTAATCATCGAGATTTATTAATAAAAATTAGGAATTTTCTTGATATTAAGAGATTATTTACTTACTAGTTTAGCTATTTTTCTTAATATTCTAACCCAGATGGTTACGTTATGTGATGTTTACTCACCCTTTTAATAAAATTGTACTCCCACACCATATTGATTTACGGTCAATCATGTCTATTTTTCATATCTCTCCTCCCACTCTCATCCTATTTTAAATTTTTACATGGTACCGGGTTAGCTTGATCCTGATAGGTCTTCTTTTGATTTAGATTCAACTCATTATTATTCAAATTCACGCATTAGTCATGTAGTTTTGCCTCTGACAAGGAAGAGAAAGATGGAGAACCCGTGTAGGATTACGAGGAAAGCTCCATTTTTCTTTACTGTGAAACTCGATGGTGAAGTAATTTCTAATGGATCAAGTTGATCAAGACGAGATTGAAATTGGTTTTTTCTGAACGCATGCATTGACCATGCTCCTCTGCCTCCTTGGAAATGAAAAAGAATAACAAAATACTTTTTTCTGGCAATTAAAGAAACTCCTTATTGGTTAAGTAAATGACGGACCAATCAAATCGAGAAATGCGAAGTCATCAAAATTCTCTTGCAAGATGAACATTTTCATGTCGCCATGTTCTTCTTGAGAAAGAGTTTTAAATGTGTTATTTGTAATGAGATTATATTAATCAATTAGATTGTTAAAATTCTCGAGATTCCAAAAAAAGACTTGAGTATTTTTCTGGTATTCTGGGATTATTTACCTCCTAGTTTAGCTATTGTTCTTGAGCTTATAAATAGGTTGGATGTCCTATGTAATCTTTGAATATTCATTCTAATTAATTAAATTATAATCTCATGATTTCGATCCAAATCCAACCATGTTTTTCTTTCTTCCTATCTTTATTCTCCTCCTTTCCTATTTTAAATTTTTACAAATGGATTGGTCGGTTCACATTTCCGTTAAATTTGACAAATTTTATAAGGAAAAAAGGAAACGAAATTATGCAAAATATATTAATATAAAGTTATACCAACTAGTTTGATGGGGGATTTGGTTTCGCATGTCCTTTCTTCGTCATTTCATTATGATCTACCCTTTCTCCCCCAAACCTCAATCTATTTGACGCTTTGTGTCGTGTCCTTTTCATCTGTCGGAGCATGCATTTTGAGAAGGATCCCATCCAGCATATAGTACAGATAGGAGCTAGTTGTTAAGGGCAAAGTTCACAATATTCATGTGTCGATTCCAAAAAGACATTTATCAAGATGTTGCAGTGACCAAGGCCTAACCGACCGATTATTGACACTCATAGACAAGAGCTCGTGTCTGATGTATCAAATGAGAAATATCAGAAAAAGAGGGCTTAGTACAGTTAGTACCGTTATTATCTTGTGACCCCCTTTTATCCCCTCTATTGAACTATATGTTGTGAGTGGACCGTCAGTGGAATCGGCGGTTGGGCCGAGAGGAGACTGTCAGAGACAAATCCGAGTTTATGTTAGTGGGAGAGATTATTAGCAATGGATCCAAATTTACATCAGATATTATCGTGGTCATGTGCTCAAATATTATGTTATTTATAATAGTGGACCTTATAAGAGACTGAATCCATTTTCACCCGAAATTTTAAACTGCTAAGTGGTGTTATCCAATTTTATTATGAATCCAGAATTATACTTTTATCTTATCATGCTGGAAAAAAATGAGACTTAGGGACAATGTAGCAGTTTAAGATGCCCGTGAAGTATATAGATGAATAAAATTATGGATAAATAAGTGGCTGAAAATATCTCTCTACCTTATTCTGCAATTTTTAAACCACAGGGATGGAGTTGATTAAAAGCTTCTGTCTGTTCTTATATGAGAAGTTCATATGATCTTGAATGTGTTTGGGACCTTGCGCATAAAGAAATAGATTGGATATGGAAGGTGTTCGGCCAATCTCTCATATGACACTGCCTGTTCCATATTATAATCTTGCCCATGAATTCTTTATTGTTCAAGGAGAGGGTGTTAAGTAACAATCATCAAGATTTGGTCATGATTCCCAGAGGCATTACGTACCAGATTCCACATGCATTCCATGCTAATTAAACGTGTCAAGCTAAAAGTTTGGGACCTAATTATGGGTGGAGATGGGATGAACAGCCAAGGGGGGAATAACATAGATGTCTGCTTAAAGAATTGAAAAGGAAAACGAGGTTGGCTGTCATGCCGTGGGGTATGGCTTAAAAAATCTTTTCTCGGGTAATCTTCTTTTCTTTTTTAAACGCCGCGAGGTGGACTGGGGAATCCGATTGTACTCCGATCGTTTTCCTTTCCGGAAGGTGGGAAAATAGGGGTCGCTTTTCAGGAAATGCATCGTTTAATTATGAAAATTCAATTTTTAAGGAAAATCATTTTACTGCACTTGACTCGGGTGAGGAATACCCAAAAACCACACTGTGAACGCAAGGAAAGGAGAATTGGAGTCGCTATCTCAAGAGCTGCCTTAGGACGGCTATCCGATCCTTCACGAGATTTTTCCATCCACTTCACTTGACTCTCATTGTGCAAAAGATCAGTGATTTAGGGTAAGGAAAATGGGTACCCGATCGAGAAGGCACCCCGATTAGGCCCGGTATTATACCGGTCTCACTACTATCGACTTGTACAAGTTTGTCAAGGAATTTAGAGTTGAGCATCATAGGCCCTATTTCAATATGGTAACAAGAAATATATCATGTACAAGTAATAATAAAATGTAGAGATGTGCTTAAGCATTCTTGGTGCAACGCAGTTCGATCATTCAAGCAAACCATCGTGTAGCAACATATCCAACCTTAATGTTCCACATCCCTACATGATACTAGCTCCGGTTTTGCAATCAACGAGTAGGCATAGCAGTTCAAATGCAATACAAAGAACTAAATAATCTTATTTTTAGGAAAGCATAAATCAATCCTTCTACCACCACACCCCTTCACGCCGGCACATTGGAACAATACAACCTCGAGAATCATGCAGGCCTTTCGATAGCATTTCTGTATTATGTGAAATCATTTTGGCGTAGTTTCGGCGTGGTAAGGCCCCCTCATATGTAGAGTTCTTTTCAATTACTATGAGATTGAAATTCAATCGAGATATGGTTGAAACTGACAAGAGATTGAATCGTTACCCTTGATTCGGGCTTAGGATCGTGGTGAAAGGCTAAGCGTTGGAAATGCAATCCTCCTAATCATATTGATAGACTAAATTAAACCTCCTAGATTAAAAACTCTCCACTTTAGGAAGAGTCAACTAAGATATGCTATTTTTGAAATCATGGAATTTAAGTTAACTATTTGCTGGTAATTTTACCCTCATATCAATACTCACCAAAGATGATTTTTAATGAATTTAACAATGAGTTATACATCATCGTAGAGGTACAACAAATTTGAAGAAACTATACAAAATCTATTTTTGTTGTTAAACTGAAAGTTTGACTCTTGATTCATTTAGAATTTGATTTTTTTATATTTTCTTTATATCCAAATGGGAATGCTTTCTTATTTATATATAACATCTTAAGTAAACGTGGTAAAAATAAACATAATGTTATATTATTTTTATTTTTATTTTTACTCAATTTATTTGAATGATAAATCACCTGTTACAAAACCTCTTTCTCCCTTTTTTCCCCATGTCCTCCTCTCTCACTTTCATGTCTTCCTTTACACCCCTGTTATTGGGGCAAGTCCCGATTACCACTTGTTATGAAGTGCCACTGGCATTGCATGTCAATTCCTGTGAAGCACCGATCGGCATATTATCTTTATCATGATCACGTCTAGCCTTCTAGGGGCCTAGAACGCTAAATAACAACTTCTATAGAAGTGCCGATCGACACGTTATTCCAGATTTTGTACTGTAGTCCCTTTTCTTTATCTTTCCTTAAATTCGGTCCTTATTTTTTCCTTTCTTCCTATTTTCGGAGTGTTTTTGGGGCTCTGCAAGTAATGATTGTTTCCCGTGTACCGGTCATGGCCTTTTCGAAAAATTCCATCGCATTTTAAAACATAACTCGTGGTGTACAATTGTCAGGGAATAACACGATGCCAACCGTCCGAATCACGAGTGGGTCGAGACCAGCATGTGTTCCTGGTGGACTTGTAGTTGATGGTCAGGTCGGATCCCGCCCCAAACCGGAGTGGGTCTGGTCAGATCTTGTGGATCCTGATTAAATTGGCATCCCTATCGACAGCCGACCCTTGAGTCGATCAGAATTGTGATTTGCAGCAATGCAGCAAATGGTTAAAGCCAGAGGAAGCTTTAGAAAAAAATTGAGGAATGCCTTCATCTAACTGCAGAAAAGTCCATAGAACATGGTAATCATTGAACCGGGCTCTATCATAGTGTGTGAAAGGTAGGAGTGTTTATGAGTATAGGGTAGACTTGGAATATCGGGTAGGATTTGGGTAGATCTCTGTGAAAATATGGTAGGTTCATGATAATGAATTGAAAAAACGGCCCGTTTCGATTCCGGTTCGGGTACCAGCACACAGGGTATCCGGAACCGGAACCTGTTAACATATTTAGGCGGTTAATTTTAATCATTTGCAGCCTTTTCATTTGAACTCCAATGTACGAACCATTTAAACCGCTGGATTTCTAACTCGATGAACTTTATGTGACATAATAATTAGGCACATTTGATGAATTTTCATGTGTAAAATATTATTATAACTTAAAATTAGTAATAGATAATATATTTAAAATTTATATTTATTTGATTATGATTAAAAAAAGAAATAATAATTATTATGAAAAATATCGAAATAATTTACATTATAAAGGTAAAAGAACAAATAATAAGCAAGTTCCGATAGGGTGCTTGGAATCTATAATATCTTTAGGTTGTACGGGTAGGGTCCGGTTTTAAGATTTAACAAGTATGGTTCGGTTTAAAAATTTAGAAATCGGTCTAATATATAGTATAATCCAAGTACTACAAAAAAATATAAGGTACATGGACTCACTCACTCGTGGTAAAAGACTTAGAGTCAAGCAAAGAAACTCCCCGAAGCATCAAGTAGGTAGTCCAAGAGATAAGAACAAGCCATATCATCCTTGAAAACGAAGGTGAAGATCCAGTGGGTTCCAAGGAATGCAAATGCAACCGCGGATTGGATCGTAAAGCATCGTAAATAGGGTGTGTCTTACTTGTTCAGTAACCAATCGCCCATACCCTTTATGAAAGTTGTTATTGCAGGTTGTCGTGAGTTTGTAATGATAGCTTCTATAATGTAATATTGTCCTTTTCATAAGAAAGAAGAGTAAATATTCAGTATATAATACATAATAGATTTGTTATATGACTTTCTTTCAGATCTTGATACTAGTAAAGTGTTCACAGCTTTTGAGAGTCATCTTTACACGTGTCAAAGTATGAATGATGATTTATATAATAAACTCATTATGTATTATTTACTGAATATTTACTCGAGAAACAGGGATAGTTTTACTAGGAAAGAAAGTTCTTCTTCATTTTGTAATTTCTCTAGATCGGTTCAATTGGATTCTAATGTTCTTTCTTCTTCCTTTTTTTTTTTTTTTCAATTCGACTGGTTCTTGTGGGTCTAATTGAATTTAATGGGCAAATTGGTCCAATTACCAAGTCGAATTTTGAAAGCAAAGCTCTCTAGTGCTGATCTCTTCTCAATTTCCTTCCTTTGTTTTTTCACAAGTAAAAAAATGACAGCAAAAGGTACGACTCATTTATCCCATTACGTAATATTTGAATTTTTACGTTTAACTGTAAATATATTAGACAAATTAAATAACTAGCACTATCACTAACCCCGTTAATATAAAACTACTTCTTCATTCAGGGGGAGAGACTAGCCTCAATACTTCCCACTGGGCGAGAGGTGCACCTAACCCACTTTACCCACTCTACCTCCAAAGCCATAGTATAATTTAAGAATCCGGAATCCGTTAAAGTATAAATTCAAAAGTTTCTTTTGTCAATATTGCTCAGAGCGAAAGCCGAACACGTGGTTTCAACCTCATCAAACCGTATGAAAGCGAATTTTACACCATTAAACTACCATCGCCGATCGTCTTTTCAATTTCCTTCATCGCGGACAAGATGTTACAAATAATAGCAATGGATAAATAGTGGACCTTCTTGGGAAGACCCTTCCTAGTGAAATTAGCAATCGAAATGAAATGGAATGACTGTGAAGAGCAGAAAAGGCACGATAAAAAGCCGTCCACCCCAACCGAACTAGAAAACAACCCATGCCCACATGTATGAAAAGTTCTTACTAAATATTCATTGGTGAAGTTTACTAATGATGTGGTGAGCTGAATTCGTGCGAAAATCTCCCCACATGTGCCAATGCAATCCAATCTCTAGGTTACCCTGACCAAATTTTCTGACGTCTTACTTTCTTGCCAGCATTTTAGCACTGATTCATAATCGGTGGAAAGCTATACTATATATTGGATAGGTTATGAATAAATTTGAATGAAAATAGGGTAGGCTTCAATAGCGAATTAAGGAATAGGTCAATTCATGTTCGAAATATGGGTACTCGGAACCTGTCAACTAATTCTTGCAGTTAATTTTATGATAGTTCATAATTTTCTCATTTGAACTTTAATTTACAAATCATTTAAACCGTTATATTTTTAGTTTGATGTACTTTCATTTGACATAATAATTATGTATATTCGATATATTTTTATATTTTAAATATCATTATAACTTAAAATTAGTATTAAATATTACTTAAAATTACACATATGATTAATATAAAAATTACGTGAACTAATAATAATCATGAAAATTATCAATGTAATCTGTATTATAGAAGCAAAAGGAATAAATAATAAACAATTTTCAGCAATGTATCCACAACTTGTAATATTTTACAGGTTCTTAGTTATAAGATCCTCAATTCAAAATTTAAACACATGTCTTATATTTAATAGGTTCGAGTACCGTAAAAAAAATATAAGGTATTAGAACTCTGATCACCCCATTTTAAATGAGAAAATGGTGATTGTGAGAGATTTATTTTTTATTGAGCCTGCCCAACTTAGATCAGTTTGTATTCAGAAAAGAGAAGAGGTGTTTCATCTCTAGCTTCGCTCTGTTTCATGGCAAAACTGGTCCCCCAATCCATTTCAAAGCAGCCCTTCCACCACACCCTTCTCCTCCACCTCTTATTTATACCCTCCCACCAAATCACACTCTTCTGTAAATTCACTTCTCTCTAATTCATCTCTGAAGAGAGAAGGTAAGGCACTGAAACGAACAGCAGCTCACCGGCAAAAGCATCAGCAAACTATTACTGTTCTTGCCTCCGTTAGAGTTACTTGCTTACTGACGGCAATGATCACCTGGCACGATCTCTACACCGTCCTCACGGCCATGGTGCCGCTGTACGTGGCCATGATCCTGGCCTACGGGTCGATCCGCTGGTGGAAGATCTTCTCCCCCGACCAGTGCTCTGGAATCAACCGCTTCGTCGCCATCTTCGCCGTCCCGCTCCTGTCCTTCCACTTCATCTCCAGGAACAACATCTACAAGATGAACTTCCTGTTCGTCGCCGCCGACACCCTCCAGAAGATCATCATGCTCGTCGCGCTCTCGATCTGGGCCAACTTCTCCCGGACTGGCAGCCTCGAGTGGTCCATCACCATCTTCTCCCTCTCCACCCTCCCCAACACCCTCATCATGGGCATTCCCTTGTTACAGGCTATGTACGGTGGCGATGCCGGCAGCCTCATGGTCCAGGTCGTCGTGCTCCAATGCATCATCTGGTGAGTTAATCAATGGAGTTCGAGTTCCTAACTTGAAATATACCTCTTGCTATATGGCCGATTATCCAAAATTCGCCCGACTAATGGGTAACTTTTGGTTTTTGGTTTCCTTTTGGACAGGTACACGCTGCTGCTCTTCCTGTTCGAGTACAGGGGAGCCAAGATCCTAATCATGGAGCAGTTCCCGGAGACGGCGGCCTCCATCGTGTCGTTCAAGGTCGAGTCCGACGTCCTGTCACTGGACGGCCAGGATCTCCTGGAGACCAATGCCGAGATCGGTGATGATGGGAAGCTCCACGTCACCGTCAGGAAATCCAACGCTTCCCGGCGCTCCCTTGGCCCTGGGTCCTTCTCCGGGCTCACCCCGAGGCCGTCCAACTTGACTGGGGCAGAAATATACAGCCTTAGCTCCTCCAGGAACCCCACCCCAAGAGGGTCTAACTTTAATAGCTCGGACTTCTATTCCATGATGGGGATGCCTGGGTTCCCACCACGGCTATCGAACTTCGGCCCGGCCGATACTTACCCAGTCCAGTCGTCCCGGGGGCCTACCCCGAGGCCATCCAGCTTTGAGGAGAATGTGACGGTCCCTTCTCCGAGGTTTGGGTTCTACCCGGCCCAGACGGTGCCGGCCTCTTACCCGGCACCACACGCGGAGATCTCGTCCACATTCACGAAGCAGCGGAGCGGGAAGACTCATCAGCGGCAGCAGAAGGTGCCGGAGAATAAAGCGAGCCACGACGCCAAGGAACTCCACATGTTCGTGTGGAGCTCCAGTGCCTCACCGGTCTCCGATGGGGGTGGGTTGCACGTGCTCGGTGGGGCCGACTTCGGGGCAGCCGAGCAGCCCGGTCAGTCCAACCAGGGAGCCAAGGAGATCAGGATGATTGTTAACGATC
Organism: Lagerstroemia speciosa; assembly: GCA_037672795.1. Taxonomy (NCBI): domain Eukaryota; kingdom Viridiplantae; phylum Streptophyta; class Magnoliopsida; order Myrtales; family Lythraceae; genus Lagerstroemia; species Lagerstroemia speciosa. Next base: position 4,930,368 of record CM075300.1, on the reverse strand, counting down.
ACCCACCCAACGGTGAAACCAAGGGTACTCTGCTACTTTTCAAAGCATATACACATTATTGTTGATGAGAGCACTTGCGGCTTTACTCACCTTTATTTATTTCTTTCTTTCTAAAATAAACAATTTCTTTCCCTTCAATTATGAAAAACGTTCATCAGACATCTCACCAGTTTATGTTTCAAACACCTTAAATTCCACCCCAAGATTTTTGGAATGTTAAAGAATATCTCCAAGCATATATTTATTATCACGAATAGGGATGGACTCGGGAAAATGAATGCGGACTGTCCCCTTAAATTTGGAAAATGATATAAAAAGAAGAACTAAATTTACCAATTTATCTATTTTTTATTAAATTATCTTATTTATTCTAATTAAACTTTACATTTTATTTTATTTTCCCTTTAGTTTGACCCTTTAGATAATGTTTCTAAATTGACTGATGAAATTCACCACATGTTTCTACCAGTCATTTTGTGTTTAATTAACTATCAGATGTTTTACATCTGGGAATTTTGTCTGTAGATGTTCCTGAAGTTGAAAGCATTGGAGGTGAGGGTTTCAGCTTCCCAGGGAAAGGGGACGGAGGAGACGTTGTTAAAGAAAAGGCCGGTGGGAACAGCGGGCTGGCCAAGTTGGGGTCCAACTCCTTAGCCGAGCGAGACCTCAAGGCCGTGGCGGCTGAGGACTCTGGCGGCAACAAGCAGATGCCGCCAGCTAGTGTGATGACGCGCTTGATACTGATCATGGTGTGGAGGAAGCTTATTCGGAATCCGAACACCTACTCAAGCCTCATCGGTCTGATATGGTCTCTCATCGCTTTCCGACCTGGGTCAGCCCTCAAATTACCTCTCAAACTTTGTCATCTATAAATTTTTTTGAAATTCGCATAATTTATTTATATAATTTTCACAAAAATTGTTAAAATTCCAGGTGGCACGTGGTGATGCCCAAAATTGTTGAGGAGTCGATCGCCATTCTGTCCAATGCCGGCCTCGGAATGGCCATGTTTAGCCTTGGTGAGTATTGATCATAGTAAGATAGAACCCGAACACCTTTAGTTTCAAGAAATAAGTGATTTTTTTTTCCTGAAAAGGCCAATAACCCTAATATCAGTAAAGTAAAAGAAAATAAAGTGACCTTTCAAAAAATAAAGGAAATAAAGTGACTAGAATCGAAAATCTTTAAGTTTTTGTTTAAGCGTGGGCACTATTATATTGAATCGTATTTTTAAATAAAAAATTAGGTACCAAAAATATATTAGTTAAAATAGTAAGATATTTCTTTTCCTTAAATAATATCTCAAATTTTAATCTTGTGATAGGAGAAAATTTACTTTAAGAGCGGCACTTTCTGATCTTGAATCGACCGTGAAGGTCAAACTGAACTGCCCTTTTAGAACTGAAAAATGGTTGTCTCTGGAAAATGCTTCGTGTCCACAAAGACAGCCACTTGTTTTTTGGGACATTGCTGTCACATGAGACTTGAGAGCCAACACATTTGGTCTTCGCTAATTGACTATTATACGGCGAGGGGACCGTCCGAACAATTAATTGTGTGAAAGCCGACATTTTTCCAGTGAGACATGCTTTTTCATTTGTAATTTCATTTCTTTTGACGATTTATTTTCTTGCCTGTTCCCATTTCCATGTTGATTTTTTTTTTTTTGATAATTCGTTTGAATGCTGATAACAGGAATATTCATGGCCCTTCAACCAAAGCTAATCGCATGTGGGAACTCAGTAGCTGCTTTCTCGATGGCCATCCGCTTCCTCACCGGCCCTGCAGTCATGGCTGCAGCCTCCATTGCAGTCGGCGTCCGCGGTCATCTCCTCCACATCGCCATCGTTCAGGTATCGCTCTTCTTCGTATAACCTATGCATCTCGATTATTTAACGTTAGCAACAATAAAAATTCACTTTTAATTATCTTTGTTAAATAGGCCGCTCTTCCCCAAGGAATTGTCCCATTTGTGTTTGCCAAGGAATACAATGTCCACCCTGCCATTCTTAGCACAGGGTACGTAGCTAACCTCTTCGGGATCACTCATGGCATAGGACGACATTCGATGTTAACTTAAAATTGTTTTTAACCCTGTCTGGCCGATTGATTTTCACAGGGTGATCTTCGGGATGTTAATAGCACTGCCAATTACACTGGTCTACTACATTCTCCTAGGACTGTGAACTTGGTCTCCTAGGTGCCTCGAGGACAACAACGAATGAAGTCCTTTCAGCTGCAAGTGTCCTCCCTCCCACAGTCCATGGCACCCAAGGCGGGCATCGGTGAATCAATGGATTGCCAAGCACTTCCAAGATGTTTGGATCCGAAAGAAATTTTGACTTGACAGAGCCCTGATGTATTAGGATCAATATGCAGCCATTGGAGCCCTAAAGTCCATGTAATCTTGGAGAGTCAGTTGAGTAGAGCAAAGAAGGGCTTGTCTATGGCTCCATTGAAGGGAGACATGAGAAAGGGAGGAAATTAGGGAGACGAAATGTTTAATTGCACTGTTCAGTTTTGGCTATCAATAGCAGACAAGAGAAATAATTAATGAATTGAAGAAGATGAGGTTAAGGGGTTGCTCCCTTTTTTTTTTTTTCTCTCTCTCTTTTGGTTTGTCCTTTTTCTTTTGTTACTCACAGTACTATGCTGTCGTTTTTACCTGCATTTCCTGATTTTTTTTCCCTTTTAGTTTGCAAGTGCGATCTATCTAGGTTTATATAGAGATCTTTTCAATTGTTCGAACAGTCTTATGATAAAACTGAGTGAAAAGGTTCTTGCACATGGGAGACAATTCCGGTGGTTATATTCTCTTTCGGTCGTGAAAGTATGGCACCGAGTCACGGCAGAGTTTGGTTCGGGAAAGTCCATCACATGGAATTGGGAGTCTATGATTGAATAAAAAGGAAAAGGGGGTGCCCCCCGTCAAGTTTGAAAGCTCAGTGACAGTGACTTTCTAGTGAGTGGGGGGATTGATTGTCATGCTTTTTGAAATAGGAAGCCCTTTTGGGCAGGAGGTGCTTTGATTTGAAGCATATGGAAGAAAAATGTGACAATAAAGAAGACCCAAAGAAGCTAAAATACTGTATTTTTTTTTGTCTGCACCATCGATATTTAGAAATCAAACGGACTCTGACTAATTCAGTTTGAACTAGGTAAATCTACTAGGAAATGAATCATCTTTATTTATAAGACACGAAGCCAAAAAATTGATTAAAGGAAGAGTTAGTAAAATTAAAAAAGAACCTTATTTTAATATCTAATAAACTTTTTTATAATCTGGGTTTCATCAACAAAAATTGATCTAACAAATTGTAGAAAAAGATGGAGATTGTCTTTTAAGCGATCCGAGGAGATCTGGCAAAAAGAAGGGGCACTTTTTTCCCTCTTTTCTTATATCCTTTACATGGGTCAAAAGCTTTTGCCTTTTTAGGCTATGGAGATGTGTTTTCTTTTCTTTTGTAACGTGGTCACAATGCCAACCTCCATTTGCTACAACCAAAAGGCTCCTCATGAACTGCTGACAATATTAGTCTAATAATTTAAAACTAACTCTAAGTGATTTGATAATTTCAACTATTATAGGTATTTGTGTCAAAATATATACTAGAAGTATGCACTTTACACTTGAAGTTGCAGGATATTGATTAATTTGAATTTATAGTTATTTTAAATTATATTTCACACAATATTGTCAATTTATTTTATAATTTAGATTGACTCACGCTCCGTCCTGTCCTGCACAGGTCGAGGCCCGACCCGCTTCGTGAAGGGTCCGGAAATGCCCGCCCACTGGTCCCATTGCCATTCCTCCTTTCTTATAGCCATTATCATCATCTGTGTAGCTGTTTCCAACGTAACAGCCGCCGCCTCCTCCGGCTCTCATACTCCTTAATCTATTATTATAAGTGCGGATAAAAGTAGTTGATATCGCTTTTGAAGTTTCAAAAAACTCTTGATAATTAAACCAATAATAATAATAAATTGGTAAAATAGTAAATTACTTTTAAAATTATAACAACTACTAACTACTCTCTAGTTTTCTTTTTTTTCTAATATATATTTTATTTTTACACATGACAATTGTAAAATATAAGAAACGTAAAATAAAAGTATGATTTAATAAGAGATTACATATTTAATAATTTTATATATAGCACAGATATGTGTCTAGTCATATCCAATCAGATCAGTCAACTCTCCAATGGCTCTCAAATCTGAATACATTGGTCTGACCCCCACGGCATTTTTCATGAGAAACTTACATTCTCACGGCCTGGCCAGGTAGGCCTGTGTCCATTATATGTTGACGAGTATTCTGTCCTGTCTATCTCGAGCTCTTGCTCGATGCCCTTCGAACCCAGACTTCCATAGACTCAGGTCCAGTACTGTACACCCAGCGAAACATCTGATCGGTCTCTTCACCTTCATCCAGCCAGGCTCCACTTTTATCTCACTGACTTCTAATATCATCCAAGGTTTTTTAATTGGTACGGGTCACCTGCTCCTCAGTTGATGGCATGCCATTTCTCTAGCTGAGAAATCGGTGTCTCCGTTCAACCAAGTTATTCTGCCTTGTCTCAGTTGAAAAGAATGTATAGAACGAGTATATTACAGAGAAGTAAATCAAAGTATGTTCCAAATGAACTCAGTTATAAGTAATAACTCAAGAAATACTTCATCAGAGTCCCATTTATATGAGACAGTATTGTGTTGAACGGGTATATTACGTGAGAGTTCGCTCTGACAATCTTCTTAATATGTTAAATATATTCCGGTCCATGAATTCAGGTAAGTTCATGTGTAAAATACATGAGTGGGTGGTCTCATCAATGGTTACGCGCTCAAGAGGGGAATCGAACCTTCGATATCGTGGATTTATACACGGTCATACGCACGTTCTATCCACCTGAACGAATCTTAGGTTAAATCACTATAAGAAAACTGCTATTTTCTGACAGACAGATCCGTCAATAATCCATCGGTAAATGACTTTCTTGACTGATTTACCAACAGATTGACGACAAATATGTGCCATCACGTTTTCCCTTGTCAAGAATTTAATCTTGACGAATTCCCGACGGATAATCCGTCAGAAAATAAAGAACCACTAACAATATATTTGTAGATAATTACTGACGGCTCGCGATGGATTATCGACTGATAATTTGTCAGAAAATTCCGAGCATTGGTTAGAAATTTTTACAAATATTGATATATTTTATTTTATAACTATTTATATGTTAAATTTATCAATCATATAAATCAATAAAATATCAATAATATAAAATATTGAGCCAATCAAGTAAGTAAATTTTATTAATTAGAAATATTTACAATATTTGTCCGAAAAAATGAAAAATATAAATAAAATTTCTGGGTGGTCAGCGGCAGCAGGGCTGGGGCTCGAGTGGTTGGCAATGTCTGTAGGTGGCTCGAGTGGTCTCGATGGGGTCTGCTCGGGTTGGCACTTGAAGGTTTGATCGAGGCTTGGGGCGACAATCGGTGGTTCGACGGGGCTAACAGTGGCTCGATGGGGCTCGCTGGTGGGGCTCTCTAGAGGCCGGGGCTGGGGCTCGGTGGATCTCAGGGCCGAGGCTCGGGTAGCTCGTGGCACACTCGCCCGGTGGTGGGGCTAAAGGGTTGAGGGTCGGGGCTGGAGGCTCGGGCATCGGGGCTAGGACTCGGTGGGTCGTGGCGCGAACATGCAAGTCTCAGGAGAGAAATCATCAAAGGAAATGGGAGAGGAGAGTCTGGGCTTGGGATATATATATATATATATATATATATATAAAAAGCAATTCTCTGATGGAATATCTGTCAATAATCTATAGGAAAATGGCTCCATCAATGAAAAGCGGGAAAAATCCCGCCAATGAAATTCAAATACCGACGGAATATCCGTCGATAAATTCGTCGGAAAAACATGCGAACGCCTTCTCCATGGTTCACCGATGGATTCAGCCGTCAGTAAATCCATCAATAAATCTCCCGCTCCCTTCCCATTGTGACGTACTGACGGATTTACTTACAGAATAAAATCCGTCGATAAAACTCCTGCGCACTTCCCGCTATGATATAATGACGGACTAATCCGTCGGGAATCCTCATGGACAGTCGCTACGGATTATCCACCAGAAATTCCTACAGATTGCGTTCCATCGGTATTTCCAACGGATTTTGTCCGACGATTTATCTGTCAGTATTCAACAGCCTTCTTATAGTGTATATATGGTTCATAATCTCATCAAAAAAAAGTTAGTAGCATGTAGAGGAAAGTAATTTGATCTAGTGGTACCACATTCGACATGAGATCAAAATGTCTTAAATTTGATTCTCATTAGTGGAACTTCATGTATTACATTATTCCCTCTTCTTTTTATTCTCTTTTAGATTTACGTATCTCTTTTGTATATTAAAAAAATTTAGTAACATATATGTGGATAAAAATAGGAGGCAGAAATATACAAGAAAGTCTTGTATATAATGGTATTATTACGTGGTATTACTTACATGGCAACACAAGACTCTCTCAAGATATACCAATATTTTATTCCTGGTGAGACAACTAGTCACGCATCTACCCCTCAAAGTTAAAAAATTCGTATGTAAAGCAACTCTTCTAGAATTCCCGTACTCTAGATTCAAATCCTTCAGAGTCCCTAGAAATAAAACCGGCCTGGTTTCGCACAGGGGAAATTCAACATCTCAAACTTCACCACCAAGGGGAGAGTGCAAAAATCTGCGCGGGAGGGGAGGGCAAATGGACGGTGTGAGTCCATCCCGGTATGTAAAATTTTTCATAGAAATATACGAGTCATATCTACCTGATTATAGTCAAGCAATGCATCAAGGACCCATTAAGTCCTAAGAAAAAGTTTCCGCCCATGACCCGAGCTTGACGTAATTGAAATAAAAGGCTGTGAAATTACGACATCATCGATCCTGCATGCCGAGTCAGCCAGGAACCACACGTCCGGCCCCAGTTTCATGTGGCTACACATAACGAGCTCGTAGGGTTAGGGTTTCTGTTAGGGTCTTCCCGAACATGTTGATCGAGGGGGCCCAAGCATCCTTGACTGCATTGTTGAAAAATGAGGGAAATTAGAAATGAGATGGCTACAGAGGATATGTGATATTCAAGTCAACGATTTGGTAGGCGATCTAACATGGTAAAACTTGAACGGCTTTGCAGAAAAATTCTGAGATGACTCAATATATCACATGTTGGTACTGATATAGTATATCTGTAGAATCACAGTTTAATATAAAGCTAATATACATTCACTTATAATTATTAAATTCTAAAAAATTTAGAGAAATATAAAAAATTCTAATAAATAAAAAATTTTAATTAAATAAATATATCACGTCAACATTATTATATCATATATTCAATGCACCGTAGACTTTGTACACTTCACTTGTGGCCACTTATTAATTTTGAGAGATATCTATTAGTTCATTTTTAGAAGTTAATATTAAATGGAGGATAGAAGAGTATGAAAAGTTTCTATTAATAAAAATGGAACTTTAAACTTGTTTGAGGGCGTTGAGCCTCCTTTCTTTGAATTTTATACTTTTTAAGTGCTTTTTGTTTAGTGCTAACAAACATTCACGTATATATTAATGTGGTGGATCTCGAAAAATGTATACGTTCACAGGGAAAGAAAATAGTTATTTGTTTAGAAAAGCATGAACCGTTTAAGAATTCCTTAATTTATCACGAATTTTTTCCTATGAAATCACAAACTATCCAAACAATTTTCAATCCACCATGAACTTTCTTTTGAAAAGAAAATTACGAATTATGCTCTATTTTTCCTAATTTACCACGTCATTAATTTTGACTGTTAATTGCTTATTTGTACTGCTAATTTTACTGATTGTGTTAATAGAGTCTGACATAATATCACACGTGGTGTCCATTTTGTCATCAAAATAGGGGACATATGTTTGCATCCATGTCCATCATCTGTTTGCACGTCCATCCTCATGATGCAATAGAGAATTCGACAATAGTTCGTATTTTTTAATGACCAGATGGATGTCACGTCAAACTCTATTCGCACAATCAGTAAATTAACAGTACACATCAACAATTAACAGATAAATTAATGGTGTGGTAGATTAGGAGAATTCTTGAATAGTTTGTTATTTTTTAGGCAAAAAAAGTTCGAGATAAATTAGAGAATTCTTGAATGGTTCGTGATTTTCTGGACAAAAAAATTTATGATAAATTAGAAAATTCTTAGATAATTCGTGCTTTTCTAGACAAATAATCGAAAGAAAAAATTGTTGACTTACTTATGTTAATAAAACAGTGGGGGATGTGTAGGGGAAAGTCTTGTATCTTACTAGTTGTAATATATCACATGACAGTACTGATAGAATATCGTAAATTAATATAATTTAGTTATTTTTAGTATTATTTTTTTATTTTTCAGATTTTATTAAAAAGTCTTAAATTAATCTATTATACTCTGTGATCGATGGTTGGACAATGCATGCATGTGACTAATCCTTCACAAACGAGAAGTACGAGTATGATCTTAATTCTCTGTGATGGTCACTCAACACAGTCATTTTTTCACTCCCCTCTGAGAAACATTAACTTCTCAGATGGGTCCTATAAAGATGTCTTTGTCTTCAGCAAGAATTTGTGTGGTCGATAATCCTTATGCAGAGATCCCTCCATATGAGCAATTGCTCAATTGAGCCTTTTTTTTTTTTTCCTTGATATTTAGAAGTATAATAGATTCTATATAATTTAGATTTTAGTCAAGCTAATTATTAAAAATTAAAACTTTTCTGATCGTAAAATTTTTTTATTCATCTGACTCTGATAAAAGACTTTATCCCTTATTTGGGTTGAGTTGAATGGAGGTAAAAGGAGAGGAAGGAAAAGGAAGAAAATTTTTAACCTTATTTATATACGATTTTTTAAATGGAGGTAAAATATCTCATTTCCTCCTATAACTCACTTCCTTTAAAATCTCAAATTGTGGTTGAATGAAGATTAAAGATTTTTAAAAAAATTGTTTGGAAGGAGAGGAATTTTCAGATCTTCCAAAACGTGTTATCCTCGGAGAGTGCTTACTACGGGTTTATCCTTGAATATGCTTAAAAGTAGACCAGCTTCTATACAAGAAATTAGCTCCATGATTCGAAGTAGCAGTTTAATTGGTGGGCTCTAGTTTGTACATTTTATAAAAAGACTGCATTTAAGTTGTGAATCAATGGAACCTATCTTACTTTTCAAAAAAAGAGTCAACAAAAATACAAAGACCATCCAGTCCAAATCTTCTATCTGACTAACTAGCAGTTGTTCCCATGATTGACACTACCACCAGCTTACCCGACTCAACAGTACCATCATCCTCGACCTTCCATGTCAGATCACTGGCTAAGGTTCCATCAGCCAAGCGTGCACCCATGCCCTGACACGGGCTTAAATCTCGAAATAACACCACAACAAGTGGATCTACACTCATACCGTGAATGAAGTAATGCCATGTCAGCCATTGCCCACATGAAGTCTAAATAACTCGAACCTTAACATTAGATATCGAACTCTTTTTAACTCACATTCATTTCCTCAATTTTTGCGTGCATTGCTAGTCACTGACTTAAATATTGGAGAGTCGATTTGTAACACTAAGCCCATACTACGTTGCAAATGCCCGGAGAGACTAGTCCACGACGACCTCAAGTAGCTCATAACCCTATGCAAAGAGGGGGAAAAAAGGAAATTCTTACCAATTCAGTCAAATCACTAGTGTTGAATGATGTATATTACGAGCGAACTGTTGGCGAAATTGGCAACTTGGGCTTAAAGGGGACTACTGGTCTGCAGGTTTACATCGGTGAGAAATTACAGGAAACGGGTACAGGTTTACGTCAAATATTGCCGTGTGGTCCAACACTCATATGTTATACTATTGACAATGTGCCTTATAAGAGACCGGGTTCATTTTCACCAAAAAGCTTAAGCTATCATATTGTGATACCCAATTTATCTTATAAATTCATTAGAGTTCTCGTATAGAACAGATGTGAAATCTAACAACTAGCATATCGTAGCACTTATATGCACATGATTATTAAGTTCAATTATATAAAAATTAAGTTTTTGTTTTGCACGTAAAGTCGTCAAGATATTTGCAAAAGATAAATTGAAATTCAGCACGAAACACGCTCAACAAGAATGAGCGAGTTTCGGAGATACCCGCGCGAGCGCACATATACTTTTATCACGGGAAGGCTAGCAATAAGGACAGAAACTCAACAGCTGGGGAGAGTATTGTATTATAATGCATGACAATACTAATTTGATATCACGAATCAATAAAATTTAATTATTTTTAAAAACTATTAAAAAAATTTAAAAAAATAACTATAAAAATAATTTAATTTAATTAATTTATGATATTACATTAATATAATCATATAGTATCCAACACTTGGATCCCGTATTATGGGTACGAAGACCGCAGAGGTTAAGGCTCGTGAAAGAATTTCATCAGCAAGCATATAATATGCAAATACGTGTCCTGAAGAGATTTGTCAATGTAAGCCGTGGCTCTTTTTTTTTTTTTTTTTGACCAGAAGTCGCGGCTCCAATTGAATCCGCATATTTTTTTTTTTTTGGTCGCCAGCCACGGTATCCAAGCAGGCCCCACCAGCGGTGAGACGGCATCTTTCAGCCAACCATACTTGACTAATCCGTTGGTCGCCCCGGGTCGCACGCCTGGCAATGGCGGGTGAGGCTCCCAAGGGGGGTGTCTGCGTACGTGAGGTCTCGAACCTGAGACCTCCTTAAGCGGCACCGAGCTGCTTACCACTCGGCCCAACCCCCCTTGGTATTGAATCCGCATATTCTATCCTTAGAAGGACAAAGTTATTCACGTGAGAATAACACAGCATGAAGAAATCTCGAAACTCATGTTTCCGATAAGACTCGTAGCCTGAGTATCATCATCTGCACACAAGTTGCACTTAGGACCAAATGTATTTAAGCCGTGGCTCAGAGATGGAGAATAAATACATACAAACAAAACATATATATATATAGATATAGATATATTCTGGAAGAGAAAGAGAGAGGTCATATTGTGTTGTCGGGTAAACCACCGACATGAGAGGGATGGATTTAGCCCATGCATGAATCTGACCGAGGGAGACAACCCCATGCATCGATTTCAATCCATAAGGCAGATTAAAAAAAAACCAAAATATGTAAGGAAAAGAAAACACTTCTACTGTTCATTTTCGTATTTTCTGAATTCATGTACCCCAAATAAAGCCACAACACTCTACAAATACGATTTAAACTTCTCAAAATTAGCTTCAGAGCTTGTTAGATTATTGCAATTTTTATTTTTTTTAAAAGAAAGGCAGCGGTAATAGCGACTCGATTATCTTTATTATGTAATGTTCGTATTTACGTGTTTAACCTTGAACAATCAGATGAATCGAAAAAATCGGTACTAGCACTGGTTATGTTAACGTAATACCACCAAAAACCTAGTATAGTAAAAAAAACCAACGTCCTCTATCACACAAGTTAAAGAGTCTATTCTGATAATATTACTTAGATCGAAACTCGAGTCTGTGATCTAAACCTCACCAAATCGCATGAAAGTGAGTTTTAAATCACTTAAGCATCGCTATTGGTGCTTGCTAGATTATTACATTTTCGCTTTAACATTTCAGTATCACGTCTGTGTCCGAACCAATCTTCATCCGTTTAAAGGGTTAGATTTAAGATGCCGGGATAGGTTCACTGTACCGTAAAGCAAAGAAATTTGGATAACTCCCAAGTAGAATAGGGAGGATCGAATTGAATTAATCGAGATCAATTGGATTTACGAGGTACGGAACGGAAAAAACAAGGAAGATTGACCTGAACCCCAAGAAACTTCCACGACCAACAAGACGACACAAGCCGACGGCTAGCAACCTTTTTGCCCTTTTATTTTGGGTTACAGATTTTTGGTTCCATTGTGTAATTTTTCCCAAAACAGTTGACTGAGGAGATAGAACTGGGCATCTGGCCAGGTAGACCACCTCACAATTGGACGGCCTCGGCCCAAAAAACCAGACCAGCTTTTGTTCGGTCGTCCCGTCTAGGCAGAATTGTCATGGGCCCGCTCTGCCCACCAAGACCGGTGTGATTTATCGTCAAGCTAGTCCCATCGGTTTGAGTCCCAGAAACTACGATTTCGATGATGATTGAACTTACCACTGTCCTTACGTATGTCGATATAGCAAGAGATGAACTCGTGTATATCTGTAGGACCATATGAAATAGCCCGTGAAGAAAACTCTGATGCCAGTGCTCAACCTGGCCGGACTGAGATGGGGATGACAAACTCGAGACCGACCCATTTGGTCTTTTTATGAGGCCTTGTCCGGCCCCTTCCGATGATGCAATTTTATGCCAAAAATTGGGTCCAAGATGAGGATTGTCGGATGCTCTTTTGCTACGTGGGCTTTCCTGAGCCGATGCCTCTTCCCTTGTTGCATGAAGGAACTGCTTCCTTAATTCCTGGTCATTTTCTAAAAAGTTTTCATTTTTTTTATTTTTCGAAATTTTTTTAATTTTTTAAAATTTTCGGAATTTTTAGGTAACTTTTTCAGATTTTTTTTTAAAAAAATTTCTATATTGTTTAGAATTTTTTTTATTAATTTTTAGAAATTTTCTCTTTTTTTTTGTAATTTTTATCATTTTTTATTAATTATTGACGCAACAGCAGCACAGATTGCCACATGTCCAATACATGCCACTTAAAATAACACGCATGCACTTAAGGGACCAAATGAACGGTATCACTTGAAAAATCCATTATTGACAGAACGAGGGAAATGGAATAAATTACATCATTTTTAGGCATAAAATGAAATAAGAGATAATTCGTGAAATTTTGGAAAATCATGCGATCTGTTATATATTTTTTCCTATCAATAAATATGAGACTACTGACATGTGCTTTGCACATTGACTAATCCAAATCTATGGGCTTGTGAAGTATTCATGGGTTTAAGGAGAATAAACTTCTTATTATTAAAAAAAAAAAAGGAGAAAGTGATGTTCACTAGGATAACATGTCCTAGCTTTGGAGGTGTGAGATCACAATAATATGCCTTTAACAGGGTTACGCTGATAGAGCCTTACACTATTTGCTTAGTACATTGAATATGTTCTTAATTTTGAAAATTATATAATGAAGCGACTGGGTTGCTACTATTGTTTGCCTCCTTTTTTGCTCAAGTAGAGTAAATTGACAATTGTCTTTGAGAGATGGGATTGGCATCACTTGAGTCCCAGAGAAATTTTGTTATCTCATTTAACATCAATTGGGTCCTTAAGTGGATTAATTGCATCAATTATACTATTTTAATGTATCAATTAGTTCCTAATGATATCAATTTGGCCTCTTATGGTATCAATTAGGTCTCTCATGGTTTCAATTAAGTCTCCCCGTTAAAATGAACATTGACGGCATTATTATACTATCAAGTAGGTCCCCCTCTCTATTTATTATTTTCAATTTATTCCTTCTCCATTTCTCATTTTCCCTCATTTCCATCCAGAAAAAAGACGTATGCTCCTCCCCGACTTTGCTCCTCAAAAACCTTTCTTTTCTACTTAAAAATATCATATACATAACATATCAATGAGTAGGTCACATCTAATGAGATGCCAAACTTTCTCAAAATATGCAATTTCTCCAAACACTAGAAAATGAGGGTTGCTACAGTTTGCCATATTTCTCAAATTAATACAAGTCACACATACTAATTTCTCAAAACAAGTAACAGTTAGCTTGCTATAGAGGCCGACACTTTCAACCAAAAGGAATCTTCTAAAATCAAAATGAGCAGCTTCTAATTTGCTATACATATTCACTTCAACTCATGTGCTTGGAAAAGGCCTTTGAGGGGTCTATGCGGTAGAGTCTAAGTGGATAGATCCTATAAAAGCTGCAAATCTTTAAGATGTCCCATTGCTTGCGACTTGGATAGTCTCAGTTGTGATAGGCTAGATTGTTGGGGTTTTCACTAGAGTTAATTTGGCTCGAGGGGAACTAAATGGAGGTGGCCTCACAGGAGCTCTCACAGGAGGGGGCAGAATATTGGTGGAAAAGTAAATACATGCATTTGTAGTCTTGGGATCTGTTGGGATACCACTATAAGAAAAACAACAAACATGAGATCAAACTAAAGAAGAATTAAATTGTAAAGGTTGAAGACATAAGTACCGCTGCAAATTATGAAGGATAGTCGGTTGTGGAGGCCCAAAATCTTCATATACGTTCATTTCATCTGCTCCAATATCTAATCTGTAGGGTCCTTCATTAACATTTGTTCCTGGAGCTGCTATTTCATTAGAAGGACTTTGTTAAGTTGAAGGACCATCTAAAACACCCTTACAGCTCCTTTTATTGTGTCCTAATTATCCACACCTCGAGCATTTTGGGGATGCTAACTTTCTCTTGTGTTTGTGGGAGTTAGTGTGCTCTTCTTGTGCCATCCTCCTCTGTTTTTTTAAATCTTCTTAGTTTCTTCTTAATTATAGGAAGAACGATAGTGTTGTAATCAATCTCTTCTCAAAAGGCCTCTCCAAGTGTAGCTCAATGAAATGTTCGTAAATTTTCTCATTAACATCTTTCCTTAGCCAATCATTGACAAAATCCTTTGTTCTTGATTATTATAACCCATGATAGTAATTATATGTTCACATGGGATATCACAAAGGTACAACACTCTACAAGAGCATGTGTACTTTTGTAGATCAGTAGCACACTTTGAATAAGGAAGGCATGTCAACTCAAATTTTGAGCCATTTGGATCTTCTGATAGGTGACGAGTCCAAAATACAGCCTTTTTTTTTTTATCATATTCTCCAGTTTTCCCTAAGCTTTGGGACATATGAAATCTTTATGCTTTGCAAATAGTGTTTGATACTTCACCGTCTTCCTTGTGACGTACATTTGAACATCTTCAGCCATGTTAATAATTGGCTTGCTCCTCAACTTCAAAATTTCAGAATTAAACTACTCACATATATTACTTGTGAGGGCTCGATTCCTTGAATATGTGTCAAATCTGGACCTGCTCCATCTCTCAGGAAGTATTTTGCACATCCACTCCCAAGTATCAAGGCTAAACCTTTTAACCACCTCCATCAACTCATGAAATTTTTGTTGAGTTGCTATTTTTGCACAATTCCAAAAGACTTTCTTGAAGTCTAGCCCCTTTCACTTTTTACTAAAATTAGCCTAGATATAGCAACAACAAAACCTGTGTGGAGCACCTTCACATACATCTTGCATTGCAGCCTTAAGACCCTACAAATGGTAAGCAATCAAGTAATCAGGGACCTCATTGATACACAAACTACATATATCAGGGACAATTTAATTAGTTAAAGTATAACACAGGGACTTATTTGATACACAGACCATATCTAATAAGGAAATTTCAATTAGTTAATTATATAACTCAGGGACCTAAATGATACACAATCTAAATCAGTGAAGGACAATTTAATGAGTCAAAGTAAAAGTAAAGGACCTAACTGATGCATAAACCATATCTATCAAGCTCAATTTAATCACTGAAAGCATAATATAGGGACCTATTTGATGCACGAATTTTCTGCATATTTGAGATAAAAGTAAACTTACTACATTGAATCTTCCAAATCATCTACCAAACATCTTAAGAACCGGGGGTCCAACTGTCTTTGTTCTCTACTTCTACTATTGCATAAGTAATGATGTAGAATTAGTTATTTTTGTCATGACAACTGTGGCTAGAAGTTGTCACCCATAGTAGCCACTGAGGAAACAACTATCTAGGCCGATCAAAGGCCTACATCAAGCTAAGAAACCCCTCTTGCAAATGCCTAAGCAAACATAAAATCTCTCAAATTCATGTGCTTCAAGGGCGACTTACAGCAACACAGTTGTACCCGGGTTCGATTTTAGTAGCTCAATTGCATAATCTCTCAGCTTTGCATATTGTTGTTTCTCTTCACATTCACAAATCTTGCAAGCAAGTTGCAAGGCCCTGTAAACCATAGCATTGTGCAACTTAATTCTATGCACTTAAATGAATAAATCAAAGATTTGTTGACCTATTATATTTGGTTGAGCCCTCAACCTAGTGCTGGCCACCGGCCGGTTTGGGCTTGGAACTGGCCCTGTAAAATTGTATCGATACCGACCTAGAACCGACCTCAAACCGTGAGGCACAAGGTTCAAGGCCGGTTCCAGTAGTATGAAAAACTGGAACCGATGGGAAAAGTAAAAAAAAAAAGAGTTTGAATTTCAACTTTCAAGGCAACCCCACTGACACCACCGCCCATCACCCTGACACCCCGTATAGCCTTTGACTTTTTTTACTTTTTTAAAAAAAGTTAGAGTAAATATTTATTATAAATAAGTTCGTTATGTAAATCACTATTTAAATCTTGACACTTGTAGAGTTGATCATCAATAATTATACAAATTTATACATGCTAAAAATTTAACTATAATTTACACAACAAATTCGTTATATAAATCAAATGTTATTTAATTTTAGTAAAAATAGAACCAGTCGATTCTAAACCAGATGGAACCATGGTTTCAAACCGGAACTGTCCAGTTCCGAACCGCCCCTAAATCGTCCAAAGGAAGGTTTAGGGCTGGTTCCAAGGGGCCTCGGAACCGGAATTGGCGGTTCCGAACAGGAACCGTCCGGTTCAGGAACCATGGCTAGGTCTACCTCAACCTTGGTACCAACTTCTCAACTATCCACTCTTTGGTAGCTAGCTTGCTCTCTACCCTTCGATGACACGTATGTTCATCTACAAAATTCTTAACCTGAAAGAAATTTATAATTATATGCAAAGAGCAAAAAATCAACCAAGGACACCTATCTTTCTTCTCTATGAAAGTTGCTTACTCTTTGTTTGTTATTTTTCTCAAAGTCTAACTCCTTCCCTGCTGCAATATTCTAATCTCTTACGGCATTCTTGAAGACTTCGAGATTTGCAAATTCCATTTCAAGTGTAATCTACACACTTTTAGTTTTTTGTATGGCTGAATTTTAAAAATCTGGCAGCATCCTCCTCCTAAGCAAGATCAACTAAATGCAAATCATCAGTTTCATAACCATATGATAAGTGACCTTCTCTATTTGCTCATCTACCTCAGCTGGCTAAGCTCTAACCCCTATATCACCTCCACCCATTGCACTGCAACTTGAAAAATCTCCTCCTTTTCAATAATTGTTCTATCCTTAAACCTCCTCCTCCCTTCCTATGATTTTTTCACACTATCCATTCTTTCATTTCTCATTTTACCTCCCATAACAATATATTTTTCTTCATGTCTTGTCAATTGGAAAGGTCTAGTTTTACTGTATGTATCTGAAGGTTCAGACTCATCAACATATTTCTCAAATATAGCATCATCATCTCAATCAGACTTGCTCATTTTGTACCAAGAATTCTCTGCACTATCATCCATAGAAGATGATTCATGTTGCTCATAAGAGAGGTTTTGTTCTTTAGAAGTAACTTGTTGTTCAACCTCTACCTTCTTAAGCTCAGCCTTTGATCTCTCAAGTTCTCCGTATTCCTCTTCATTGGCTAGCTTAGGACAATCTATTTTTTTCATGCTCATAGTAAAGATGCAGTTTAGATTGATCTTTCATTGTACTAATTAGATATCGAGCATCATCATCTATTTAGATTGGTGTAATGGCCACGTTGAGTGTTTTGAAAGTTGGGTCCAAAAATTAACAAGTGGTGGGTGTAGTCCTATATGTACTAGATAACGACTCACAAATATTGATTGGAGTCAGAGTATCCACTTCAACTTTCTTAAATGCCTCCACTTCACCACCATCATGACTCTGCCAGGGGGACCCAACAAATTTACCACCATGGTGAAGAAAGTGAAGAAAACAATTATAGTCTTCATAACATTCACCCTATCAGACGAAGGGTAAAAGAGTAAATTTCTAGTGAGAAAACCCTAGAATTCACGAAAGGTGAAGTCCTAGAAAACAAAACAATCAATAGAAATCATAGAGATTTCAAATGAACAAAATGACAACCACTATCATTATTAGGATTTCATTCTCTTTAGGGACAAAAAATTGAAACAACTATAGCAAATTTGATAGGGATATACAGATACTTGCGCTGGTAGATGACATTCTCCGTCGACTCTTTTGAAGCCATAATTGGAGCATCTCTTCATCTCGGGCTTGCGATGGCTGAGCTTCTCTTCCCCTCGCACTCAATGCTCTTCAAGTTCTCTTCTTTTCCAGCCTGAGAAGAAGAGGGGGCGCTTACTAGAGAACAAAAGGCAAATTTGAGGTGGATAGGTATTTAGGCAAGGTAGGATAGACAAAAGGACAATTAGGGGTGAAAAGAAACAAAAAATTAGAAAAAAAACCAATCTCCATTATGTTTAACGAGATATTAGATGAGCAATCACTAAGTGACCCAATTTAATACCAGAAAGGACCCGATTGATGCTAAGAGAGACTCGATTGATGCTAAGAGAGACTCGATTGATACCATGAATGACCCGTTTAATGTAAAATCAATTTTTGAGGGAGTTAAATAAGACAAAAAATCTCTCATGGACCTAAGTAATGCAAAATCCATCTTGAGGATAAAATTATTAATTTGCTCAAATAAGAATTAATTCAGTACAGACACAGTTAGGCTTTCAATTTTAACGCAGGAATAGGCCACACAACGTTAGAGCCGCAAAGTTGAAGAGGACTCGGGCTTAACATGGACCGGTCCGTCAACCTGGGCCCCGAAGAACAAAAGCGAGGTCCAGTATCTGGGGGCAAATGTTGCCACTATATAATGATTACGTGTTAGGGTTTTGACGAAGCAGTGCGAAGAGAGGGCCCTGGAGCTGTTAGCCGAGGAAACTTGAGAGCAGGGAGCGATGGCGGACAGGAAGAGCAAAGGGCGGAAGGAGGAGGTAGTTACTCGAGAGTACACCATCAACCTCCACAAACGGCTCCATGGATGGTACTTTCCTGTGTTTCTCCTACACTCTCCATCTTCTGGCGGCGTCTTTCATTTTTGTTGTCACAGGTATTTTGTAGCGAAGATGTGTTGCTGCCTGGGTCTTATTGACCGAGTATTGAGCTTTGATAAGTTTGTGTTATTTCTTCATCGAAGTCGTCGTCATCATCATCAGGTAGATCTGAGTATCGGTCCTGTTGACTGACTATTGGGCACCGTGTGATCTCATAAGGCTGATATTAATTCGATTATCTGACTTAATATGCGGCAATAGCTAATGGCGATACTCATCTGATTCGATTTCGGCTATTCCAATGCTGTAGAAGAGGACCGTAGGCTTGCATTTTCTTTTTCATGGAATTTCTTGTCATTTAGATTAGAAGTCTTGATTTCCCAGAATTGCTGATTTTTCGTGTAATCTTCAGGTGTAGAATTGCTAGGCTACTGCGAATTAAAGTATGATCTGACAAAAGAGTGTAATCGGTTTTTAATCATGTCATCTTTCAAGAGGAAGAATACTGGTAGGCTAGTTCTCTGTGATCTTGTAAATTACAATCTCTATGGGATTTTACTCTCTCGCTTCTAATAGTGCTCGTCACAATGCTTGAAGCAATTGGAAGCTTTTGAATTGTAACTGTTTCGAATTATGAGGTGTTATTTTGTCCCTGTCGATCTATGCAATTGCCTCTTTGAGTTGAGGAGCTGGCATTGTCCAGTTTACTTGTGCTATTTGTCAGTCAAATTATTTGATCTCATTGATCTTCACTTACTTCGTTTAAGTCGGAAAGTTGCTACTCGTAAGTGTTGCTTCGTTTGAAGTTCTGCCTTAAAACTGAAACCCTTTTCTAATAGCGGGTCTTTTTTCTAACTGTTTTTGGGTTCAAAAACTCTTCTTTGTGTAACGAATTTTCAATATACATTAACTGTGTTCACTGCATCTCAAGTATCTCAAGCTGCTCCTTGAATGTGTACCTTTCTGCAATTTCTTTGTCTGCCTTTTTTTATCCCTCTTCTTTCTCATTCTCTGCTTCTGTCGCTCAATTTTCTGCCCAACTCCCTTCTCCATTTGTTGAAGAATAAATGTTTCTATGACGTGCTATGATGACCAAATCCAATTAAAAATTAGTAATTAAGATGCTTCTAAATCAACCTGCTTCTTTCTGTCTTGGGGAAAGAGACTAGCTGATGCCTTGGAAATTCCTCATCTTGTCGTAGTAGTATTGTGGTTTTGGCTTCTGCTTTTCTGTTCGTGCTACATGTGCTGTCTCTGGAGTGGAAGAAACCTCGCCTCTTCTCCCCTTCTCAATTGTATTTTTGTGACGTTGCAGCACATTCAAGAAGAAGGCTCCAAAGGCTATCAAGGAAATCAGGAAATTTGCCCAGAAGGCTATGGGGACAACAGATGTTAGAGTGGACGTTAAGCTTAACAAGCATGTCTGGAGCCGTGGGATCCGCAGCGTTCCCAGGAGGGTCCGTGTCCGGATTGCTAGAAAGAGGAACGATGAAGAGGATGCCAAGGAGGAGTTCTACTCTCTCGTCACCGTTGCAGAGATCCCGCCTGAGGGGTTGAAGGGGCTGGGCACCAAGGTCATC
The DNA here is from genome assembly GCA_037672795.1 of Lagerstroemia speciosa. NCBI lineage: Eukaryota > Viridiplantae > Streptophyta > Magnoliopsida > Myrtales > Lythraceae > Lagerstroemia > Lagerstroemia speciosa. The sequence continues at coordinate 4,909,721 of CM075300.1, read as the reverse complement.
GACGAGGAAGATTAAGCCTTCCATTGTGCCTGTAATCTTTCACTTGCTCTATTTTATTTCGATTAAAAGCTTATTTCTAGTTTGAACAGGTTATCTAGTTTCACACTTTCGTGCAACAGACCATTTTGGGTGATGGGTGAACTTTGCACTCGGTCTATTTGTTATATGCAGCTTTGAGGTCATCTTATCTCAGGAATTGGGTTCTGTTGCTAGATATGGTTGGTTGCTCGCGGTTACCGAATTTATGTACGGTAAATCCTTCTCTGAACAGTATAGTTTCAACAAACAAAGGATACGGATACCATTTAGACAGCTTGGTTCAAGGATGTTAACGCTCCCTTCAAGTTTTGAAATGGATGCTTAGAAGATACAACACATGAAACTTCGGGAAAATCAATCTGTCGCCCACGGTGGACGGGATCAGTCTCGTTTTGAGGGACGTTGGGGTTCTACGAACAGCAGTGTCCTTGCCTTGTGGAGAAATAGGTAAAAGTGCCGTCACATCTCTTAACAAACATTTAAGAAATTATAAATTATAAATTATTTTGGAAGTTTTGTTTTTAACAAGCATTTTCCAAAAATAAATGTTAAAAAGCGTTGAAAAGCGCATGTTTAACGAGCATTTTTATAAAAGGTTAATTCTCGAATCGTCGGCAAGTTCCATTGCTGCAGCAGCGCAGCCCCCAGAAAACGCCGCAGAGAACGAAAGCAGAAAATGACACATGTAAAACACTTAAAAAATTCTAGGTTAAGTCATGGTATTGTCAAGTGTGGGGAAAAATGTTGGTAAGTTATTATATTAATTTTTTTAATTTGATTTATTAATTGTGAATTATTAGATTAAATTTTATCTTAATAAATTTGAATACGAGTTGAATTGATCTATTAAAGTGTAAAACGCTTTCCAAGATGAATTTCTCTTATTTACGATCTCAGGATCTTCTATCATAATTTGCATTTGACAAAAGCAAGTATAAGCTAATGAGAATCTCCTCCTTACCCTAATGAACATGCTCATCAAAACGGTTTCAATACGATGAAGCAAATATACATGTCTTTTCATAACTGAACTCTGCGGAACATCAACAACTTCTGCATCAAGTAATTCACTAACTCTTATTTTTTCCTCGACAGGTAATTCACTGACTCAGATAAAAATTACATACAACCAGAAACACCAGAACGCTAGTGATCATCATACTCAGGACTGTTGATACTGGAACAGTTGACGCAGCGGAGGAGCCGTGGAGGGGTTCTTTGTAGTAGAAGGGAAAATAAGGCAGTATCGGGTCAGGAGGAGGTGGCACGTAGAGACTGCCGCCGATTGGCTGTTGATTATACGGATTATAGCCTCCTGTTGGAGGAGGATAACTGTAATAAGTTGGAGGCGGGTACGAAGAGCCAGTCTGGGTCGGCGGAGTCGGGGTCGCAGGAATTCCTCCGGCACCAGTGGGTGGTGGGTTGCAAGGGTACGGGCACGGATCGTCGGATTTCGTCTTCAACCAGCAACCTGAGAAAGTTAAGAGAGCTGATAACAAGAAGAGGGTGGAGGCCAGGCTGCTCGATGATTCTGTGGCCATGGCTTGGGAAACTAATCTTGGTTGTGTGGGAAAGTGAGAGGGAAGGAGTTGGGTGAGTGCTGCTCTGTAGAGGAAGTGATGACTTATTAGGACTTTTATGTTTTTTTCCCGTCATAAAGGACGATTGTGAGTCTTTTGAGAGAATTGGAGGAAGAGAGAATACATTGGCGGTGGGTACATGAAACTCCATTCGTAAAAAGTCGAACTGAGGGTTTCTTATTCTAAATTGAGGGTGATACCGATTATGCGGACGTCTGTTTACAAATTTGATAGGATTTTTTTGTCATAATGCTATGAAAGGCAAGAGGATAGTTGAGGGCTTTGAAAACGAAGTTTTAGCTGCCATTTTTTAATGCTGATTGGACTCTTTTATGGACCCATCACTGGGAGACAACCAGGGGAGAAATTTTTAGGTGATCCTATCTCATCAAGTTGCGAGAAAAAATACTGACAGAAATATGACAAACGAGTAAGTTAATATTAATCTAAATAATTGCTATAATTATTATTAATCAAAGTAATTTGATTAGTTTTTTCTCACCATATCATATTGGGTAGGACCATTTAACATTTTTTAAGTATATCACATGTCAGTTCTTATAAAATAATTTGATTGGATCTTTCTCACCATGTCATGTCATGTGGGGTAGGACTATTTAAGATTTTTTGCGTATATCAAGTGACAGTTCTTTTATGATGCCACGAATCGATAAAATCCTGTTATTAACATTTTTTTATAAAATCCTGAAAATAAAAAAGAAACCGCCGGAGCTAGAAATAATTAAATTTTGTTGGTTTGTGATATTACGCAAGTGCTGTCACGTGATATACCTCATTATATGTAAGACTTTTTCCATTAGTAAATAGAAGAGTGGTATTGCTGGTCATCCAATCGTCTCGTTGTATAATATTTAGATATCCATTTTCAATTGCGATAATATCAAATATGCTGAATAACTAGAGTTCAAGATTGGTCTCCGGAGAACAGTACCAACAAAGATATAGTAAAGTTTAAGAAGCTGGTTTTGCCAAATCCATATCTAAAAAAGCATATTTCTAATAAATTTTTTGACATAAATGCTTAATTGGAATTCAAATCGGAGTCATGAAGTGATCAAATTAATTATATGCGAGTGGCTCTTCAACTAATATCTTCTGTGCCCTAGCAAAATGACATGTGGATCCTCATCTGGGCATGATTGTTTAATTGAAAGGCAATTCCACGTATGTTATCCTAATTTCAACTGAACATGAATGTTTGTTTCTTCTTAATCAAGGCTCCGGAAAATGAAGATTTTTCTTACTTCACTTCGAAGCTCACGCTCGACATCTAGATCGTATACTATTGAATAGTAACTCTTTGACAATGACAATGTTTCTTGAATTATTTTATCGGTAAGATCTTATATTCATTAGGAAAAAAATCATGATTCAAAGAGTCATCAATCAAAGGACCCATCTCTAACCAATATCAATTAAGGTTTGTTGGACTTTGCAGCACAAGGAGGTAGAATATGGAGAAAAGAAGGAATCTCACAGTAGTTCACCATCGTATAAATAGTACTAAATGTCTCTATCTTAATTATGGTACAGGATTCCAAGTAACAATCCGGTCAATTCAAGAGAGAGATTAGTCCAGTGGTCTTGTCTTTTACTTGAAATCAAGAAGTTTTCCATTTAATTTTCATATGGAAGTCCTTTTATATGATATCAGAATTGGGATAAATCTCTTAACACGCTGTTCATGAGAGGGGGCGTTAAATCATACATCTATTGTATAGGAGAATAATATTGGGTTTCTAAGATAATTGGGTGTCACTACCTGATATCTTAGACTTTTGGGCGGATACGGGCCAACAAAACCGCTAACAATGATATAATATATGCACCCCGACAATAACAATCTCTTATATGAACACGGACTTGTGTCTCTGGTAATCTCTTCACTGATGTAAGCTTGGATCCGTCTCCGACAATCTCCTCTATGCCTAATCGCCTATTTCGCCAACAATTCACGTTTAACACAATTCAATAATTCTATCCTTTCTAAGTTTGTTTCTCTTTTGTAATACAAAAATTAGATAAAAAGAGGGGGAGATTCTTGAACGACATTTACCAAAAGGAAAAGAAAGATGCCCCAGCTTTCCAATATCTTTACCAGCGGGGGCTTCTATTTTCTGAGCAGTCAGTAATGAGATCGAATAGGTTTAAAATCTTTTAATTTCGGGGGTCAATGGCAGGTACCCTCATTTCTCTTTAATTTACCTTATTCTAATTTAACTTAATAGCAGTAAATTATATATATATATATATGTATATATATACACGTACGCATATGCTTGACATTGCGAAGGGTCAGGATGCATGTAGAGCTACGTAGCTGAGAGTGAGAGACAGGATGCATAACCAGTTGAGTTGGACACATTATTAAGGATTTTATCTAATTCAATATTATGCCAAAATTTGGAGAGAACTTATAAAAATTAGGTTTATAAATAATTCGAAAGTTTAGACTAATAAATAATGTCATTCAACTTTCTCATATTTTCATAATTTATTTTTTATGTTTTCCAGCGAAATTGCCAGGAAAGAGTGGTAAAACCCAAGGTCGATCATCTGTCGTCCCCCCTCATCTATCCCTTCCTCTCTTGCAATCTTTATGGCTTTTCCTTCTTTTCGGAAAAAGCAATTCCATCTTACATATTCCCCCGCCTATATTGGAATCTTTTTTTTTTTTTATAGTGGAATCTTCTATATTTTTCATTATAAAGAACACCTTTCTTTTTTATCTCCATGTATATCGGGATTTCCTAATTTTTGTTTTGTTACGGGTGACTGGTCCATTGGGGTCTCTCACCGGATCATCCGGTTGATGTATCGAACCTGTGTCTCCTTCTCTTCAACCGAGAAGGGATAATCAACGATGAAGCTTGGACCTCCCAAGGTTTTGGGAGGTGTACTTATCGATATACTTGTGCCGGAGCTGATGTAGCGTGGTGAACCAGCAACCTTAATCTTGTAATGGAGTGAATTGGGAGTGTAAGATGGATTGTGGAGAGTCGGCTGTCTGGGTCGTTGTAGGATCAACATCGTTCTAGGTAGGGCTGGCCACGGGCTGGTTTGGGCCGGGAACCGATCCTGAACCTCCGGTTCCGAACCAAAATCTAATCCAGCTAGAAACCGACAGTTCTAAACAGTAAATTAAAAATAAATTAAAATAAGATGAACGACTCAAGAGTTCGTTATGCTCGGATGAAACCAAAATGGTTTAAACTTTAAGAATTATTACTTAAATATTTTATTTATTTCATGTTGAGACACAAAATATCAATGGACTTTTCTTTTTATAAGCTCTTTTTCATTTGTCCCACTTCGATAAGGGATGGGGAAGGAGTTCTTCAAAGAGCTTATAGAAGAAAAAGTTTTTTTTTTATAGTGTTCAGACACATAGCCATGCACACATGAAAGACGTGTGTTTGAAGTTCGAACTTTTTCATTCTCTTAAAGTTTTTTAACATATTGAACCGATTTCGGATCGAAATCAAATGATTTTAAATCAATGTTTCGAACAAGAACCGGATGGTTATGAACCGTCTTTGAACTATCCTATGAGCGGTTCAAGATCGGTTCCACTCTTCCACGGAATCAAAACCAATCAGTTCTGGAACTGTGGCCAACGCTACTTCTAGGAGGTAGTTAGGTCTTTAATCCCAGTATCCGTGTTAGCAAGAGATCTCTTGGTCTCGTGAAAGGGGAAATGAATAATATAAAATTGCATTTGCATGAATTAAATTGGGTAAATCATCTAATTGAATATGTATTTTGTCCAAATTCTCATTTCTAGTAGAAATTTTTTTTGAGTGGTCTAGGAATGTACCAACTATGAGATATTTATTTTTCCATCAAAATTAACATGCCGTGTCAGCCAAATCTATTAATTTTGATGGAATTTGTAACGCGTTGCTAAACGAGAACAGATGTCTCATATTCTGTACCTTCTTAGGTCACGTACCAAAATACAAATTCAATTCGACTATTTGCCCAATTAAATTTAGAATCTCTTGATTACCAACAGTTTTCCTAATTTAATTTATTGCAGACTGTACATTGTATATGCCAGAAGCTTGGCAGTCACACACACGTATAAATGCACCGAAAAATTAGGTCCTCAATTATTTCAACACCTAAAACTTCAAACAGCTCAGTGGAGTAAATAAAAACAAGCTGTTCAAATTTATTTTGCCACCTCAGAGAAGGCATTCCTTAGAATATTTCTGTGAACAATGGAGGGGAAAGAGGGACATTGGTCAATGCTGAGGGATTCAAATTTAGCGACGTGACTTCAAGGAAGAAAGCATGAGTTGGCTATCTAGAAAACAAGAAATTCTTTCTATAATTTCCACTTAACAGTAGCAGGTGGGGGGTGGTTATCCCCCCCCCTTTAAATCAGCAAGGATGGATGGCAGCAACGATAGCTATTTAGTCATTTTTCACTATTTAATGATCGGATTTTCGTATTCAATTATGAATATATTAGATATATGAACAATCAATATTGATATTGGTCTTGGTCTTGGTCTTGGTCTTATCAATATAGTATAACTAAAGGTTTAGTATAGTTTAAGAAGTAGATGTTCACCAAGGTCTTGACTCAAAAGTCCCTTTCAGTAATTTTAGTTAGTGTGTGACTCGAGCATGAGATCCAAAATCATGAAACCACGTTAGAGTGAATTTTGAATCATTAAACCACTGCCCTTGGTGGTGGAGACTGGGCGATATCCAATTAAACCACAAACCCCCTCTCACGTGGCTTACATTTGCCATATGACCTTATGCACCCACTCTCAATAACTATCCATAAGTCGGATACTTTTTTCTTCTGTACTCGAACCAAGGAGGATACATAACCATGAGGCGGCTTTTTCTTCCATACTCGAGCTCAAAACTTACATGAGTCAAGCTTTCTCTTCCATATTCAATAAAATAGCCACGAGCCGAGTATTTTCTCCAATCTCGCACTTAATAAATCATGAGCTCCATACTTAAATTGGACATGAAGTGAGCTCATATAAATAACCTACGCTGAAACCGTGTAAAATTTTGTGTGGGCTATACTTAATTGCTCTTATGTACTAGGATTCATCTTATTACTTACTAATATGCGACTAAATGCCCAACATTTTTCGATGGTCATATATTATAATATAATATTAATTAAATTAATATAAATAAGTAAATGAATATTAATCAACTAAATAATTATCATAACTATTACTAATTAAAAATTTTATTAATATTTTCTCATCATGTCATTATTTTGAATAGGACCACCTAAGAATTTTCTTGGAAAGGTCCCTGTCCAATTGAAGAAAAATCAAACCCCACAGCTGGGAGACATTAAGAAATACTTTGACGATTGTCAATTGTCGATACAGCTGTAGCTTAAATCAATTCTCTCTTCCAGAAAATAAGTGCATAATCCGTATTTTTGAGGTGATTAAGAATCCTCATTTGTATACGCCGGTGGGAGTTACGAGGAAGACCCATGCATGCCACCAATGACCATTAAGATAAAAGGTAATTAAGAGGTATGAAAATTTTACCGTTAATAAATAAGTTAAAAAAATTCATAATTTATGTCAAAAACTCATAATTTCCTATTCAGTGATAATTCTATGAAAATAGAGTTACTGTAACAGTTTCATGGGTAGAATTAAGCCAAATCGCTCGAGCTTATTTTATTTTATATTGTATTTGTTTTAATCCGACTTTAAGTTTTAGCGGTTGTTAATTAGTTTAAATATTTTTAATCACTACCCGCCAAAAAGTCTTTTTAGTCGCAATTTAAGTATTATTTAATTTTCAGCTTCCAAGTCCTTTGCATTTTTAACAGGTAACCCTCACTCAAAATGTGGCCAATTTTAGATCATTAAAAATTTTGTAGAGGTAAAAATTTAACGTGTCAAACGGATTGTAAATTAAAATAGAAATGGAGAGATTGCAAACAAATAAATAAAACCACGCAATCTCGAAGGTCGGGTTACGGCCCGGCAAAATTGAGTCCCGATAAAGAGAATTTACTTTATGAGAACTATACCATCTAATGGGGGGTGTCCCAACTCAAACTGGAATAATCAGGACCCGTTGAACTTTTGGATATCAAAGTTTCAGACCGAAAAAGATTGATTCCTAAAATGTTTTCGGATCAATACGCCTTCAAATGAACTAAGGGATTGCCTAACCACTCCCTCTGACTTAGTGGGGATCACAAGAAGTCAAAGAACAACCGGATTAAATAATAACCTTATAATACCCACTGATATTAGTAATATAATATCTGAATATCTTGATCTTGATAATCTTTTATATATGTCCAATAAATCAGACAGTCTCATCTTGATTCAGCTGATAACGCTCTAGTTGTCCACTAAAAAACAATATTCAACATCATAATAGAAGGGATTTCTTTATTGGATGGTGCATGAGAAGATAAGCTGATATGGACCTATTAGAAGATTAGATTAGATACATTAAGATCATCCAATGCATACATAAGAATGGACAAGGAAAGGAAGCTGCCCTTAACGCATCCTCTTCCCATTAGATTGACAGGAAAGTATGGACAGGCACATTCTGAATCAAATTTCAATTGAAGCTGAGGAACTTTCTATGGACAGCAATTTCAAATGGTAGTTGCTCAGAAAAATTTGCCAAGAAAACATGCAAGTCAGTGCCTGTGATTTTTCTGAGGTGGAAGAAGACATTAAAAATGTTCTTCTGGGATGTGAACTGTCATCGTACGTGTGGTTTGAAATGTTGAAGCGAAGGATTTGAAAGAATCGGAGGAATACTTCACTTGATAGATAGGTGGAGGAGCTAATGTCTGATAAAGATGTCACGGGTGGGTTCACACCAAATCACTTTTATGGAAGGAGACTTGCTTGTCAAACTTCGCTCATCATAGAAGCAATGACCCTTTCTCCACGGGTTGGAATTGGCCATCGTCAGAGATTGACAATGGATCATTTTAGAAAATGCACTGTCAAGTCTTGTTTGAAACCTGATATAGACTGATTTATTTGACTCAACTACTGACCATCCGACTTGAACCGAGCGTTACTGATAATTATATTACGGAGCCCAAGTTAAATCAGGTAATTAATTTATTATATATTTGTCATATTAGATCACACCAGAATAGGTATCGGGAGCAACTGCATTATATATCCGGGCCTCCACGCACGGACTCGACTTTTTTATAGGTTGCTTAGCTCGAATACGGACGGACACAAAGACTAACTCGACTCGGGTTCGACACCACATCATTTGGTGCTCTCTAATGAGAAAGGAGTGCTCTCATGGCAATTGTATCTCCTATAATCACATAAAAACAGATATAACGAAGCGAAAGAATCAAGTAACGGTCAATTTGGTTCAAAGAAAAGCAAACAAGAGTGTTGATTTCATTGCTCAACAGGAGAAAGTCTTTTATATACTAGGTATACCACGTGACAGTACTGACATAGTGTCACGGGCCAATCAAATTAAGTATTTTTTATAGTTATTTTTTTCCCTTTAGATTTTATTAAAAAAACCCCTAAAAACAATAAAATCTTGTTTACTTGCGATACCGTATCAGTACTGGCACGCAGTGCACTCGTTGTATAGAGGACTCTCTGGCTCACTAGGGAGCAAAACAAGGAATTGGGTAATTAATATACACAGTAGCTTGCTGCTAAGGTTAGACGGGGATTCTGAGGAGAGGGAAAAGGAGCATTGAAGTTCTTATCTATCTAGCATTTGATTTTAAATACAGCGAGTTATTCTTTTTTTTCTTTTGATAAATAACACAGTGAGTTATTCTTTTGCTAAAATAAAACAATCAAGCTTGCATGGACAAATACATGATTTTACATGAGCGGAATTGCAGGATTTTTCAAGGTCAGGCTTTGTCAGATTCTGTTTTGGTGGTCGAGTTGTATATATAGTTAGGAAGAAGTTGTTCTCTTTATGTCGGCTTTTGTTTTGCCTTCATGACGCTACCACAGCTGGGGCTTTGGCTCTTTAGAGTTCTTAAAACAGTTATATACTTAATTTATAGCTGAATGATTACATCAATAGTTAGGTTACAACGAGAAAAGTAACAATTTCTAGTCCAATTATTTAATTTGTTTGTTGACATTTTCTTCCCAAGTGACTCCTCCTGGCTAGTAACGCTGTCGATATGAATTGTATTATAGATACAGTAAAATTATCCACCTAAATGTACTTAAAAGATGACCCAGTACCTGTGGTTAGATTTAGAGTACTAGGCAGGTTAATTCATGCTAATTAATTTGTAATTCATCGTCGATAATATACTAATAACTATTTGATGGGACTAATCCCATATTGAAGAACTAAGGGTGAAACAATCTCTTTATAATCTCTAATACATACATCTCTTCTCTTGAAAGACACCTTTTCCAAGACAAAATTGTGATGGCAGAGCCGCCGCGCCGCTGTCCAAAAGCGAGCAATATCTCTCAACGAGACCCTTCATATCGCCGATTCCAATCCTGTCCACATCCCTACTAAATTGCCTTCCTCAAAATGCTCAAAGTTTGCCATGTTCAATGTTAGCTTTGAAGGCTTGAAATGCCTTTGCAATGTAAAATGATGATTTTTTTCTACCATTACAGGGATCCTCTTATAATTCCACTTTCAACAAGAAGTAACATAAGAAAAAAACTCGAAAAATGTAAAAAATCGTCTAAGTCGACCCCAAAAATCAAGTTTTTTTGGAATCCTATATAAAATCTACTAGGTCTTTGAGAGAGAGAAAAACCGACCGAATTCGGACCCAAATGTAAAAATAAAATATTATGTTTTATACTTTATCTTACAGTTGCTAGGTTTTGACAATAAAAATTGATAATTTTTTAAATATTTTTAACATTTAACTCTCGTTCATATTTGTACTGTTTAGTCTATCAACATGTTTATATATTTACGATGAGCAGTCTTAACTTATTATAAGAAATTTCATTTATTTAAATAATTATTTCACAGAAAAATTGAGTCCAAAAAATCATTCGAAAAATATTAGATAGTTTACTTTTCATCGTCCTAAATGATTTGGTAAGAATTTCTAGATTTAAAAAATTAAATGCAAAAGTTCAGGATCCCGACTATTTACACAAAAAAATGCAATCGATCCGACCATTTTCACCCATTTATGAAATTCATCCCATCTTTTAGATTGACCCACCTACCATAGAAAAAATAAAAGGGAAAATGTAAGGTTGTGATGTTACTGTGGGGTCATTATTTTTGTGAAATCGAAGTTGATTTTGGGCCCGACGCCGATGACAGTTCCGAGGGATTGATGAACGTGTACTATCTCTGACATCAAATCAAAAAATCAGATGGACACAATAGAATAGAAAAAAGCAACGTTAATTCTCTCTCCGTCCCCTCCCTTTGTTTTTTCTGTCCGCATTTTCACGTCGGCCACCCACCCCCCACCCCGGTGGAAAAGTCCATGTGGCCCTCCGGAACGGAAGCCAGATTCTTTCGGGATCCTTGAAGCTTTTACCCGCGTGTCCACTGGGGTGTCTCTCGAAGTCAATGAGGCAGTCGTAAGAGATATGGGCTTATTTGAGCCTAACTACCAAAAAACTTAAGGTTGTTTTAAAAATTAAAAAATAGTTTAATTCTATTGATATTATTATTATATAAGCACTGTTGTGTAACGATATTATTATGCAGAAACTTATCTCTCCTCGGTGGAAGATGTTCAGATTTGAACGAGTTACATATGCATTATTTAAGGAAAATTCTCCCTTCGATCTGACAAGAGTTTTTCATATTATATCTGTTCCGTCACGTTCTTACACAATATATATATATATATATATATATGACCGTAAAATTGGACGACCCAGTAGTTTGCTTGTGTAAATAAGAAATTGAATGAGAGTGTAAGGGTTTAATACAGTAATATACATGTCAATCAAGATTAAGGAATTCTAAATTTAATTTTCGTTAATAAGAAGTTATATCTCTTTATTTATAGCTTCTTCCACCTCCTTTAGTATCACAAATATTTTTCAACCTTAAGTTAGAAACCGGAGAAACTCCCATTACATAATCCTAAAACTTGTCAAATTAGAGGTGTTTTTCACCAAAACATCCTCTCTTCAATTATTCTTCCCATCTTTTAAAACTCCCTTGCTGTTAGGCTCTTGTCCTCATGGGACCGAGCTACAACATTATTTTATGGAGCAAGTTATGCAACCGGTCCCTCTCTCTTTTCATCGTAACAGTGTCATCATCGGAATAATGATTCCTTTCCTGATGTCGATGTTTGATTCATTTAGCACATGCTTTTTTTTTTAAAATTTTTTCTGTTATATCAATTGCAAATCAATCACACGGTCGATGATCGCACGTTTGGATGTCCCGAGATAAGGTCTTTCCTTTATTTTTTCTGTCCCCGGTTAGGTGATAAAAGGAATACGTGTCCACGATAAAAGAGTAGTCCAAATCGATATGAATTAGAGACGTTGTTTAATGAATAGAACTTATGAGTGACAGCCACGTGGCTAGCAAGTGGCTCAATTGAATTACAACCCCCCAGCTAACGGTGGGCTCCCTCTTTGAAAACTAAGTCCTCAGTTGTGACGGTATTGGCAGTGGAAATGACACCGCCAAGCTTGTGGGTGACGCTCCGGCAAATACATTATCATTAATTTAAATAAATTAGAAAAATAATTCATTTCCCCCGATTAACTATTGGAGAAGTAACTCTATGGTTATATTTGATACGAACTAATTAAAAAGAATGAAATATAATAATAATTGATTCTTTCATGTCATATTCTTTTTCTTGATTATACTTTCAAATATTATTACGTGTATTTACAGACTGCTATTTTCTTAAAAAAATTTACTTTAGAAAATTCTGCAAAGTCTCATAAGACGAGGGGTCCTCAAGAGAAAAAGTGGATATTCCTGCGAGAGAGGAGGAAGCTAAGAAAAAAAAGTTGATATTATCAAAATAAATTTGAATATTATTTTTTTATTCAAGTTTTATTGTAATTTATTCAATGGAATTTATTAGGTTGCATTGCCTTCAATTTCACGAAAAGTAACATAACATATGAGCATTTCCCAATAAAAGGAATTTAAGTATGAATATGTGGGCAATTTTTTTTTCTTTTAACCAGTTTTAATTAAGTATTACTTATTTAGAGCTGATGAATGATAACAGATATGTGCCCAATACTATTAACAAAAGAGCTTAATATGAATTAGATATATTAGAATAATATAGAATATATATATATATATTAATATTATTGGCCAATGGCCGAGAAACACTGTGAATGAGCTTTAAGAACAAGAGACCAATGCAATCCCATCGCACGATGTGCTGTCGGAACAAAGACGTAAGTTCTTTGATTCACAAGGAGCCAAGGCAACTATTTACCATCACGTTTATTGAACAATTGAACTGGCAGAGAAAGTACAGTCAGAAAAAAGCAGAGAGAGGAACACAGAGGAGGATGAATCCGGAATTTGACAAAACAGAAAATAAGAGGAAGAAGTTAACTTGCAAATTGATTGAGTTTCCGATCGGCCTTATACATATGAACCCCGAAAATTCCCTTTCTGTCCTAAAACTTTTGATCAAATGACCTTATTACGTCCTCCATATATAAGGAAAATTACTCCATTCACCAAATACCCAGAAGGCCCAGCAAACCGCATCCGGTCAAGAACACGAGCTGAGACCCGAGGCTCCGGCTGGCTCGGTTGAAGTCCTGGACGACTGGGTATAAGCTCCCCGGTGGACCGGTGATGTAGACATACGATGATGGTGGCGGCGGCGGCGGCGGCGGGCAGTACTGGGACTGCGGTTTCTTGTGATGGGGCGGGGGCGGCGGTGGAAGGGCTGGCGGAGGAGGGCAGGGTGCCGGAGGCGGCGGTGGGGGCGGGGCCTGGGTGCACGGCGTGCAGTTCTCTGCACCGGGTACAGTTTCCTCGAGCTTTCTTGTTGCTAACCCACTAATGGTTGGTGCCGAGCACACGAGGACGAAGATCAGGAGCATGGGGAAGGCCATGAGAAGACTAGAAAGACCAGACGGCTGGCTTGAAATTGTCGGTCGGGTTATGGGCGGTGGTCTCCGGCCGGTCAGATCAATTTAACGGAGAGACTTGCATAAAAAGATAGAAGATATGTCTGGGGCAGTGGCTCTGGTGAGGCGTGTGATTTCTAGAAATGAGAGGACTGCCTTTGGCTAGGTTATTAGGTGCATGGGAAGCGGAGGAAAATTGAAAATAATAGGAGAGGGGAAAATAAGTTCTGGTTGGAAGGGTACAATGAATAAGAGAATAAAAGGGTCATGGAGTCTCGGAATACAATCAAGCGTATAATCTTTTGATCTTGAATCGAAAATGAGATACATATGTTATGTTTCTAGGGTATATATTGGGAAAGCGAGGGGCATATAAGAGAGACTGAGACGTGCTCTTATGGACTTTGTCCTCAATGCAGGGCAAGGTTCACCTAAGACGTTGAATTTGGAGAAAGAAGGTTTATTACAATTGATATCTTCTCATTTTATGATCTAGAGATTATAAACTTGCTTTTACTAAAAAGCAAGTGAATTTTCTTGTATTCATTTATTCCTTTCTTCCTTTCATCTCTTATAAGTCCCTTTCCTATAAGGAAAAAAAAAAGTAGTCCAATTTGCATGTGAATGGTCCAAATTAAAGTGGGCCCCAACCAAGAAATGACTTGACAAATTTGTGTTGTATGGCATCATATTTATTCAATTAATATTTCTTGGGGTGTGTTTTTAAATTAATTTTCCACTGGTTGTAGCACGTTAAGGCTTTTGTTACATCCAGTTCTTATATATAATACAAAGTGTCGGCCACAGTTGATGGATCATGGAATTTAGGAATAGTAAGCCGTCATTCCACTGTTGAGAAGTTTGGTTTTATGGTGGAAACATTTTTATTCGCCAACCATATCCGCATGTTTAAATAATTCTGAGTGATTCATAAAAGTTAATGCCATTTCATATATATATATATATATATATATATATATATATTTGTACTATTCAAAATCTTGAGACTTTCAAGAGAAAGAGGCGTTTAACTCTTCTAATTGATTTAGCTATAACTTAAGAATAGTAGTAAAATAATTAATAGAAATTATTTTAAGTGATGAGATACTTGTTCTCCCTAAGTGAATATCCCGGATTCAAATTTTTGTTAATGAAGAAAATTTATGCTAATTATTTTGTTGGTTATGATCCCACGGCTGCATGCCACATATAGGCCAAAAAAAAAAATTTAATGGCCTGCATTTTTTTGAAAGAGAAATATAATTTTAATCACTAATTCGCGTAAGCATTATTAGAAGAATAATACGTGTACAAGATCTACTGCTCGATTCCCTATTTGTATTTTTTGGGTTTACAATTGTAGGGGTGTGCAGAAAACCGGTTCGGGCCCGAACCGATTTCGAACCGAACCGAACCGAAAGAACTGGTTCGGTTCGGTTCGGCACATTAGGTAAAGACCGAACCAGTTTATGTTGAAAAAACCGCATTGTTTTAAACCAATTCGGTTAACTGGTTCGAACCGAACTGGTTTTAAAACAGTTTGGTCCGGTTCAAAACCGGTTCGGACCGAACCGAACTAATTTTGAAAAGGTTCAATTCGGGTCAAAACCGGATCAAATCGAATTGAACTGGTTTTAAAACAGTTTGGTTCGGTTCAAAACCGGTTCGAACCGAATTGAACTGGTTTTGAAAGGGTTCAATTCGGTTCGAACCAAATTAAAATTAATTTTTAAATTAAAACCAGTTCAGTTCGGTTCGAACCGGTTAACCGTATCAATTACACTTAGAAATTAACCGAACCGCTTTTCATAAAAAAACCGCACCAAAATAGAACCGGTTCAGGAAGAACCGGTTCGAACCAGTTCGGTTCCGGTTCGGTTCTTCCCGAACCGGTTCGGTTGCACACCCCTAGTTTACATAATACCCTTGAGATGATGTCGTATCTCTCTTTGTTTTTCACACTCATTGACGGAATGTCATGGGAGACGAATTTATAACATATGACACATAAATCATAATCCTCTTAATTGTATATTAATACTTGAGACTATTAATTTCTAATTTTGATAATATAATCAAAAATTACTTTTTAGCATCTGTATATTAGTCTCACCATTTATGAGTTGTCCTTGAAGCCCTATTATTTAAACTTAATTGGATTGCTAAGTTAGGAAAACAATTAGGATATTATAGATACTCAATGAATCTACATATTATTGGACTATATTAATTAGAATAATCCAACAACTTCCCACTTGAGCTGATAAACACATCTCATATACTGTCTATCATCAAATTATCTAACGAGCTCAAAATTTTAGTCATCATTAACAAATTCGTACATTGAATACATCACCAATAGGATCAAAACATTCTTCCTCACATATATTGTAGCTGGAACCATGTATGGTCATACGCGTTAATACAATCAATGCCATAGATCAAGTATAGGTGAGCAACATGAAAATTAATTACATGTTATGTGATTTGAACATGCCTCTTTCCAACCGGTCCTCCCTAAATTTTATAAAGATCAAACATAAAATTTATATTGAAATTCAGGGTGTTAATGAACTAAAATACTTTTATTTACACAAAAAATATAAAAAGTATCGTTGTAACTAAATAATATCAATGCACGAATTTCCACTAAACCATAGTCTCATCAGATGATACAATACACATGTCGTTACCACAAAAAAAAAAAAAGATATAACACACACATGACCAACATTCTCATGAAAGCTCCGGCCAAAAAAAAATCTCATGAAAGACCGCAGGTGGTAAAACCTTAGTGAGCGGATTTGGTAGCATGGAAGTTATACCAATGCATTATAGAACTAGCCACTCGAGATTGTTTCTTTAACAACTAGGAATTTAACATCAATATGCTTAGACTTTGAAGAACTCATATTGTTATTGGAATACATCACTGATGACTTAATGTGAAAAAAATAACTTAAGTGGTCTTTCGATTCTATCTATGGTTTGTAGCCTAGTGACAATTTCGTGGCCATGTTCCATGATCAAATGCTTCATAACATGCTACAAACTCTACCTTCCTTGTTGAAGCAGTTACAGGTTTTTTCTTAGGACCCATCCAAGAGATAGCTATAGCAACGAACAGATAAACATAACCTAATATGGATCTACAATTGTTTTGGCACCAACTAAATTAGAGTCTGAGTACACTAAATCTCCATATGATACAATTTCATCTATGTGAGCATATAGTGTTATATTCTCTATAAATATTGTACAATCCATTTCGCTATCTTCTACTGATCCATGCCATGACCACTTAAATTTAATGTTTAACATTCTAAAAATGCACACAATATTCGGGGAGCTAGATACTTGGGCATACATCACACTCCCCAACCATAAATTCACAGGGAATCTTCTACATTTCCTTTTAATTAAATTCATCATTAGGGCATTGACTATGACTGAATTTTTCAACCTTATCAACAAGGGTATCTCTTGACTTACAATCATTATGATAAATCTAGTCAGTGCCTTATTAACGTAATTCTTTTATGATAATTTAAGGATATCCCGAGAGGGTTTATGGATCTCTTACACAAAGTAAGTGTCCCCAAGATCTTTTATTTTAAATTCTAGTGAAAGAAATATCTTGGTTTCATGCAATTAAATTATATTATTAACTTCCAAGGAGTTAGTTCAAGTGGATAAGACATGCGTTCAACTCGCGTAGAAATTCACGAGGTCAAATATTTGAATTTCCCCTCGAGTGCATAGCCCTTGGTAAGGCCACCACACACGTGCTTTCTACATGGACCAACCTGGATCCATAGGGGCTTGTGGGGTGTTCATAAGTTTGGGAAGAATAAATTCCTGGTTATCAAAAAGTTTATTGCATATTAGTGATATCTCATTGAAGTATTAAACAAGAAAAATGTATTTACTCACACTGAACTTATAGTATATAAATTCATTAACTGCATTCATTTCAAAATCAAAGGGACAATAACTTGATGAAATTTTTAATACCAATGATGGGATGCTTGCTTAAGCTCATAGATGGATCTTTTCAATTTACATAGCATTTTCTTATCGTTTCCAACCACAAAGTTTACTAATTGTACCATATAAATCATCTCACCAATATCACTATTGAGAAATTGTCTTTTCATCAATCTAATGTAGCTCGAGATCAAAATAAGTCAAAAGGCCATTATTATCCTAAAAGAGCCTTTCCATGAAGTTGGAGAAAAATTCTCTTTATGATCGACACTTTCCTTTTGAGTGAAGCCCTTAATAGTAAGATGAGTCTTATGCTTCTACATTATCTCTAGAATCCCTCTTGGTCTTAAATATCTTCTACAACCAATGGGTTTCACATTGTCTTGCAACAAGACAATAGTCAATAGTTCGAATCATCTTCCAAACTCTAAAACTCATACTCATGAAAAAATACAATATAGTCATTCGTATTCGCACTTCTCCGCTCTCTAGTCGATCTCATCTATGGCACATGGTCTTGAAGTTGTTGAATTTGTTCTTTTAGAACATCCTCTTAGGTTGTAAATGCTCCTCAGGTTGTATAAGATCTACTGCATTGCCCTGATGCTAGTCCTAGCCACGGGCCGGCTTGGGCTCGGAACCGGCCCGGAACCGTCCTCGAACTGTGAGGCCTAAGGTTGAAGGCTGGTTCCACCGGCCTTAGAAACCGGAACCATCGGTTCCGAACTGAAACCTGAACCGGCCCAGAACCGGCGGTTCCAAATTGGAACCGTTGAGGGGGGGGGGGGGGGGGGGGGTATCACGCCCCAGCCACCAGCCCCCTTTCCCCTGACACACGCCACCCCCTAGACACACGCCAACCAAGGCTACAACATCAATCAGCTCACATCACATGTTCTGTATTTTTTAAAAAATATTTAAAAAATAAATTATATTTTTTACACTATAAATATGTACCATTCTTTCTTTCCATCTCTCTTCTTCACATTCAAACTCAGCTATTAAATTTCACTAAGCTACTCTTGATTCTCTCTGATTGTGATATTGTGCTAAATTTTTTAGCAACTCTTAGTTCAAATACAACGGCTATTCACTATAATCTTTATATATTTTTACTCAGTATTTCGTATTAACTTCTAATTTCCTGTTATTTGCTATTATATTTCGTATTACCAATTCACTTATCTTTTATTTATATTTCGTATTAGTTTTAAATCATTATACAATTAAATTTATTTATTTGATTTTTTGTATCTTTGTGATCTTTATATATTTTGACTATTTGTTATTTATTGTAAAAAAAGGCAAGTTCAAGTTGTAGAACCCAATTTTTTGGTGAATCAAATCCTAATATTGGTGATGTGTAGGAAGAATAACATGTTTTAAATTTTGGTAAGAAAATTGAGGTCAAACCAATTAATTTAATTTATTTTTACATTTAATTTTTAATTACATATTTTTAATTTATGTATTTTAAATTAAATTTTATTTAAATTTAATAGAAACAGAACCGGATGGCTACGAACCGGAACTGATCGGATCTGAACCAGCGGTTTTGAACCCGATGGAACCGTGGTTCAGAACCGGAATCATCTAGTTCCGAACCATCCCTGAACAGTCCAAACGGTTCAAGGTCAGTTCTTGAACCGTGGCCGAGTCTACCTGATGCTCCTTATCTAGTGCGACAATTATACAAAGGGGAGCAAATTCTACTTCAAAGACAACATCCTTAACCTTCTCTCCCTCGCAAACTCAACTTCCTCATAAACTTTGGGCATTTCCCTCTGAAAATAATGACCTAGCCGTCAAATCATAAAATTACTCATGAATCTTTCAGACCAACCAATGAAATAGTAAATAATTTTCTCAAGTCCAATCCTTAACATTCTCTCCCTCGCAAACTCAGATTTCTCGTAAAAGTGGGCATTTCCCTCTCAAAATAATGAACTATTAGTAGGATCATAAAATTTGTAAGTCATAAATCTTTCAGAGCAACCAACAAAACAATAAATAATTTTTCTCAAGTCCAATTTCATTTTGCTTGGCCTATAAGGAATGCCTCAGTTGAACAACTCCATATGAGTAAATGCTTACCCTAGACTTCTTGTCAGTTCATAGTTCATATGAGGCTTTAGTCACTACTTTAGTTAGTACTATTTTGAGTATATAAGCTGCAATCTTAAGCATCTTTCCCTAGAATGGTTCTAGTAAGGTACAATAACTAATTATACCGCTTACCATACTCTTAAGAGTTCTGTTTCATCTATGAGCGATAGCATTCATGTTAGGAATGCTTGACATGATATAGAAAAGTGTGATACTGCATTTTCTAGGAATTTGGCAAAAGATGTCAAATGTGATTCTCCCTATTCATCATATCTACTATAATATTCACACCATAGAAATCTAATGTCTTTAATTCCTTTGTCACGTTGATTTTCAACCTAGCTTTAAAACTCTTAAAGACATATGAGTCATCATGTTTTTCACTAATTATATTCATACATCCATGCTGAGAGTAATCGTTTATGAACATAATAAAGTAATAATGACCATACCAAGAAAACATAGGGAATGGTCCATAAATATATGTATGAATCAATTCTAAAACGTCTAATTTTTGATTGGCACTTGGTCAACCCTCAAAGCCCATTATTAAGAGATCTACAATTCTCCTAGAAGCAAGTCGCTCAATTCGATGTTTTGAAATATGGCATAATGAGCTTATACCATAACTTAGCGGGACTCTTATCGGTTCATTTGCATTTTTCACCTCGTGAATTCATATTTAAGGATTCGTTAAATGAGACAATCATATCAAGTGAAGATCATCTTCAAACTCTAAAGAACAAGTACCAATAATATTTCAATTGTAAAGAAGACAAAACCGACCTCTCCTAAATGAACTAGAGTATTTGGATTTGTCCAATACGAAAATACAAACAAGAATATCTGGATTGCGCCTCCATTCTCCCCCACACAACCTCCTAACTCTTTCTTACCCCCTCTAGGCTTTCTACCCTTAGCTTCCTTCAAATTATTCTTTAGTTTCTTGTGTGATGGATCAATTCGGAGTGGGAGAAATTGAGGTGATGCAACAATTGAGATCAGCCCCATCTACATGACTAGCTTGTTGGAGTCCTACCACCTATATATATCCACTATTAAGGAGGCACACTTTCTTTCCTTCTTTCCTTTATTGTTCTTGCATATGTCAGGTTAGCCTTCCAAGATTGCAAGGAGCGAGACAAGTATGAGAACTACGAAGCATGAATAACAAATACAGAAAAATGGAGAAGCATAAGGAAAGCAAGAGTACCTCGAGCACCTATTGGAGGCTGACGAATTCTAGTTCCCCACTGTAACTTATGTCATTCAACAATCATTTCTTTATTGTTCTTGCATGTGTCAAGTTAGCCTTCCAAGATTGCAGGGAGCGAAACAAGTATGAGAACTAAGAAGCATGAATAACAAACACAGAAAAATGGAGAAGTATAGGGAAAGCAAGAGTACCTCAAGCACTCGCTGGAGGTCAACGAACTCCAGTTCCCCACTATAACTTATGTCATTCAACAAGTTATACTAGTTTGTGTGTTACTACAGTCTTAGCTCCGCCCTCTAGGACGACACCATCAATACCATCACTCATCACTTGGTGTGTCTTCAAACTACTCTCTCTCTTACTACTACTTAGAATCCATCCTTTAACAACCACTTTACTCTTTTTTCCCTAGTTTGACTCTAGCTAGGCTTATGTTGGGGAGCCTTACTTCCTCTCTTCAGTCCACATTGACGGGTTACAAATTTTTCTCTATAGCTACTACATGCTAGCCTCGCTTCTCGGGGAGAGATTATTCAATCAAGACTAGCCTCCAAAATACAGGCATGGGCTAACGAACCTGTCTCTGATACAACTCGAGCTACTTTGGGAATTGATAGATGGTTGGAATGCCTTGGGCAATGTGCTTCCTGTTGATGCATCCTACATAGAGCTCATCCAATGCTCCTCACTTGCAATCCTATCAACCAAAACAGAGGGGTCCAATAACATTATAAGGAGGCCCAGCTAGTAGGTGATCCTTCGATTGGGAGTGATTCCATCATGTACTTCTTAGCCCTTTCCTCCTCTTCATGCTTTTATCCTTCCAAGTGTCGATTCCTAATGCTAGTACGGTGGTCCTCGTAGGAGGCCAAAGCTAGGAGGTCTTTGGCTTCAACTTCTACTTCTCAGGTGGGTCCATCACCGGAAGCTAAGGATGCTCACATCTTAGTGAAAGAGAGGCTTCGAGTCAATCTAGTACATTACTGTTGTCACATGTCATGACATTTTCTCATTTTGATATTAGCGCACCCCAAAATCGAGTGTCTCTACAGGCTGTCTCACATGTCATGGTCATCAACGAATATGTAAAATGAGTCGCCACTAATCATTTAAGAAACTAGTCATAAGGTCGATCAGAAACCTATTATTTAGCTAGGGGAGCATGACACTAACCTCCTTAATTTTTATTAGTCGATCTTGAACCAAAGTTTGGGTTCGGAGGTTTTGTTATGTTCGAAAAGCTCACAAGCCAGTCGACACACCATAAATAGGTACCCTAGTGTTTCTAAACTTGCCTCGTTTTATTAAGTCCAATTCTTACCCTTACTAAGATTCGAAACATAGGTCCAACGTCCAGATCAATAATCGAGATCGTGTACCCAAGCATGACAATGGACAAGCACTAAGCAATAAAAAATTTAAAAAAACATATATAACAACATTTGACCGTCATGAAACACAAAACTTAAAGGCTAAAAAACTCCTTAAAAAACAAGTGCAAAAGCACCCAAAAGGCAGCAATAAATGGCAAGCCTAAAACTCGAAATTAAAAACCTAAAAGTGGTAGGAAACAAGCACTAAACAATGATCACAGTGCAGCAAGTATGGACAACCATGAAACATGAAACTTACAGCCAAAAGACCTGAAAAACCAGCATTAAAACACCAAAAACGCACAGCAAATGACAAAGTAAGCTAAGGCTCTGATCCCCTGAAAATGGTATGGAAAATGAGAGAAATCATCGAGCAAAGAGTTGCTGCGACCATGGACACTACATAGCCCATTTTCCTTGAAAATGCCATGAAAATCTAGGGAGAATGACTAGCAAAGAATTGCTGCAAAATCTAATAAACATGGGCTCCATTCCCTTTGAAAGTGCATCGAAACAAGGAGAAATAGGAAGCAAGGAATGAGCAGCAGCTATGAAGCTTAATCAGCCCAATTCTAGACCAAAAAGCCAATGAAAAGAGGGGAAAACATATAGCAAGGGGGCTGCTACAATGACGGATAATAAGCAACCCTATGTCCCTCGAAAATTCATTGAAACCAAGGAAAATCATCCAACAAAAATCAGCTGTAATACCAGATATTGAACAGCCGCGTTTTCCACTGAAATATCATCGAAATCGAGGGCAAATATTGAGCAAGTATCAGCTGCAACTACAGACAAATAATAGCTCTATTCTAATCCAAAATGGCATTGAAATTGTGAGGAATCTTTGAGCAAACAGCAGCTGCAAGCACAGACAAAGAACAACCTCATTCATTAAGAAAAAGCCATTGAAAATAAGGGAAGATTTCAAGCAAAGGAGCAGCTGAAGCTGTTAGCATTAAGCAGCCCTATTCCACTCGAAATTGCATCAAAACATGGGAAACGATCTAGCAAAGAAACAATAGAAACCATGGGAACTAGTCAGCCCAATTCCTAATTAAAACCATCTTTAAAATAAAGGGAAAACAGAACAAAGTGCTGCTGCAATGGCCAATACTATGCAGCCCCTTTCTAATTGAAAATGACATGAGAATCATGAGAAAACTTGCAGCAAAGAGCTGCTGCATAATCGAACACACTAAGGCTCTAATCTCCATCGAAAATGGGAGAAATCATCGAACAAAGGCCAGCAGTGACTATAAATTCAAAACAGCCATGTTTCCTATCAAAAATCATCATTAAATCAAAGAAAAAACAGAACAAGGAGCTGATGTAACAATAGGCAATAGGCAGCTCTATTCTCATTGAAAACGATATTGAAATCACGAGAAATCCTCGAGTAATGACCAGCAGCAGCCTTGAGCACTAAACAGCACTTTTTACCATCAAATTTGTCATTGAGACCAAGGGAAAACAGTGAACAGGGAGCTGCTGCAGCAATAAGCACTAGGTAGCTCTATTCTCGTTGAAAACCGGATTGATATCATGAGAAATCTTCGAGCAATGACCAGCAGCAGCCATGAACCCTAAGCAGCCTTTCTTTTCCATCAAAATTGTCATTACAATCAAGGAAAAATACAAAGCAAGGAGCTGCTGAAATGGCCAGAAAACTAAGGCTCTAATCTCCTCAAAAGTGACATTGGAAATAGAAGAAATCATTGAGTAAAGTGTTGCTACAACTATGGACTTTAAACAACTTCATTTTTATCCAAAAATGCCATGGAAACAAAGAAGAAAGATGCAGCAAAGAGCAGCCATGAAATCAAATAAGGGCGGGCCCTATTTTCACCAAAAATGACATCAAAGTCATGAGAAATATTTGAGCAACAACCAGCTGCAGTACCAGACATCAACAGCCCCTAAACTGTGAAGGAACAACCTCTACAACAATTATAGCACCTAGGCAATAACTAATAACGCCTAAACCACAACATAAAGCAGCTAACATCAATAATCAGACAATAAAACAACAATTAGCAACAGTAATTCAAGAGGCTAGGCAACCTCGTTCTCCATCAAAATCGATATTGAAATCAAGTAAAAACACCAAGTAAGTGGCTGCAACCAAAACCCAACGGCATTAAGTGATTCATTGCAAGCAACGAGCTGACCTTACAAGCAACCACATCCGATCAAACATATCATACCCACAAGCCTTGACAGGACGATGAACTCAAAATAATTGAGAAATTCAACAATACATTTAGGGAGCGAATCAGTTGTATTAAGGAATCAGCAAATAACAGGCATCTAAAATCGAGCAAGGCAGTTAGCAACAGTTAATCAATCATCACGAAGGTCAACCAACAGTCGAATCGACAATCATATCGACAAGACAGTCCCATTAATCACTGAACTTACCAGAAACCGGGAGGGTCGGTTCATCAACGGCCTATTAAGAAACCTGAACCTTAGAGTAGATAGGGGAAAGCAAATGCAGATAATCGCCAGCTCAGGTGCTTGCAGGTGGATGGCCAATGCTCAGAACAGAGCGACAGAGGCGGTGGAGAAAGACATCATTTAGTGGTGCTCGGGACGCGCATAGGCTCTGGGCGGAATTGAGACATGCGGGAATAGAGGATTCTCAGCAGGCATCCGTGGGATCTCACTCTACTGCTCGGTGGTTCTAGTGTGGAGGGAGGGGAGGAGCTGTGGTCGGATGCTGTGGAGTCGTGTGGGAGCTGCTAGGGCTATCGTCTGTAGAATCGGAGTGGGAAAGACAGTGGGCAGAAGCTTGTGTTGCTTAGCGTTGGTCCGGCGCTCCAGAACTTTCATTGTCCCCCTCGAACAGGGGATCGTCTTGGGTTTTTATCGAAGGTTAGGAGTGGAGAGAGACTTGAGGAGGAAGGGACTGATCGGCGGAGAATCCGACGGTCAAGCAACGGGTCACATCTATGGCCCATAGAGCAGTTGCGGAAGTGGCGACACAGAGCTTCCAACGAGGGCTAGGGAGGCACGCCCGGGGAGGGAGATGTCTTCTCCCGTCCTTCATTTCACCTTTTTTTTCATCTATTTTATTTCCTTTTCTTCTTTTCTTATATCCACTTTTGTTTTTTTTTCTCTTTCACTCTTCTTTTCCTTTTTTTTTTTTGTCTTTTTCTTGGATAAAATTACAAATAAATAAAAATCAAATTGAAAAATATGAAATGACTCGGGTCAAAATTGGATGACACCGAACATGCTAAGTCAAAAATAATTCAATACCATTCGTGATGAGATCGAATTTGGTCTAATTTTATCATATTTGAAAAGTTAAATTCGATTGCGATTGTCATTAATTACCTATCTACATAGGCCTGCCTATTTTCTCAAAATCGAAGTCCGAGTTCTTTTAGGGCCAAAATAAGGTATGCACGGATATGATCTCCCTCAATGTTAAGTGTGTTTATAGACAACCACACAAGAGGAGGTCAAGGGGCTATCGGTGGTTGTAGAGGTGCATCACATGGTGATGGGCTATTGGCAGTGCCGGGTAGCGAGGGCGGAGGCTTAACATGCATGACTTTGCACCAAGCTGGATAGCATGTGTTTGGAAGGCTTGGATCTGAACTTCGGGGCGAACTATTCTAGTTTATAGCCGCTCCATCTTGTTAGGTTTGAGCAAGCCCATTTCTGCTATGCCTCCAGAGGTCCGGTTGCTGAACGCTAGCTTGGAACCATTATCTCCATCTCATTTCCACCATACCTCAACTTTCCTCTTTTGGGTGATACTTAATTCTTATTACCTTTTGTTGTGTGGTAACATGATCTATACATACCACAAACATTTACATACTAGTCCTTATCAATTAATCTCGATCCAGACATTTTCTTTCTTACGCAAATGAGGGGGCAATGGACCACAATGTTGGTTTTCTCTTTCGTCATCGAGACACAATCAATACGAGTTATGCTTTCTGTCTTTATTTCAATGCCATGTAAATTTCAGCAAGTCTATAAGAGGTTGGCATTTGGCCTTCAACACTAACCTTGACATGACAAAATATTTACACTTAACACGTGCCTTGAAAACTGCCCTCGACAACTAACTTCAATCCAGGCATCTTTCTTTCATATTTGAATAGGGACAACTGACTGTTAGACAGACTTTCTCTTCCGTTCTTAAGTTAAACAATTGACGAAGAGTTGAACATTTTTCTATACTTGGATTTGGCAAGATGTGAGCTGAAATAGTTACCAATCTTGATACTATCTAAAGTTTTCATCTGTAAAATAAGAGTTTTGCCTCCATATGTACCTGTAAATTTAAGCTTAAAGTGGTGGTGTGCAATTCCTCTTATATTTCAAGATTATATTTCCAATGTAGGACTTAATTCCCAACATTTTTCCCTATGTCAGTTGATATTTTAATTGTAAAATTGAACCATCCTAAATTGCAACACTGTTGGTTGCTCTAATAGGTCAGTTTTTGCACTACTAATGGTTTTCCTCATCGTAAAAGAAGGAGAGTCTTGATATCATTATAAGACCCAAGAGAACTTTCACATAAATGTCTTTTTAAGGATAAAATCATGCAAATTGTTAACTCTATGAAAAGGTTAACTATTTACATGCTTTTAGGGCCTAAATTTAAGTGATTTAGTAATCTTTTCCTGTTAATAAAACGGAGTCAGAATTAAATTAGTGGTTGAAATTCTAGTTTATTTCAGGAATTTGGTACTTCTAAAGCATTTTATAATATATAGGTGCATAGTTGAAGAACAACTGGGCCTTAGAGATTATCCCCAAATGAAGAAACGAAGCTTATCAAAAGAGCAGAGCATTGGGACCACAACACCACTTAACAGAGAGACAATGGCATAGGGTTGTTGTCCAAGATAACTCAGTAATGAACTAAAATAGATTTTACACTAAATCGAAGTCCATTGACCCAAATATGATATTGAATATTTCTTTGCTTATTAAGAAAGATTTTGAATTGAAAATATTTCAATTTAATTTAGTGGGGGAAATAGAGAATATTTCAAGATTGGAAGGAGGAAAGGATAGATCATAAAAATAGTTTTCAAGATACCATCCAAGCATTATAAATAGACTCTCAAGCGAGCTCTTCTAGCATCCAACAATCCATCCATCCATCAATTATCTTCAGTTTCCAAAATTCTTTTGCTACTAAGAAGATTAGGAGGGTTCATGGTCAAGAAGGAAGAAGGCAGAGCGCTTCAAAACAGCTCGAGGCTCAAGAGATCGACTTCTACTCTTCTATAATATTTCTTACCCTCTTGCTTTTCTTTGATCCATGATGTATTCCAACTCTTTCTTGGTCGTTGTCACTTTAAGCATCAACTAATTCTCTAATTTCTAGGGCAAGCAATGAAACTCCTTTCTACTTCCTAAGTTCTTCTTTTTCCTCTTATATGTGATTGATTACATTCTGTTAATTATATTATTCTTGTGTTTAATGCTTCCTAATTTACTAGCTACCAATTAGATCAAGTAGGGGAGATCGACAAACTTGAGAGACCGAATAGAAATCACACCAAAGATAATATTAACTTAGGATAATTCATACCGAGAGGTTGGGATTATTTGTGAGCAGTATCGAGAGATTATTTATCACCATAGGTATCCAAATTAGGGTTCAAGTTCAATTGGTTTCTTAATATTAATTACCTAGAGATAGAGTAATTAGTATTGTCCTAAAAGCACATTATTGTTAAGCCGAGTGGTGGGTAAGGAGACATAAAATTTTAGGATAGTAATACTGTAATCAATTGCATATAGAGATTAGGTTAGGATCTCGAAGTAAGACTGAGGGAAGTTGTGAGCCCTAAGTATATTAATATTGATTGATTTCTTCTAACTGCTTTCAAATTACTTTCATCGATTTCTTTGAATTTTTTATCTAATTTTGATTTGCCTAACTTGGTTTGATTGTTTGGTTTATTGTTCAGTTAAACTGAACAAGATCATTATAGGAACAATTTCTTATTCTTTCACTTTATTACGTGAGCGATACGTATTTTTAAGTGCTTTTTGGTTATCAACTTTATGGTAACACAAACTATACTCAAAATGAATATTACCTCTTACAATCTACAACACATTTTTGTGGGAGAAAAATTATAATTTTCTTACAGACTAACTTATGTAGAGAGGGAATAGGCTTGGTCCGACGGATGCCTAGCACTGGGAGCTAATACTTGGCAGATGACTTTGACCCAGTGAATCAAATGATTTTTTTTTTGACGAGTTAATCATAAGAATTTGGTCGATGCGGGTACTCGAGAAGGGTTAGCCCAAGGTGATCAAACTCGGTTCTTATCCTCCAGACTCAAGATCGATTGCATTTATATTACACTGGTAGCATTGGATTTTATGCGAGCATGCATAATGGATACCAAGCTAATATGCGATCAAGAAGTTTTAATTAGGTTAATTTTTGTTGCCGGTACTAACTAGAATCCCTTACTTTAAGGTTTGAACTATTGGCATTTACAGGTCCAATGGGTCATGTCTAATTCAGTTTGAACCAAGAAGGCCTACTAAAGGATAAAATTCTTTTAAGATAAATTTTTTTCCATTCACAAAACTCTAACCCTTACTAGAATTCCTTATTCTTTTTCAACATTCACCCTTATAGAATACCGCGGACAAGGGTTACTTCTTGAACAAGCCTATTTTTGCAATTTTAATAGTGGGAGGAGTCTTCTATGTAATAGGTCAATTATGTGTGAACACTTATGAGATGTTATAAATCAATAAAAATAAGATATTTTAAAATTTCTATAAGATCCTAAAAATAAATAAAAATAATCTTAAAAATAGTTAAATTTTATTAATTTTTAACATCACATAAATATTGTCACATATTATATCTACTATATATATATATATATATAAGACTTTCTCTAAAGTTGGACATTTTCCATCGTAACCGAGACATAGAAATTTAGCAGGGCAACTGCCGCCTCAGCCCTCAGCTACCCTAGAGTCGACTTTCGAATTGATCAAATTCTCTAAATTTGTCAAATTTTGTAAACAAAGGAGGGAGAGTGTGAAAGAGAATGAGGACAACACATGGTCCTGAGAAAATTGAACGCATTGGAGAAAGGAATATTTATTTATTGAGGTAGTCAAAGATTACAAAAGTCAATTTAGTCATTCATAGATTAAGTGGTTAGGAAAATAAGAAAATAAAAAATAAAACAGTTAATATAAACTATAATCAAATATCTTGATGGCCATATTGATATTCAAATATATTTTTTTCTAAAACAATAAAATCAAGTATCAACAATCCCTTAACAATTGGCATGTAGTATTGCAAAATGCGCATATTGAATTTTGATAATCAAACAGTGACTTCAATCCAATGCTTTATCTTCAAATGAAAATTCTAATCCATTGTAAGCTCTAAAGATATTTGGCTATTGGCAAAATTGCTCTTTTTATATCCAATTGACAAAACGATCAACACCCGTTTTATATACCGCTGGGAGAGTGACTAATGCCCGTTTTATACCCCCACCAGCCAAGTGGCAAATATCTATTTTATACACCGTTGGCAAAATAGTCAACAGCTTCTTTATATCTTGTTGACTAAGTGAAAAGTATATGTTTTATGTACCATCGGTAAAGCCATCATCATCACTTATTTTCATGCAATGTTCTTCCCTCGGATCGTAAGTTTCCACTAATAAATTGATGGGCACAACAGACAATCGACTCGTCAGGATTAGCTGAATGCACAGGAGTAAAGCATATCTCTTCCTACTTGATACGTTGTCAAATTTAAGAATAAGGTGGAAGAATGTAAAGAGAACAAGAGAAAATGTAGTGACTCAATGGAGAAAATCTTTAATGAAGCAGTTATATCAGTAAATGATATTGATGTGGTATATTTGTCCAATTAAGATCTACCATTTATATATTTATTCAATTAGGGTTTGCTATTTTGAAGATTTTTTTTGTATTTTTAAGAAATTTTAGGATTTAATAATTATATTTGTATAATTATTGATTACATGTCAGTTTTAATTGGACGAATATATCACACCATCATTGGCACGTGGTATAACTGCTCCATCGAAGACTTTCTCGGCCGAAACGTTGAGTACATTAGAGCAAATTATATTTCCTTATTGAAAAACTAGAAAATTCTAATAGTCAACTTAGTTATTTATACGTTAAATATTGAAAAAATAAGGAAATAAAAAGTCCGATAGATAATGTAAAATACACTCAAATATCTAATATCATATCTATTTTACATCTATTACTATATGGCTTTATGTTCCTCTTATTGAATAATCTAATTAGATCAACGCAAATCAGATCGAATCGGATCAAGAAGATTGTGATGATCAACCAAGTCAGAGAACTAAGTATTCATGGATGTTTGCCTAATTTGCCTCCTCTCCCTCCTTACTAATTTAAATTGATTTCCTTTCCTTTTTAATTCATTATATGTACATTTCCTTCACTTTGTAATTCATTCTCTGTACAATAATACGTGTACTGTGAAACAAATGAATACATGAAAGATCAACAACATACATATTACGTTTCTCCAATCTCTCCCCATCATCTTCCATTGTTCATATGGTATCAAAGCCTCTCAAGGGCACGCAAACCTCTCCCTCACAAATAACCATGGCCGCACCACTAATGTATCCCTTTCCTTTCACCATCAATGTGGCAAATTTTGTCACGGTGAAACTCATTGATAACAACTACCTACTCTAGAAAACCCACCTATTATCACTTATTGAAAGTCAAGATCTAATGGGTTTTCTCAATGGTGAAACATCAGCACCTCTAGCAACCACATTTGAAGGTGAACAAGAAACAACCAATCCTGACTCTATATCGTGTATGCGCACTGACAGACTGTTCAAGGCATGGATCATACGTACTCTCTCTGAAGAAGTTCTTGACCTTGTTGTAGGTCTTAAAACTACAGTTCAGGTATGGAAAGCATTAACTGATTATTACACTCAAAGCTTAGTACCACGAGAGTTTGATTTATTGGCTCAACTACAACATGTTGAGAACGGGAACAAGTCATTAGTTACATATCTTCGAGAATTTAAAAATATTTGTGATCAACTAAATGCAATTGGATAGCCTCTTTTAGATAGCACTAAAGTTTTCAGTTTACTTGAGGGACTCGGGGATCAATATGAATCCTTCAAGACATCCATGCTCAGGTCATCTATCCCGTCCTATGCTAAAGTGGTCCTGCAATTGTAAAGTTATGAACTTCGCAACAAGAAAACACTTCGTGGAAGTTCAGATGTTTTGATGGTTCTTTTTTTTTTCCTCAAAAGCGTGGAGGTGGTTGTGCTGGCCTACTCGTCAAC
The DNA here is from genome assembly GCA_037672795.1 of Lagerstroemia speciosa. Lineage (NCBI taxonomy): Eukaryota > Viridiplantae > Streptophyta > Magnoliopsida > Myrtales > Lythraceae > Lagerstroemia > Lagerstroemia speciosa. The sequence continues at coordinate 4,877,972 of CM075300.1, read as the reverse complement.
TTGATGTCAGCAATGCATTCCTACATGGTAATCTCTCTATCCTTGTCTATATGAAACAACCTCCAAGATTCTCTGATTCCTCTCGATCGAATCATGTATGCCTTCTTCATCAAGCATTGTATGGTCTTAAACAAGCCCCTCAAGCATGGTTCGATAAATTTAGTACTTTTCTTATTGATTATGGCTTCTCATGCAGTTTAGCAGATCCATCCCTTTTTGTTTATTATTCATCTAGCCACATTATCATTCTCTTAATTTATGTTGATGATATTGTTTTAACTGATGATTCCTCTTATGTTATCAATAAACTGATCAAGGATCTTGCACGGGCTTTTTCCATGAAGGACCTTGGGCCATTCCATTTTTTCTTGGGCATTGAGGTATCGTGCAATTGCCATGGTATATTTCTTTCTCAATAGAAATATGCATTAGATCTTCTTGTGCGCGCCTCCGTGCACCAATGCAAGCCCATCTCTACTCCATTGGCCTTAAAGATGCCTTCTGCAAGCTGTGGCGACCAACCTTTTGAGGACCCAACTTTCTTATGTAGCATTGTTAGGGCGTTACCATATCTCACCTTAACGAGGCCTGATTTATTCCTGGCAGTAAACAGTCTGTCAGCGTATGCATGCCCCTACAGTATAGGACTTCATCAATGTCAAGCAAATTCTTTGATATATTTGTGGCACACTTCATCTTGGTCATTAATTTTTCACTCACAGCAGTTTTGATCTTTTTGCCTATGCCAATGCTAATTGGGTTGGATGCAAACTCACTCAACGGTCCACCCCTGGCTTTTGTACTTTTTTGGGTCCTGATTGCATATCATGGAGTGCAAAGAAGCAACCAACTATCGCTCGTTCAACAGCTGGGGTGGAATATCGGGCTCTTGCATCTGCCACTACGGAACTCATGTGGATCTCTTATATTTTACGGTACATTGGTGTCTCTCAGCCTTAACCTTCACTCTTATTCTTGGATAGCATTTCAGCATTATATTTGACAACAAATCCAATCTTTAATGCTCGTACAAAGTATATTAAATTGGATTACCGCTTTGTTCGGGAGAAGGTCACCTTTGGTTCTCTAATAACCCAGTTTGTTCCTTCATCACTACAAGTCGCCGATATATTCTCCAAATTACTATGTCGGGATTTATTTGTTACCTTCAGAAACAAACTCAGTCTTTGGTCTATTCCACAAACCGATTTGAGGGCGAGTATTGAACCATCTAATAAGATCAAAACAAATTAGATGGAATCAGATCAAGAAGATTGTGATGATTAACCAAATCAGAGAACTTTGAGGAAGAAATTAAAGGAGTATCCATAGATGTTTGCCTAATTTGCCTCCCCTGCCTCCTTACTAATTTAAATTGATTTCCTTCCCTTTGTAATTCATTATATGTACATTTCCTTCCCTTTTTAATTCATTCTCTGTACAATATATACATGTATTATGAAACAAATGAGTACATGAAAGATCAACAACATATAGATTACGTTTCTCCAATCTCTCCCCATCATCTTGCATTATTCATACTTCTTTGGTGTCTCTTTCATTTTCTTAAATTAATCAGTGACAGATAAAATTCAATTTTTAATAGCCATTAGATTTAGAAAAATTAAAAATATGATAGTAAATTTAACACTACTTAATTATCTAATTTTTCTCTCCTCTTTTCTTTTACATTCATTATTCTAATATTTTTTTTTACTTTGTTTATTATCACTAAATTTTTGTAAGCTTATTATCTATTCTCTGTATTTGATTTACAAAAAAAAAAAAATTTTCCAAATTAACTTAAATTAAAATTTTATTTAATTATTTATTATATATTCACTGTTTTATCAATTTTATTAAATAACAAAATCCATGTATAACACGAGTCAAACTCTAGGTCAAATCTATTCTTTTCTAAATCAATAGATATCAAATCTCAGTAAAAATAGTCAAGGGATTTTTGGCATGATGATTCTCTATATAAAATTTTACAAAAAATTGTGGTTTCAATATCTTGTTTATGAAACTTTCTACACTCTTTAATATTCTATTGGTGATATCATTTTTTTTAACTCACAGGTCACATTTACAAAGGAAATTAGCGAACAATAGATTACCAGATCAATTCGTGCATGCAACATTTAAACTTTGCAAATGAAAGGATACTTCTGCCATAGGGTTTTTCTCCAACCCATTCTCAATTTGATAAGTTTCCATAATTACCTCCATGAAAGAAAAAACATAGAGGAAAAGAAAAGAAAAATCTTTTTAATTGTTAAATGAAAAGGACAAGACTCAAACAGATACATGACATGGAAGGTATCGAGGGATAGCCCTCCAGGTTGGACTCGCACAATGGTCTTATCCGCTGACCTTGACTACTACGCAAAATTTTGACTGTTCCCCTTTACCACCTGACCACATCTAATCTTTATCTCCCATGTTCACGTGCACGCATAAATCATGTACTTAGAAGCCGCCATGTAGGACGCACGGTAAGCAATGTGAAGCACTATTGATACAACAAATATATATATATATATACACACACCATTTTTAGGCAATTTTTAAGTTAAGAAATAAATTAGGATGAGAAATGATATTAGAATTCATATAAATTTAATTAATTTTTAAATAATTTTGATTGATATGAAAAAAAGATATGAAAAGCTACTCTATAGCACCATTTAGTAATAGAGTATGAAGGTAGAAGAAGATATCTAAAGATAAATTATAATACCATTAATAGACAGTTTTTAAGCATCATCTACCTTTCGATGAGAAAATTAATTCTGTACCAAAAAATTTTGTATCTTTCTAATGGTAAATGAGAGTTCTAGAAATTGTCCTATTTGGGTAAGTAAAGTCGATTGTTAAGAAATCATCATGCATCTCCATTATATTAAAATGGAAATGACCCTTTCTTCTAGCAATAAAAAAGAGGTCTCTCTTTTCTAAAACTTACGAAGACTACAAGTCTGTGGGCCTTTTTAGTCAAAGATTCCGCTCGTGATATTATTATTTATATTATGTGGATATGATATGGCCAGAATTTGCAGCCTGCAACCACCAATAATTCAGAAGGCTAGCAAGTGGAATGGGGAACCCAAGATTTTCCTCCTTATCATCATCTATGATGCTGCCACTGTACGTTTTGCTCGTTTCTTTCACATTAGCTGCCTCATCGTCTTCGATCCATCGGGATCATCTCAGCAGAGGCTCCTCACTCTCTGTTGACGATCTCGACGACAACCTCCGTTCCCCGAACGGTGTCTTCCTCGCTGGGTTTCACCCTGTTGGCCAGAATGCATATGCCTTTGCCGTGCGGTTCAGTAATCAATCCTGCGTCCATGACTGCGTCGTATGGATGGCAAATCGGGATGAACCAGTCAACGGCAAGCATTCCAAGCTCATCCTCAGCAAGCAGGGCAACCTTCTCTTGACTGATGCTGACCACAATGTTGTCTGGTCCACGGACGTTTCCTCGTCTTCATCGGCTCCTTCCGTTCAGTTGCAGCTCCTCGACTCTGGAAACCTCAGACTCCTCAACCGGTCGGGGCCTAATCCGGGGGACGATGTAGTGTTGTGGCAGAGCTTTGATTACCCAACGGATACCCTTCTCCCAGAACAGAAGTTCACCCGGTACACCACGCTTGTCTCTTCCAGAGCCCGTGGAAACGTCTCCTCCGGCTATTACAAGCTCTATTTCGACAACGACAACATCCTTCGCCTCCTCTACAATGGCCCGAAGATCTCAAGCGTGTACTGGCCCCGTCCTTACTTGCTTAGTTGGGATAGCGGGAGGAACACGTACAACAGCAGCAGGGTAGCCATGCTCGACTCTCTTGGCAACTTCACCTCGTCCGATGATTGGAATTTCTTGGCTTCCGATCACGGGGTTAATGTCTGGAGAAGACTGACGCTGGATCTCGATGGAAATGTGCGGCTGTACAGCCTTCAGAGGAGCGGCGAATGGTCAGTCTCGTGGCAGGCAATCAATACGCCCTGCGAAATTCATGGGATCTGTGGACCCAATGCGGTGTGCCAGTACAATGCAAGTTCTGGAAGAAGCTGTTCTTGCGCCCCGGGATATGTGTGGAACAACCTTAGCGACTGGTCTGAGGGATGCAGGCCGATGTTCCCGAGCTTCTGTAAATTGCCCGATGCAGAGCCTGGTGATTTCCTCCACGTCCCACACCGGGATTTCTACGGCTATGAAGAGGGCTACTATAGAAACTACACGTTGAGCCAGTGCAAGAGGAAATGCTTGGAGCTCTGCACTTGCAAGGGGTTCCAGTACAGATATAATACGCTCGAGTGTTTCCTCAAGGCAATGCTATTGCACGGACGCTTCTCACTGGAGAGCCAAGAGAACATTTTCTTCAGGTTGCCCAGATCCATGGTCTCCTCGTACCAAACCTCACCGGAATCTCCCACCTTAAATTGCCCGAACAATCCAGAAGCTGTTCAGCTCCACAGAGTGTACTCGCGAAGCCATAAGAACAAGTTGCTGGGGAAGATCTTGCTGATTGTGGCAGGTGTGATTGCGGGTCTGGAGGCACTTGGAATACTCTTCGTGTGGTGTTTCATTACCGTGACCCGTAGAAGAAAGGGCAGAGCTGTACCAGAGGGATACCACCTTGCTTCTATGGGATTCCGAAGGTTCACATACGCCGAGCTGAAGAAGGCGACCCGGAATTTTGGGCAAGAGATCGGAAGAGGCGCTGGCGGGAGTGTGTATGTAGCAGTCCTATCGAACGGTCAAGTTGCGGCGGTGAAAAGGCTCAATGAGGGAGGCATCCAGGGCGAGGATGAGTTCCTCGCCGAGGTTAGCATGATCGGGAAGCTGAATCACATGAACCTCATCGAGATGTGGGGCTACTGCATCGAGGGCAAGCACCGGCTCCTTGTCTACGAGTATATGGAGCATGGCTCCTTGGCTGAGAATCTACCCAAAGGCACTCTCGACTGGGCGAAAAGGTTCGATATTGCCGTCGGGGCAGCGAAGGGACTCGCCTACCTACACGAGGAGTGCCTGGAGTGGGTCTTGCACTGCGATGTGAAGCCTCAGAACATACTGCTGGACTCGAACTACCAGCCTAAAGTGGCAGACTTTGGGCTTTCGAAGCTCCTAAGCCGAGGGGACGTGAATAATTCAAGTTTCTCCAAGATTAGAGGGACTCGGGGCTACATGGCTCCGGAGTGGGTCTACAACTTATCAATCACGTCCAAGGTTGATGTGTACAGCTACGGGATCGTGCTGCTGGAGATGGTCACGGGGCGGAGCCCTGGTGTGAATGTTCAGGTTGCCAACAGCCGAGGCGAGACAGAGAACCGAGGATTGGCTTCCTGGGTAAGAGGGAAGATGAATGGAGATGTTCCGATCGGCACATGGATTGAAGAGATCGTGGATCAGTCCGTAGAAGGTGAGTATGATGTGAAGAGGGTCGAGGTTCTAGTCGCCGTGGCGCTTCAATGTGTTCTGGAAGACAAGGACCAGAGGCCTACAATGAGTCAAGTGGTCGAGATGCTCGAAAGCTATGGAAATGAAGCCGAAAACGAGGCACGAGCGCAGTTGCAGACCATAGTCCGTTAGATGCTTATTCTGACAATTCTCCTATGACTAGAATTTCGATATCGGCAATAAGCATATAGAATATCATTTATGGCATTCACTGTGGTGAACGTGTTGTATTTTTTTATGGAGCAATAACCTAATTAGGTATGTATTTTGATCAAATTGTCATTTTTAACATGAATTTTTTTGCTTATCCTAGGAATGCATGAACAAAAAGCCCTAAAACTATTCTCCCTTGTTTGAAAACCTGTCTTCTTAGAAAGTGAAAAAAAAAATGGAGCAAAAAAGTAAAGGAAATTCAATTGACCCGTGAAAATCTAACTTGGATAGGGAACCTTGAAATTGAAGCTAGAAATAACAAAAATTTAGAGTTTCTATTTCAAATAGATAAAGAATTTTAGTGGATGCTCGATCGAAAGGAGGAGAAAAGTGAGTGGAAACATGTGTTCGTGATCAAGTGCTTGGAAGGACAGAAGATAGAAGAGTGTGAGATTTTTTTTTTCGATATTTATCAATATTGACGGTATTTTGATCATACCAGTTTCCATCCCTCCTGGTTCCCCAAATCGGGGGAATTGAAGAAATTATTAGCCTCTGGAGGGATTTTGGAAGGGTTTGGAGCCTTCTATGTAAATTGACAAATAAGAGAAACGAGAATCCCTACTAATCCCTTAATCCGAATATAGGATTAGTGTTGCTTTTTTATTTTTTTGAATTTAAAAAAATAAAATAGATGAATTTATTGGTCGGTGTTGGTTTCGGAAATGGTAGGGAGAATAGCAGAGAACAAAGTTTATGAATGTTGTCTTATATTATTTATTTCAGTTGTACAGATCCCATTTATATAGGGATGGAGGGGACACAAACATTAAATACACATTAAATACACGTCATGTGCCTTGTAGGGGAAGCGACTTCTGCGGTACGGAAGATGTCAGACTGAGACGAGTTAGGCGGCGTCAGTCGTACGGAAGCGGCGCTGGCTGTACGGGCGCCACTTGGACTGGCGCGCAGCCATGCCTAAGCGCCGATCCAGCGGTTTGGGCCTACTTCCTGGGCCCTCATCTGAGCAAGGCTTCTCCGAGGGGAGGGCCTTGGGCCCGGCCCCTACACTTGCCCCCGAGTTTCACGCGTCGGAACGCGCGGGAAACTGACTTTTGAAATTCGGAAATTACGTCTAACCCGGGGGTGACACGTGTCTGGCGAGGGGATAGTGAACAGTCGCACCCGGGGCGGCGTGAGTGACGTGCCGCCCCTTGGGCTTCCTCGGGCATTAACTGCCCTCTGCCAGATAAAAGTCTGACCCCTGTTCTCTCCCCACATCGCTCAGCCCGAAAACTCCTCTCCTCCACACCGGCCTTCTGTTCCCCCTGTCTTCTCCGATCACCCGTGCTCCTGTTGCAATGGCGTCTTCAAGTGCTCCGACATCCTCCACCGGAAACCCAGGTGACCAGATCTTCACCAACAAACTCACCCCGTCCCGATTTCTGACCACTCTTAGGCTGGGGAGAATAGGTGCCCATTTCTCCCCTCGGTTTCCCCGTGAGGGCGAGGAGCCCTCGGAGCCATGCCCAGGGGAGTTCGCCGTCTTCCCCGAGCAAATCCGGGCCAGCCTCCGTTGGCCTTTGGCCAAGCCGGTTACGGCCCTGCTAAAGTATTACCGCTTAGCCCCCGGACAGCTCTCCCCGACCTCGTGGCGCGTATGGACAGCCTTCTACCTCCACTGTAGGGAGCATAGGATAGCCTACAGCAGACTCCTTTTTAGGTTCTTCTACTTATTGATCCAAAGGTCAGAGAGCGGTTATTTCCACTTCCAACCGCGCCGCAAGAAAATATACGGAGCGCTCGTGACGAATTACGGGTCCACCAACTCTGGGTGGAAGGACTCGTTTTTCTTCATGAAAGACGCTGAGGGTTGGAAGTGGCGCCAGGACCCCCGCGAGGAGTTCCATGATGGGGACCCGTGGGGGTCGATGAAGAGGGAGGAGCGCGCCAATGCAGAGAAATTTAGGGGCGTGAAGATTGACGCCAAGAATATCATTACGGATGAGAATCTGCTACGGTACGGTCTCGTATCCGAAGCTCCTTGGAGGTGGAGCGTGGACACGGACACGTGCGGGCTACCCAGAGACGCCTTGGTAATTCACTGACTTGTCTTGTCTTTGCTGTTTCAGAGAGGGGCGAATGGGCCAAGATCATTGACAAACTCTTGGTGCAGGAGAAAGCCCTCAGGGAGGCTAGGAAGAGGAAGCGCGAGGAGGAGGAAGATGTGATCCTGATCTCTTCTCCCGCGGCTGGAGGTGCCAGCGCCGTCGCTCAGGCAAGGGACTCCCCCTCTGAGCGGGAGTCCAGCGAGAGCGGGGCGCTGGTACGGGAGCGGCGCAGGATTCGGTTTACCTTCTCCAGCTTAGCCAGCGCTCCTACTCTCGTGGCTGCCGAAGGGGGGGGGGGGGTGGTGGGTCAGCCCCAGCTCACCTCAGGCTCCTGTCTTGGAGGCTCAAGAGCCAGTGGCGTTGCCCCCCGTGGGACTTGGCTCCCCATCGAGGCGCTCTCCAGAGCAAACATCCTCGGCGCCTCTCCCAAGTCCGGCTCAGGCGCAGGAGGGCGAGGGGTCGGAGCAGGTGGCTCTTCCTGGGGCGGACCAGGGTGAGGAGCACGCTGAGGTAAGCGACGCGTGACGCCGAGCTCACTATAGAATAACGTGGCACGTTGCTGATCGTTCTTTGCGCAAGCGTCTCTTCCAACAGCTGGCTCTCCCATTCGAGGGCTATTGGGGGATGTGGAGACGCAGTTGCGCTTCACCAGGGCCCTTCAGCGCCTCGCGGGAGAGTTGCCTGAACTGGAAACAAGGGAGGATCTCTTTTCCCACGCGCGCTACTATTCGCTGATGGTACGTATTTTTGTGCCTGTGATCTTAAATCTCAAATGGATCGCTGACTGTCGATCTTGGCAGGGTGCGATGATCCTCGAGTTGCTGATGGAGACCTGGAGCCAGGAGCGTGCCCTCGTTCCTGAATTGCAGGCCCAAGTCCAGCGACTGACGAATAAGAGGCGCAACTAGAGGAAGCAGCGCCAGGACATGCGTGCTAGCATCCAGGACTTGAAGTCCCGGGTGGATGCCGCGGAGCAGGAGGCTGCTGGGATCCGAGAGGAGGCTGAGGCGCTGAAAACGCGACTCGCCTCCGTGGAGAAGGGAAAGGCTGAGCTCCAAGGGGTGGTGAGAGCCCTCGAAGAGCAACTGGAGCGGGAGCGGTCCGACAGGGCTGCGGCGGAGGGCAGACTCCAGGCGCAGCTGCAAGAGTCCACTCTGGCGCTTTCCTCAGCAGCCACGGAGAGGGCGGCGGAAGTGGCTCGCGCTAGGATTGAAGTTGTGGAGGAGTACAAGGCGAGTGACGCCTTCACAGAAGAGCTGGCGGCGCGAGGGGGCAGGGCTATAGTGGACTCCCTCCGCTCTGTCAAGGACGATCTCCAACGCCTGCATCCGAGCGTCGACCTATCAAAGATCCCGAGCCTGGACTGTCTCCGCCTCCTGGATGAAGCCCGCGGCGCTGCAACTCCATAGGACTAGGGGTAGTTTGCATAAGATTATGTAAAGATAGTCGTGTAATGAAGTTGCCCTCTACTTAATAAAATTGTTGTTTTCTCCAAGTATTGTGACGCCTGTTCCTGTTAGTCGCGGCATGCTCCTATGCTTTTGTTTTTAACGCTTTTGAAGCATTATTCGCAATACCTTGCTTGTTACCGCGCTGGGTACCGATCAGGTTTGTCCCTGGTGTCGGGGTGTTCATTAAGAAGTGTTGCGGCGCTTTCGTGGTTCCTGTTTTAGCGGCATATCTTAGGGTTTACGCACTCCGCGCTGCTTTGTGTCGAGGATGGTCGGAGTAAATCCTTGTAGGTCGAACCGTGATGGGTTGCTATCCGAGGCCACGTGTTTTGCTTTTGCCACCTTTAGTTTTAGCATGCTGACACATTTCAGTGGGTCTCCGTTTCCGGTTACATTCTTACGCGCTTAGGCGTTGTAGCGGTGCGCCTTGTTGCCTTAGAGGTCTTGGTGCCCCCGAATGACGGAGGCCTTAGGTGCCTCCGAAGGATGGAGGTCTTAGGTGCCTCCGAATGACGGAGGTCTTTGGGTGCCCCAGGAGGACTGAGGTCTTTTGGCGCCCCGGGCTTGCCGAGGTCTTGGATTTTTTTTTTTTGTAATGCTTTTAGCGTGCCCCGGGCTTGCCGAGGTCTTTGGTGCCCCAGACTTGCTGCCGAGGTCTTTGGCGCCCCGGGCTTGCCGAGGTCTTTGGATTTTTTTTTTTAATATGACGCTTTTAGCGTGCCCTGGGCTTGCCGAGGTCTTTGGTGCCCCAGACTTGCTGAGGTCTTTGGCGCCCCGGGCTTGCTGAGGTCTTTAGCGCCCCAGACTTACTGAGGCCTTTGGATTTTTTTTTTTAATATGACGCTTTTAGCGTGCCCCGGGCTTGCCGAGGTCTTTGGTGCCCCAGACTTGCTGAGGTCTTTGGCGCCCCGGGCTTGCCGAGGTCTTTAGCGCCCCAGACTTGCTGAGGTCTTTGGATTTTTTTTTTTTTAATATGACGCTTTTAGCGTGCCCCGGGCTTGCCGAGGTCTTTGGTGCCCCAGACTTGCTGAGGTCTTTAGTCCGTGGAACGGCGCTTTGAAGCAGGGGTTAGAGTAAATCAAGTATATATAAATGTACATAAGGCATATTAATAGAAGAATTTTTTGAGTACCTCTGCGTTGAAAGTGTGTGGCAATGCGCGTCCCTCCATATCCTGCAAGATGTATGCTCCCGGGTAAGGGATCCCAGTGATGCGGTATGGACCTTCCCATTTTGGTGCAAGTTTGCCTGTCTGGCGCTGAGAGAATTTGTTCTGGCGCAGGACCAGATCCCCCACACTGAATTGTCGTGCTCGAACCCTCTGGTTGAAGTAGCGCGCCGCCGCTTGCTTTGCTTTGTACATGTTGGTAAGAGCCTGCATGCGCCTTTCTTCTGCAGGATCCAGGTCCTCCTCTCGGAGTCGATTGTTTTCTGGTTCTTCAAATGCGGCCACTCGATGGGTGTTTACTGCCACCTCTGCAGGGATGACCGCCTCCGACCCGTAAACGAGGGAGAAGCGTGTCGCGTTGGTGGCGGCACGAGGAGTCACTCGGTAGGCCCATAGCACGCTATCCAGCTCGTCGACCCATGACCCTCCGAGTGCGTTCAACCTTGTACGTAAGCCGTGGAGGAGGGTTCGATTGGTGACCTCGGTCTGCCCATTTGTCTGAGGGTGTGCCACCAAAGTGAAGCGTTGCTTGATTCGGAGCTCCTGGCACATCTCCTGGAAGGCTTTTCCCCTGAACTGTGTTCCGTTGTCTGAGATAAGAATGTGGGGGATGCCGAATCGGTACACTATGTGCTTCATCACAAACTTGCGGGATGCTTTGTCGGTAATGGTGGCGACTGCCTCAGCTTCCACCCACTTGGAGAAATAGTCCACTGCAACGAAGCGGAATCGGCGCTGCGCCGAGGCCACTGGGAAGGGCCCTAATATATCAATCCCCCATTGGGCGAAGGGCCAGGGAGACATCATACCAGTGAGTTCGGTGGGAGATCCAGTGGGGCGGCGCTCGAATGTCTGGCATGCGGGGCAGCTTCGGACCAAGGCTTGTGCGTCATCCATCATTGTCGGCCAGTAGTATCCTTGTCAGAGGGCTATGCGGGAAATCGCCTTGGCTCCCTGGTGACCTCCCGCAATTCCTTCGTGGATTTCGCGCAATACATAAGCTGCCTCCTCCAGGCCAAGGCAGCGCAGAAGGGGCTGGGATACTCCGCGCCGATAGAGCGTTCCTTCCAATATGGTGTATCTTGCGGCGCGCAACCTGATACGCCGAGCTTCTACGGGGTCGGTGGGGAGGTGATCTCTCTCGAGGTACCTGCGAACGGGCGTCATCCAGTTTTCCTCATTCTGGGCACACAGGACTGTGAGAGGCGTGTACGTCTCGGAAACCCGACGACGCTCGACAAAGCTGAGGGGGGAATAAGCTTGCCCCGTGGCGGCCTTGCTCAGCATATCTGCCCAGTGGTTTTGTTCTCTGGGGACCTGGACGATTGTCGCTTCGTCGAACTGCCGGACCACCTCCTTCGCCCTCTCCAAACAACGTTTCATGTTGTCCCCCTTGGCCTCGCACTCTCCATTTATTTGGCCAACTACAAGTTGCGAGTCGCATTTGGCAAGGACTCGACGTGCCCCGGCTCCTCGTGCTATCAGCAACCCAGTAATCAGGGCTTCATACTCCGCCTCATTGTTGGTTGCTGGGAAGGATAGCACAAGACTATAGGTGAGCGGCGGTCCCTCCGGGGGGACTATCACACAACCTGCCCCCGCGACGCCCCTGGTGGATGATCCGTCAGCGAGCACTTCCCAGACGTCAGCAAGCGGGTGTGCCGCGGTGTCATCTTGCCTGGTGTTCTCTGCAATGAAGTCGGCCAGCGTCTGGGCCTTGATAGCTCCTCGTGGCTCAAAAGTGATGTCAAATTCACTAAGCTCGATGGCCCATCGCACCATCCTTCCCGATAACTCAGGTTTGCGGAGGACTTGCTTCAGGGGCTGGTTAGTGCAGGCAGTAATGGGGTGCGCCTGGAAGTATGGCCTTAGCTTCCGCGCTGCTAGGATGACGGCTAGGGTGAGCTTTTCCATGGGCAAGTAGCGGTGCTCCGCTGGGATCATGACTTTACTTACGTAATAAACTGGGCGTTGCACTCCGTCACGTTCCACAACAAGGACAGAACTGAGAGCAACGTCGCTTACTCCTAGGTAAAGCTTGAGCATTTCTCCCAGCACCGGGGTCGCCAGGCACGGAGGCTAGCTGAGGTAGGTCTTGAGCCGAGCGAACGCTTCCTCGCACTCCGCCGTCCACGCAAAAGCCTTTCCTGCCTTGATCCCCGTGAAAAAGGGGAAACATTTATCTCCCGCCTTGGAGAGGAAGCGAGAGAGTGCTGCGAGACGGCCTGTGAGGCGCTGAACCTCCTTGATCGTCGAGGGGGATTTCATGTCTTCTATGGCTCTGATTTTTTCAAGGTTCGCCTCAATGCCCCTGTGAGTGAGCATGAATCCCAGAAATTTTCCCGACTTCACCCTGAAGGCGCACTTTTCGGGATTTAGTCTGAGGTTATGACGCCGCATGACTTCCAGCGCTGCCCGAAGGTCCTCTTGGTGCGCCGCCGCCCGCTTAGATTTGACGATCATGTCGTCAACATATGCCTCCATGGTCGTCCCCAGCTGGGCCGCGAATAGGCGGCTAATCAACTGCTGGTAAGTTGCTCCTGCATTTTTAAGGCCGAACGGCATCACCCGGTAACAATAGACCTCGTCTGCTGCGTAAAATGCTGTTTTTTGCCTGTCCCCTGGATGCATGGCTATCTGGTTGTACCCAGAGTAGGCGTCCATGAAGCTGAGCAGCTCGTGGCTTGCCGTGGCGTCGACCAGCTGGTCTATACGGGGCAATGGGTAGGCGTCTTTGGGGCATGCCTTGTTAAGGTCCGTGTAGTCCACGCACATCCGCCATCGTCCGTTCGGCTTGCGCACCAGCACGACGTTGGCAACCCACGTTTGGAAGCGGACCTCCTCTATGAAGTTGGCTGCCAAGAGCCTTGCCACCTCCTCGCGGACGGCCTCCTTTCGTTCCGCCCCCATAGATCGCCGCTTTTGGATGACGGGGCGGGCGGTGGGGCTGACGGCGAGGCGATGGGTGATGATCGATTGATCAATACCGGGCATGTCTGCAGGTGTCCATGCGAACACGTCAGAATATTCTCGCAATAACGCAATTAAGGTTTGCTTACTGGAGGTGTTCAATTCTGCGCCGATCCGAACGCTCCGTGTCGGCGTCAGGAAAACCTCCTCCAGTTCTCCCACCGGGGCAGGTCGTTGTAAACCATCGCGAGGGTCGGGCTCGATCTGCAGCGCGGGACGAGCTCGTGTCTCTTTCAGGGTTGCCAGATGGCAACGCTTCGCCACCTGGTGGTTTCCCCGGACGCTTCCTGTACCATGGGCGGTAGGGAATTTGACCATTTGATGGTAGGTGGATGGTATGGCTCGGAGGGCGTTCAGCGTGGGACGCCCCATGATCGCGTTATAGGCGGACTGGATGTCTACTACCAGGAAAGTGGCCATGCAACTTGACGCCCTGTTGCCGTCGCCCAGGGAGAAAGACAGGGTGATAGTCCCCTTTGGGTACACCGTCCCCTCGTTGAAACCTATCAACGGTGTGTCCGCCGAGGATAGGTCTACATCGGCGAAACCCATCTTCCTGAAGGCGTCATAATTGTTAATTATATAAATATGCTTATTTGAACATATTTTTTGGCCTAGATTCAAGTAAGTTGTTCGAGTCTTATGAGATTTTAACACATGATTGGTTGTTTTTCCCTTTGTTGAGTGAAATCAATTTATAATTAATTAATTCAAATTTTCTTCCAAGAATGTTGGTACTTCCAGACTTTTTATTGATATAGGTGGTTATTGAAGAACCAACCGGGCCAAGAAAGTGGACCCCGACTCACGGAACCAAGATGGATAGAAGCTGGAAAACAGAGGAAACAAGGGAGGGGTCGCGACTCCCTGAAGCAGAAAAGTGAACAGAGTCTGGGGTCACGACTCAGGGTCGCGACCCCTCGCTGGCAGAGAAGATTTCGCAATATTTGCGAAATATTTGATTTCCTGAAGATCCCGAAGCCCGATATGGAGGATATTCTAAGATATTATGATACACAAGAGTATATTTCACTTGACTTACTCTGAGGAAAACAAAATATCTTGCAGAATATATTTTTAGGATAGATATATTTGGAGAATATTTTTAGGTAAGATAGAATATTTTGCTCTCTATCCTAACAGCATACGAGGGGGGATCCTTCTTTTTCATATCAGTTTTTACATATCTTTTTGCTGCCAAGAGAGATCGGGTCATTCACGGCTTCAAGGGAGGAAAAGGATCGGCGCGCTTCAAGACAACTTCGGGGATCGAGAGATCAACTTCGAATCATCCAAGAGTTTTCTCTTTCTTTCCTCTTTCCTTTCCTTAGTCATGGTGTACTCGAATCTTTTCTTGATATTTTCTCTTAATTTCATTATGAACTAATTCCCTATTTCCTAGGGCGAGCAATGAAACTCTTTCTAATTTCTTAATCTTAATTCTCTCTTTGCATGTCAATTGGTTGCACTTATGTTATTTATACTATTCTCGTCCTTAATGCTTTCTAGTGGCCTGATCACCCGTTAGATCGATTAGGAGATTCGATGAACTCGAGAGACGAAGTCGTAATCATGCCAGAGATAGTATAACTTAGGATAATTCACGCCGAGAGGTCGGGATTATTTGTGAGAAGCATCGAGAGATTAGCCTATCACCCTAGGTATCCAAATTAGGGTTCGAGCTCAATGGACTTCTTAATGTTGATTGCCTAGAGATAGAGTGGTTAACATCGTCCTAGAAGTACGTTCTTATTAAGCCGAGAGGCAGGTAAGGAGATATAAAAACCCTAGGATAATAACCAAGCAATCAATTACATGTAGAGAGTCAATTTGGGATTAGGAATGGGATTGAGGGAAGTTGTGAGCCCTAGGTCCATAAACATCAATTGATTTATTGTTTCCTTTCCTATTTCTGTTTATTTGCTAATTTGCTTTTTGATTGTCTTCTCGATTTACGACTTGCCTAGCTTAGAATTAATTGTTTAGATTATTGTTTAGTGGAATTTGACACGGTCCTCGTGGGAACGATCTCGATATTCATCACTTTATTACTTGAAGCGATACGTATACTTGCGTGCCTTTTTGGTTATCTATTTTTGTCGCAACAATAATACAAGACATCAGCCAAGCTCCCGTTGTCAACGAGGATCCGTCGCACCTCGAATCCTCCGATGTCGGCCGCGATTACTAACGCCTCGTCTCGCGCTGAGGGAGGTACGGGCGCCGCGTCTTCATCTGTGAATGTGATCGAGTACCTTTTGTCGGGACCCAGGCATTGCATTTCGTGCGCGGGGCGCTTGCTTCCGGCGGATCGTTCGCTGGTGATCATGTGTATTGTTCCGCGTCGCTGCCGGGTTGCTGGGGCTCCGGCCATTGGTCTCTCATTTTCCTGCCTGTCCGCCGTCGCGTTCCTTGCCTCGGGGTTCCGTCGCCACGTGTTACTGGTGGTCGATCGCTGCACGTACTCTTGCAGACGCCCCCCTTGGATCAGCCGTTCGATTTCGAACCTCAATTGTCGACAGTCTTCAATATCGTGGCCCGACGCCCGGTGATATCGGCAATACCGGTCCGCGTCCGGACCCATCGTTTCTTTAGTGGTACGAGGGGCTTTGATCAGGCGTCACTTCTCCCCCTCCGCGAGGACCACGGCGCGCGGGGCCAGCAGTGGGGTGAACTTCTCTCGTTTAATGTCCCTTCCGCGCTCTTCTTGTCGGCCCGCAGGAGCTTCTTTTCGCTTAGTGTATCTGCGCCTCCAGTCGGCCTCTTCAATCGTCATGAAGCGCTAGGCCCGCGCCGCTAGATCGGCAAAGTCGTTGGGGGGATCGATGATCAAGTTTTTCGCGAACTCCTCATCCCTGAGACCGCGCTGAAATGCGGCCATCTTCTCTCGTGGGGTCAGGTCGTCCACTTCAGCCGCCATTCTCACGAATCGCTCGTACCAATGGCGAAGGGACTCACGATCCCGTTGCTGCATTCCGAAGAGTTCCATGGGGGTTCGCTTGATCCGAAGCGACCCCGCGAAGCGTTCCAAAAATCTTTCTTTTAGTGAGGCGAAGTGGGAGATGGACCCGGGTTCTAACGAGTAGAACCAGTCTGCCGCAAGGCCTTTCAGCGTCCCTGGAAACAGGAGGCACTGAATCGCCTCCGTGGCCCCTCTCCCCAGGAGGGAGTTGGCATAGGCGCGCAAGTGGTCCCGGGGGTCGGCCTTTCCGTCGTACGCATCGAGCTGCGGGACTTTGAACTTTGGAGGCAATGTGACCGCCTGGATTTCGGCCGAGAAAGGGCTGGCGACATCCTCCTCTACGGCCGGGAGCCCATACCGGCGACGGTTGTTGGCTTCTAGGGCTCGGGCCACACGGTCCTCGACTAGACTCTGTACCTCCCTCACGGTCATGCTGGTGTCCGCTTGGGAAACGTTGTCCCCTGAAGGAGTAGGCGTCAAGTGCGAACTCGCGGCCGCCGCGGGGGGAGGGGGGGCTCGTGGCGCTCCCGAAGTGTCCCCGGCGCCCTCCTCGCGCCCATTTAGGTGGCGAGATAGCGCAGCCTCCACCAGGGTGGTAACGCGGCGCTCAACGAGTTGTTCTACTGCCTGGCGGGTCCGAATAGGGAGGGCCCCTAAGAGCTCGTCCGGATTTGGATCGGGACGTGGGGGGCCTTCGGGGGTGTTTTCGGTGGGCGGGAGATTTTGGTGGAATGCCTGCTGATCACGTGTGGAACTGGTTGCTCTGCGGTTGCTACGGGTGCGAGCCATGGCTTTTAGTCGGTTTCACATAGACGGCGCCAATGTTGGTTTCGGAAATGGTAGGGAGAATAGCAGAGAACAAAGCTTATGAATGTTGTCTTATATTATTTATTTCAGTTGTACAGATCCCATTTATATAGGGATGGAGGGGACACAAACATTAAATACACATTAAATACACGTCATGTGCCTTGTAGGGGAAGCGACTTCTGCGGTACGGAAGATGTCAGACTGAGACGAGTCAAGCGGCGTCAGTCGTACGGAAGCGGCGCTGGCTATACGGGCGCCACTTGGACTGGCGCACAGCCATGCCTAAGCGCCGATCCAGCGGTTTGGGCCTACTTCCTGGGCCCTCATCTGAGCAAGGCTTCTCCGAGGGGAGGGCCTTGGGCCCGGCCCCTACAGTCGGTATCATCACGTCGACAGTATCATGTGGTGGCATCATTGCAGAGGCGACTTGCTTGACCATTAGAGGGATTCAGGGCAGTTGAGATTTGGGATTTCCTTATTATTGCCTACGGGAAAAAGCACTGTATATTTGCAGTTTTCTGCTCCCTTCCCCACTAAAAATCTCAACCAAGAAACTCAAAAGGTTTGGGTAACATCGAGTACAATTTAAAAAAAAAAAAAGAGAGAGAGAGGAGAAAAAGAAAAACATCAATGAAAGTCCCACCTATTTCGCTTCAGCCACGAAGCAACTGAAGATCGACTGCCGAAGCTCAAGAATGCTGGACGGTGACGGAGACGCGTCTTTCTACCGAGACACAGAGCTACTCAAAGAGAGGGAGAAGGATCAATGGTCTAGGCACCGGATGAGTTCTTCATGAATTACAAAGGATGATAGATTTACCTCAGGCATATACAAGTACGGATTATCCCCCTGAGATAATAACAAGTAAATCAGATCTTCCCCAAAAGTTTAGTTTTACCTAAATCTTAATTGTTTTCAATTATTTTTTGACATTTTTATTTAAAGACAGTTAAATTTTACCGGTTAGAATCACCACATCGGTACTATCACTTACACAAGATACCGTCCCCTCATCTCCTCCACATTATATAATAATTTGAATCCTTAGATGAAATCCAGTGTACTCGTATAGGTTCACGTAGATGTTACACACTTATAGTTTCTACTACTAAGGGACATGGGACAAGAGGATGGAAAAAAAATCACAAGTAGGAGGAGAGGACCCCGAAGATAGGGATGCTTGAATTTGATTTAGTTGAATTTCTAATTAATAAAATATCCAAACCATAAAATCGAGTTTTTTTTAATTGAAATCGTATTCATATCCAAATCACTCAACAAAAACAGGTCAAAAAATTTCTCTTCTTAATATGATTTACTGGATTATCATGCGTACGTTGTATGAAATTCATTTGAGATGAATAAAAATATTAAATTATAAAATATGAAATCTTTGCTAAAGCTATAAGATATAGAATTGACAGAACTAAATGTGATCTTCATAGGAAATATCGGAATTGGGAGCTGAGAATAATCAACCAGAACTTCGAAAATGGAAACGTGGACAATTCATTTACAGGAAATTTTTAAGGTACAACTATTGCACTGCAAAATTGAGTTCAGTTTTTTTTTTTAATAATACAACTTGACCCCATATACAATGTGTATTGGAGAATATTATTTTATTTTACTAGAAATCAATCTGATAAAATAAAAATCAAATTAAATTTTTTTATTAGGTATAGATCCAAAATTCTTATAAGCGTGTGATATTTTATCTGGCATACAGGCATGTCATCACTTATGGACCTGCTATTTATTTAATACAATTAGCTTAATTTAAGATTTTTTAATAAAATAACATAATTATATTGGCTTGTAGCGACACATTATCATTATTCCCTGGTATATTTGTTATATACAAGACTTTCGCCTTGCCTAAATATTTGATATGAGCATAATTTAAAAAAAGCATTCGTGACTTTATCTAAAAGGGAAAAACTTATCTCTTAGTGAGCCCTCATGACTCAAACTAGATTAGTCATGGTATGTTAGACTTCTCGATACCAGTGTTTTAGATTGAAAAAATAAATTAATCTATTTACTTAGAAAAATGTTGTCGTAAATCCTTACCTTTAAGTGCTAACCACAAGCAGGTTTGGGCCCGGACCGATCCAGAACTGGCCTGGTCAAAACCAACGTAGAATCGGCCTAACAGAAACTGGGCCTAAATTGGCCCGGAACCGTAAGAGGCCTGTTCCACCCTTAAAAATGAATCAAAATGGCATTGACTGTTCCAAATCAATAACTAAAATATTAATTAAAATTTAAAATTTAAAATAAATAGCTCACAAGCTCGAACGAGGCGAAATTGATTTAAATTTTAAGAATTAATATTTAGCAGAATTTATTAAATTTAGTTCACTTTGATACAAGACTGTGTGATTGATCAATATGAAAGAATTCCCCATTTTATACGTTCTTAGAAGAGCCCCCATTCCACACCCCCATGGAATAAGAAATTCCTAGGTGACCATAACTCGCCACGTGACATAATGAAATATTAATTAAAATATGATAAATGAGTAAATTAGTACTAATAATTTGAATAGTTATCATAATTAATTTTAATTAAAATAATTTGATTAGTTTTTTTTTGTCGCCAGTCACGATATCCAAGCAGACCCTACCAGCGGTGAGATAGCATCTTTCAGCCAACCATACTTGACTAATCCGTTGGTCGCCCCGGGTTGCACGCCTGGCAATGGCGGGTGAGGCTTCAAAGGGGGGTGTCTGCGTACGTGAAGTCTCGAACTCGAGACCTCCTTAAGCGGCACCGAGCTGCTTACCACTCGGCCCAACCCCTTGGTAATTTGATTAGTTATTTCTCTCATATTATTGTGAGGTAGAAATATATGAGATTTTTTTCTATGGGGGCAGTGGCTGGGTGTACTCTTAGAACCGAAGAATACAGATATCGGGAGCATTGGGCCAAAGTACCGCTCGCTGAAAAAAAAAATCTTAAAATATGGTAATTTTTAAAATATTTACGAAAATACCGTTACTAAAACGCTACAGTTAGCAGCGTTTTTACTTTTGTGAAAACGCCAGTAGAAGTGGCGTTTCCTAATGGCAAAAACGCCAGATCTGGTGGCGTTTTCCCTTGACAAAAAACGCTAATTCGTTTAGCGTTTTTCTCACAATTGTAAAAACATCAGCCGAGTTAGTGTTTTATTTTAAGACAGTATAAACGCAAAAAGAGATAGTGTTTTTTTTACTAATATTACATAGTAGATATTTATTGTATTATATACAACAGTCACATTTTATAAATTTCTCTCTAATTTTTATACATATAAAATTTTTACAAAATTTTAAGAGTAAATTTTATAATTTTTAACATATGAATGGTAATTTATACATCGAATCATAATATGTCATACATTAAGCAGCTGCTTTTTTTTTTCTCCGTTTCTCCGGAAAATGGATAACTCTCCGGAAAACTGTTTTGTATGACACATTACAATTCGATATATAAATTATTATTCGAGTGTTAAAATTTATAAAATTTACTCTTAAAATTTTATAAAAATTTTATATATATAAAGATCTAACATAAATTTATAAAATGAGATCGTTGTTATTACCTACTAAATAAGAAAAGCGGGAAGCTGGGGTTGGCGTTGTTTCTGGCTAAGTGAAAACGCCACAGCAAGTGGCGTTTTTGGTTGCATGAAACGCCAGTAAGTCTGGCGTTTTTGGATTGTAAAACGCCACACCCTGTGGCGTTTTAACTACAGTAAAAACGCTGCTCTTTGTAGCGTTTTACTAACGGTAATGCCGTAAATATCTTGAAAAGCACCATATTTTAAGAATTTGTTTCCTAGAGGGCAGTACTTTTGCCCATTGCTCCAGATATCGGTTGTTGCAGCGTCCGTGCTCTTTCCACGTGGCAGAACAGAAGCATCCCACGTAATTTTCAATTTTTATGAATTCCCCAGTAAATAAATTCATTTTTCGATTAACGAAAATTCAAACGCTATTAATTAAATGAGATAAAACAAAATGAGCTCGTAAGCTCCCGACCTCTCCTCCCTTCATCCCTCATCTGCTTTCATAACGGACTCACTCTGTCAACGCACTAGACTAGAGACAGTAGATAGAATCCCCCATTTCTCGAGCATTCACACTCTCTTCAACCACAGCTAGCAATGGCCAAGCTCGGTGGGAAGGTGGGCCACCAAATCGTGCGGTTTGGCGGGAACGGAGTGGGGCAGATTCTCGCGGCAGCTGCCGTGGCCCTCCTGTTCCGCCTCTTCTCCGGCCCCGGACCGGTGGAGGAAGAGGTGGAGCTGCTGCCCGACGATAATGACGGAGATGCTGAGAGTGGGGAGCCCCCGGTCTCAGGGAAACTCTATCCCGTCACTATTCGATGGGCCGGCGTCAGTTGCTCCGTCTCTGATAAGTCGAAAAAATCAGTGAGTTCCTGTCAGATTAAAAATTTATTGGAAATTATGGGCACAGATTGTTCTGAGCTATTGATATTTCAGCTTTATAGTCGTTCATTAATTGCACTTCTATGTTCCGTTCATCGCCGTTATTTTACTCTTCACATGGCTCCTTCAAGTGATTGCACTATTTAATTTCTGGGACGGTCTAAAGTAGCATTTTTGTGAGTTGAGTTGATCTCGATTTGATTTATACTGTGAAAGAGTTTGGTTGAATGAAAAATGGGTTCTTTTTCATTCTGTTAGATGAGGTTTTTGCTTAAGAATGTAAGCGGAGAGGCAAAACCCGGGAGGCTGCTTGCTATAATGGGAGCATCAGGATCGGGGAAGACCACTTTGCTCAATGTTCTTGCAGGTCAGCTAGCAGCATCTCCCCGGTTACATCTCTCAGGTCTTGTTGAGATCAACGGAAGGCCAAGATCGACAAAATCATACAAGTATGTTTGCTTTTGTAATCATGGTTCATCATTGTGGGATTGCTGATCGGTTTATTGGTTTTACTTATGCCTGGGATTTTCTTATGGTCATTGTCTCATTTGTAGGTTCGCTTACATCCGACAGGAGGATCTTTTCTTCTCTCAGTTGACGGTGAGGGAGACACTGACTCTGGCTGCTGAACTTCAGCTTCCAGAAATTTCTTCTGCTGAAGAGAGGGATGAATACGTGAACAATCTCCTGTTCAAACTCGGCTTAGTAAGGATCAATTCATTTAATTGCCTGTCCATTGTACTGCCATGATTCATATATCAAGGCAATACTCCATCTTCAATCTTTTAGTTAAAATGCTGTTACTGATTCGACACTTGTAACTTCGGTTTGCTTTCTTCCTTTAATTTCTCTTTGGTGATGTTTCGTCCATTTTCTCATATGTATAGGTCAGCTGTGCTGATACAATTATCGGTGATGCAAAAGTTCGTGGAATTAGTGGTGGTGAAAAGAAACGACTATCACTAGCATGTGAGCTGATAGCAAGTCCCTCAGTTATTTTTGCAGATGAGCCCACTACGGGTATGGGTTCAATCTATCTTGTGTTCTTGTAATTTTCCTGCGACAGACTCATACTGCCTTCAAAACTTCCTCATTGCTCTGCCGCTCACTTTTAGGTCTTGGCATATTGATCTTCATATTGAAAGGTGCAGCATACAAGTTGGAAGTTTAAATTTTGGAAGGTTATGCCAGCTATGGGAATTGATCTATAAATTGAAATGCTTGATTTCTATCAGAAATGTTTAAGTCTTAAGAGCAGTTTGCTGGAACCTTACTGATATGTAAAGGTTCAAGTCCTATACTCTCAAATAAAAGATAACAGTGCATTTTCATTCAGCAAAGACACAGAATTAATTCTTTGTCAAAAAAGATACCAATGTCATTCGAGCTATTATGAATTTTGTTGTATTGCTATTCTAGGCAGATGTAAAGATTGTCATGATCTAATTTGAACTGGGCATGCTTCTTCTTTTCTTATTCTTTTACATATTTATGCTTTGTCAAAGCGAGGCTGCCATAAGTGTGGATAGATGTAAAAATAATATGGAAAATCTTGATGGCTGATACTATTAATGGTTTCTTTCAACTGTCATCTACATTTTTAGAAGAATAATTTGGTCAATTCAGGACTCGATGCCTTCCAAGCTGAGAAAGTAATGGAAACACTCTGGCAACTAGCACAGGATGGCCACACAGTGATATGCTCCATACACCAGCCAAGAGGTTCTGTGTACTATAAATTTGACGACATTGTATTGCTAACCGAGGGTGCACTTGTCTATGCTGGTCCTGCACGTGATGAGCCTCTGGCATACTTTTCAAAGTTTGGGTTTGTATCAGAACCTATCTTGCTCTTCCATTATGCAGAATATTCCTAAACTATTTTTAACCACTGAATTATTTTTCTTTCGGACATTTGAATTGTAAATCTATTAAATAATAATCTTTCTCCTTAGAATAAATCACAATTGACAACCTGTAGAAGCTGAGGAGTGGATGATTTGAGGTGTGCATGTGCCAAGGGATTGATACATTCAGGCATGAATTTAAGTATCACTAGTCTTTGGATTTCAAGAGCCTTTGGCTGAGAAAAATCTATCTTTAAGAGTGAAAGAATGGCTGTGAGGAAACAATAAATTTGCTGCATCCAGAAATGCTAACTGAGATATTAGACTGAAATTGAAAGGAAGAACACAAAGGATTAACACTCCACATGCCAATGTTCCAAGATCATATTTTAAGTGCTGCACATAAGCCTTGTACATGTTGAGGCAATATCTGCGCTGTCTGGAAGAACTGTGGAAGAAACTCTTTTGGTGGAAGAAACATTCGTTGGGATTGAAAGTTGAAAAGAATAACCCTAGAAAAATAGCACTTTTTTGTGAAAAAATCTACTTTTTGTTGCGCTCTGCCATATTACTAGGTTATAATCCATCCCCTGCAAATCTGATCTAAAACTTTTTCTTTATAATTCTGGCATAAATATAAAATTTTCAGCACTTAATAATCTACACAAATTTCTACTTTAGATGTATACAGTATGTTGCCTCAACTCCATCCTGCTTGACATGCTCCTAATTTTTTAAGAAATATGGAACTTATATGATGTTCAGAAGTATTGACTGATCTATTTTTCTTTACATCAGTTACATCTGCCCGGATCATGTGAACCCTGCTGAGTTCTTGGCTGATCTCATTTCTGTAGATTTCAGCTCATCAGAAAGTGTGCATGCTTCTCATAAGAGAATAGATGGTCTTGTTGAGTCATTTGCACAGCAGACATCACCAATCCTATATGCTGCTACTCTGACCAAAAGGGGGAAATTCAGGACTGGTATAATGTCTTTAAAACAGGGAACCTTTGTCCAGAAAAAAGGTTGGTGGAGACAATTTTGGTTGCTTCTAAAACGCGCATGGCTGCAGGTTTGTCCATAACTGCCGAACTATTCATTCGTTTTATGAATATTCTGAAAAATCACTAAGATTTTGAATAAATTAGTGGTTATTAGTAGTGTATAATGGTATTGTAGCATAGATTGGAATTTCCATGTCCGTTTATGTAACTTCCATGGTTTGAGCCTCAGTCGTTCCCCAAAGCTGCGTTGGGAAGTCTCGAGTACAAAGTATACACTAAGCATGCTTCCATATTGGAGGTGAATCTTTTAGGTCAGTTGGTAAGCTGTCAGTCAGAGCATAAATCACATGGGCACCATAACTCTATGATGTAACTCAATCTTTTACTTCAGCATGGAAGCTGGACATACTCATTCATGAGACTAGTCTGGAACATCCTAGCAATCAGCCTGCGCTGCCATGCTTTTCTTTGGTTGTATAGTAGTAACTTCTTCTATCAGTTAAAGAAAGCTCTAGTTTGTCACTAAGTTTTGTCAACTATCTAGAGAAATGAGAATGCATGTGATTTAGAACATTTCTCCAGAATTATGCAATGTCGGTGATAGCAAGGCACAAAAGTGTTTCTTATACTACTGCAACTATGGATGACCAGGCTTCACGGGATGGCCCGACAAATAAGGTTCGCACAAGGATGTCAGTTGCATCAGCAATAATATTTGGGTCAGTGTTCTGGAGAATGGGGAGATCCCAGTCTTCTATACAGGATAGAATGGGATTGCTTCAGGTACACAGTTTATCATTCTCCTCATACTTAAAGTTGCTTTTTTACCAAGCTGCTGATATAAATTACTGGTTACTCGTCTTTCTCATAATTTAGATGATGGCCCCATTTTTATGATCTAAACTCTGAAAATATGGATTTTCCTTTTGCAATTGTTCTAGTTCGGAAATTTGAATCTTCAACTAATCAATGCATACAAAAGAGTAAATACATAAATAATTTTACGGTTACAAGTCATCATCCTCCTTACCTCAGACAAATTTTGAATAAGATATGTTAATGGATGTGCAGGATCCTGTAATTCAAATTGAACCTAATATTGCATATGAAATATATTAACATTCCCCCAAGTCTATTTTCTCAATATATAGCTGTCCCAATTTATCAGCATTGATATTTGGTCTCCAATAAATATAGGTGGACAGGTTTTCCCAGTATTAATTCTGTTTTTGCACTTTGGTGTCGCAGCTTGCTGCAATAAACACTGCGATGGCTGCTCTTACAAAGACAGTGGGGGTATTTCCAAAGGAGAGAGCAATTGTGGACAGAGAGCGGGCAAAGCAATCTTATGCATTGGGTCCTTACCTTCTTTCAAAACTGTTAGCTGAGACTCCTATCGGAGCAGCATTTCCCCTTATGTTTGGTGCAATATTGTACCCAATGGCTCGCCTCAATCCATCTTTGTCCAGGTTTGTTGCTATTATTTAGCTTCCTTCTGCAATTTCATATTTTTCAGTTACTTAGGTGCACCTATGCTTCTTCTTCTTCCTTTTATAATAATATACATTGTTGATTTTATGTTTCGTAGTGGACACTTGAGACAAATATTTGAGAGTAGTTGCGCAATGTACCCTATCTCCTGATCTCATGTAATAATAAGACAATATTTGAGAGTAGTTGCGCAATGTACCCTATCTCCTGATCTCATGTAATAATAAGATAAGTAGATAACTTGAGCATGAGAATGTCAAGGAAGGTGCAATTGTGGAAATCATTATTTAAAATTCACTGAGAAGCTCTCTCTTGGTAACAAAACTCGTACCTCATTTTCAAACCAAAATAAGAAGAAATCAGTAAGTTTGATGAGGAATTTGACTAATGAAATCTAGGACAGGCTATCTTGAAGCTCTAGCTAAGAGACCTAAACAAAAACAAAAGCAAATGATTATTTAAAGACACTATAAACTAGAGTTTACTGACCACAGTTTTAAGATAGTCAACCAGTTGCTGAAAACATTTGCATCGTAAACTAAAGTGGGAAACTTGTATGAACAAGAGTGAAAAGGAGTTCCTAAAACTGCTCATGTTTAGAACTAATAGGCTATGCATATTACCTTTAAGGGCTCTCTGGAATAATCGATAGTCAGCAATGACAATAGATAGAGACACAAGGCTTCATCAGCACTGTTCTCTGTAGCACTTGTGAATTTTATAGAGAAGACTTGCCAGTTTATTACTGCACCTGGCTGCATAGATGATATCTTTCTCTTGGAAAAGGATAATAACTTAATCTTATACAACTCTAGGTTTGTGAAGTTCTGTGGGATTGTAACTGCGGAATCCTTTTCTGCGTCCGCCATGGGTCTAACTGTGGGAGCAATGGTGCCAACCACTGAAGCAGCAATGGCTTTGGGACCCTCTCTCATGACAGTTTTCATCGTGTTTGGTGGCTCTTATATAAATCCAGACAACACCCCAATCATCTTTCAGTGGATTCCCCGTGTTTCTCTGATAAGATGGTAAAAATATTTCCAATATGGCTATAATGGATCTTATTCTCGTTGTGATGAAGCAACATCATGTTGGTTATCTCTCTTATTCTTTAATTATTAGTGATTATGGATTTCTGTATTTTCAGGGCATTTCAAGGGCTTTGCATCAATGAATTCAAGGGTCTTCAATTTGATCATGAGCACTCTTTCGATCTTCAAAATGGAGAACAGGTAAAGATGATAATGGCTTTCCTTCCTTCAATGCCCCTTTTCTATTTAAGATAATGGACATAATGGACAAGGATTCTTACTGTGAGAGAAATATTGTAGTTGCTTGTTGATGTTTTCTTCTAGAAAATTCAAATGATAGGGAAATAACGTAAACTTACCTCAAAGATGTCTTTTCAGTTTAGCCATCAATTTTAGTTAGTCTTACATGATCCAGTTCCGCTCTTCTTCTGATTCTAATTAAATAATTAATCTTGCCAATTATGTTTTACTGTATGTTTACAAAATTTCCCATCCTTTTTCCTTATCTTTTCGAAAGTGCTTATATATATATTTGATATCATCTAGCTGTTCTGAACATTTGATTGTTACTTCGGACCTCAGATCTCTATTTGCTTTCAGGTTGTACTATTTGTATCTATCCCGATTTTTCTGTTGTCACATACAGCGTACTGATCCATTAAATTGGTTAGGATTATCTATGTGATGACTCAGTTTACTATCCCACAAATTTGTTAAATTTGAAAATACCGACCCACTCAGCCACCTCTATAAAGTCCAATGACCTGTTAAGTCTTATATTTCTGTTACTTGTCTTTGGGAAGGATCTTAGGATGGATTTTATGTCTCCAGTTCTAATTGTTTGTTGCCTTTGTCTGCAGGCCCTTGAGAGACTCTCCCTGGGAGGGAAACGCATTAGGGAAACAGTAATAGCTCAGAGCAGAATACTGCTCTTTTTTTATTCCACTACTTACCTTCTGCTCGAGAAGAACAAGCCCAAGTACCAGAAACTCGAACCTCCCCCTCCTGACCAGTCAGAACTGGTGAATGTTGAGTCCGAGGATGCCAAGAAATCCCTGGAACAAGACCAACCACCTGCTGATGAATCTGAACTGAAGCCACAGCAACAGCAGCAGCAATTTGAAGACTCATCGCCTCCTATGCTCGACCAAATCCGACCATTTATACTAGAAGGTTTGTAAGTAACATAGGTAGGACTGCTAATGGTGCCCTCATATGATGTTTGAGATTATTTGTTGGTTTATGTACAGGTGCTGAGTGAAAAAGGGGAGGGGGCAGGGAGCGTGAGAATTTGCAGTAATGGAGGGCTTCACATGCACGTTTTATACTGTAGAACTCTTTTTTTTTTTTTTTTTCCAGTGAATGCTCAGACTCAGAATGACAGTCTTACTGTTTTAGCAGTAGAACGAGGACCGTCTAATGATATGTAAGTGTTCTAGGTTCATACTGCAATCACGAAAACCGAACTTGACCGTGGCTTGATGCCCGAAGGCGGGAAGGATCCTTCTGGATTCTTCACTGTTAGTTTGATATATGATTTGCTTGTGAAGAGAACGAAGAGAGGAGAAGGTGAAGGATATAGACAAAGAAGAGTATTAGAAGATCACTTATTTCATTGCTCAACTCCCACTTCGACGATTATAGCTTATTCATAATGTATAGATCAATTCTCTGTGTCTACTACGACAACACCAAAAGAGAGACTTAACAACCCAACTAACTTAGACAACTCGATTTTAACTGTTATTGGACCAGCACTTACTTCGAGGCCCTCCATCTATACTTTTTCGTTATTTGCACGCACTCGCATTTTACAATTCAGTCCCCTTCCCCATTTAATGAACTTTGTCCCCCACACGACTGGGGAAGTCAATTCCAGGTCATACAGAAATTCCCACGTAGCCTGCTGCAGTCTCATTTGACCATTTAACCAAGACCTTGGCATTGAGAAATTCCCATGTAACTTGCCATTGAGTCTTATTTGACCATCGAACCAAGACCTACGCAGCTAGAGATGCACACGGGTATAGGATAAAACCGATTCCGTAGGAATCTATCATATTGGGTAGGTTTTGCTTAGATCTAAATGAAAAATAGGGTAGGTTCCGAGTAGCGAATGCAAGAACTGGTCGGTTCCAATTCCAGTTCCAGCACACATAATATCTAGAACAGGAACTAGAACCTGTTAAAATTTTCGCACAGTTAATTTTAATAGTTCGTAACTTTTTCGTTGAACTCCAATTCACAAATCGAATATAATAATTATACACATTTGATGAATTTTTTATGCGTAAAATATCATTATAACTTAAAATTAGTAATAAATAGTACTTAAATATAATGCTAATATACTTAAAATTAGACATATTTTATTATGATAAAAAAATTTGTATGAAATAATAATAATCATGAAAAATATTGAAGTAATCCATATTTTTCTGAAGTAAAAAATAAATAACAAATAGGTTCCAATCGAGTACTCGGAACCTGTGGTATCTTTTAGGTCCTAGGTAGGTCCGGCTCCAAGATTTAACAGGGTAGGATCTGGATACAAAAGTTAAGAGCCGATCTTATATAAGATAGGGTCCGGGTATTATGAAAAAATATAAGCTACCCGGACTCGAACACTCCTATTAGAGGTAGCTCGATGACCTCTTCTAACCATTTACCTCTCGAAAATGGTGACGAACCCCATTCTAAGCTCATCCATTGAAGGCAATTACCGTTTTGTTGGAGGTCCTGAGAGGCCTTCTTAGCCTTTGAACATGAAATACTGGGTTGGATCCTGGAAGTATTGGTTATATCCAACCTATAGGCTAGCTACCGGTCCTTTTTTCTCTAGAACCATAAGGGGTCCACGGTAGTGACGAGTTAACTTCTATGAAGCTCGACGCTATAATGAAAGACTGAGGATAGAGCTAAAGTTTCAGAAAAATCTAATTGCGCTCAAACCATTTCTTGTCTACCTGGGACTTCATACGATCCTGAGCCTTCTTCAAGTTAGCTTTCGGGTTACAAATAAGATCCTCCTGAGCAATTAACAGCTGATCAATTGAGTTATTAGAGGAGTCTCCCAGGAAGTAAGGAACGTGTGATGGGGGTGTCATGCAGTATGAAGCCTCGAAGGGGGTCGTTTGAAGAGAGCTAGGAAACGAGGTACTATACCCCACCACCTCACAAGAGCAAGCCACTGAAACAATTGTTTAGGCTGGTGGTTACACATACATGATAGGTTAACACTCGAGGCAACGATTAACCACCTCAGTCTGTCCATCTGACAGAGGATGGTGTGCTGATAGGAGATGTAATTTGACCCCTTGTAGCTTGAAAGAGATCCTTACCAAAACCAGCTTAGAAATATTGGATCCCGATCATTTATGACGGCCTGAGGCGTCCCATGAAGCTTATGGATGTTTCAGAGATAAGCTTAAACAACTTGGGAAGCCTAGTATAGGCATCGCATGCCTATTGTTGAGAATTAAATCTCACATCGACTAAATTGAAAAAAAAATTTAGGTTTATAAAAGAATTGGATACCACCACCCGTCAACTTAGGTTTTTAGTTGGATATGTGCTCGAAACTCTTGTAAGCCAGGTAGAAATTTAATACCTATAATTTGAACAAATTTGATTAATCTGTCTAGGACCGCTATCTTTGGCAAATAATATTTTATATGATTTTATAATTGGTTAGTAATTTTTATAATTTTAATTAAATTTAATAGAATATATTATAATTAAAAAATAAAAATATCCTCTAAGATAATATAGTAATAGAATATTATAAATTTGTTTTTAGTCCTTTTTTTTTTTTTAGGTTCGAAGATTCTCTACGATGAATAACACCAATCTGAGGTTTTTAAGATTCCCGTCATCTCGCTCAAGCAAAGCTCACTCCTTTCCTCCCCCCTTTGCGGCTCCTTCCTTCCATCTGTCTTCTTTGTTCAAACATATTCAGTTTTTAGTTCAAAGGCTGGAAGAAACTTACTTTAAGTTATTGACATGACAAGTACCAAATTTTGCTTCATTTACTAGAGGAATAGAAAGATATATAACGTATCATTAATAAGAAACAAATCTAAAATCTTTTATACTTAAAAATATTTTCTTATTAATTTTCTAATATGCGATTGCAGTTCTTGATCATGTACTTGCTACGTTCCTTGAACACCCCGAACTTAATAACTAGTTTGAGAGGTGCTTTTTTTTTTTTTGTTTCTTTTCAAGCTTAGGGAGGGGTGGCAAATAAATCCTAGGACCGACTTCTTTGCATGTACAAATCCATGATCAGATGACTAATGAGCCACCGGAAGGACACGTCACAGATCTTCCAGCTAAATGAATATTCAAAATAGAGGTGGTCTCTGCTCTCACCCCCTTGGCATAAAGAACAATGATACCCGGACATCATCATTCCTGCAAACAAGGGCAGCAAGCCTTTCCTGTACCATAAGCCAAACTACAAAGGCAGCGGCTTGCTATATACTAGTATTAAACAAGATAAGCTTATACCAGTTAACTTTCCTGTAATTCTCCATCAAAAAGCAAGATTGATATCTTGAGCAGCCTCTCGTATCTATGCCATCCTTCAGTCACTTACAGTGCACTGCTACTACTGACAATTTTCACTAATCATTGTTTTCCTAAGATAATCCCCAACTAAATCTCCCAAATCTGTCAATTCGAAAACTAGCTGGATGTTATGCCACGTGCATCATTCCAGACTTCAAGCTGTTTGATGACTAGGCCCCTTCTTTCTTAAGGTAGCAAGCCAGTTCCCAGTTACCATTTTACTTTTTTTCCCATCTAGCATCTGAAGTGACTGCTTCCCCCTTCCACAGCAAAAATAAAAATAAATAAATCACAGAAAGATTTACAACTTTGTTCCACTGTGTTTAGTACTATCTTTGGGAGCACAAAAATTGAACACCAGAATCTTATCATGCAGAGAATCGGCCCTGAATCCACTGTCAACCAACATACCTTGACCCACATCGAAGACCAAAGCTCATAAAAATCGTCAAAGACAGCAAGAGCAACAAGAAGATCCCTAATTTACTCAATCCCACTTAAAGACAAAAATCATTAAATTATCTGCAAAGCCAAGATGGCATAACCTCATCTTTGCACAACAAGGATGAAACTTCAATCCTCCTTACCACGCCGCAGCCTTCAGAAATTCTGAAAACACGTCTATGGCAAGGGTCCAAATTGACAAGAATTGAGTCAATTGCCTCATGGTGATAGGTCGAAGACGATGTCATTGCATTGAGCCCCTTTCTCTTGGAAGTGGAGCAATTTGTAATGGGAAACAAAGCATAGAATATCTCTACTACTTCAATTAGACAGCATAAAATTCAATGGATGATAAAATTATAAGAATAAACAGAAGATACGGAAACATATAGTAGAAGAATAATATATTGTAACCTGTGTGTCTGTAAAATAAAACATCCATACAACCTAAGCCGCATGATATATAACTATCACATGTAGTACCACATCTGTCGTGTAATTGCATCTATGTGTAGTAGTATCCAGTTATATAATAATAAAGGTTCAAGCGTCAACAACAAGGCTCCAGCATCAGGTCTAGTATGACATCTTGGGATCGGTTGTCGTCAATCAGTTGTCATCATGGATCTATATTCTCTCGTGGATCTTGACATTCGTCACAATCTCCAGCGTAATCCATGCTGCTGTAGGGGCTGAAAGCCTCCAAGAACAGGTTCTTCTTCCTCCAAGGGTTCAGCCCCATCTCCTGGCAGATCTCGTCGCTGTGGTTGATACTGAAAGTAGAGATGCACTGCCTCTTGTAGAACCTTGTGGTCTTCTTCATCACCTCCATCTCTCTGTTGATCTGCTGAAGCATCGTCTCTATTTTGGGGAGCTTGAACCGATCATCCACCAGCCTCGCCAGCCACTGGCTCCGCAGCTCAGAAGTGTGGAGGTTTGACACGCTCTCTATGTAGCCCACAAATGCCATGTTGGGTATCATTGGGTGTATTGTTCCCCTGATGAGCCAAAATGAACAGAGAGGAAAAAAAAATGAGAATACAAAGAGGTAATGTAAAATTTTCACCGGTCCTATGAAAGATAATAGAAAGGGTCTAATTTTCTCATCTCTCTTCTCTATTAGATAGTTGGACATTTTTCTTCTAATCTCGGACTGGTATGGTGTGAGTTCACACGGTAATCTGCTTTAATACCATGTGAAATTTTCACCAAACCTATAAAAGACCATATCCATATCCGTCTAATGTCCAAGGCTATAGATGGCAGCATTCACTTTTTTTTATATACCAGGTTTCAATTTACCAACTGGCCAGGTTTGAATCGAACTCCTTAGACTGCAAGCGAAGTCTACAAACATGAAACATAGATAGCGAACTGTATCAGATCTCGTAATTTAACGTGGTAAGAGCACTGTTGACTTGAGAAATAAACCTGTAGAGAGGCATGACACCAGAAGAGTCAACCAGCAAGCTCCTGAAGGGTTCTGGGAGTATGGATTGCAGCTTCTTCTTCCCATCGAAGCCGGTGGCAAGGATCACAACGTCGGCTTCCAATTTGGTCTGGTCGTCAAATTCAATACCCCCGGACCAGAACCACCACTTCGAAGCCCTCTTGAACTGAATCTTGCCCTTGTCAGCCTCGGAAAAGAAGTTCTCGGGCAAGATAGCCATCTGACACGATGCGTAGTCCTCCACAAACGGGTGATCGGGTTTCAGCCCATACTTCTCTAGGGGAAGCTTCCACGCCAAGTAGGACTCTATGAACTTGGAGATTGCTCTTCGCTGTACATAATCAAGATGTTAATAACCTATTAATAAGTACTTTTCTTTATAAATTACGAAAATTAATTCACTTGGGTTTGACTTTATGTGGTCACTAACCATGGGAGACAGCAAAGGACAAAGGAGGGACTTGAGCAAGCCTTGGTTGGGCCTTTCGTGGAAGAACTGAGAAGACCTTGTGGAATAAAAGAGGTAAAAAGGCAGCCCCCATATGTAGTAAGCTGGAACTGTCCAGTGCAGAGACCTTATCACCATCGTGCACGGTTGACCATCGGCTCCTAATTTTTTCCAAGAAGAAATTTATTTGGCTCAGATCAATTAGTCAACTAAAAGGTCAACCAACATTTTGGTCAGCACTTTCTATCCAAGCAATTGCAGGGATAAAAGATATTACATCAGTCAGTCAAAATTTTGATAAACGCTTTCTTTCTTCTTCCGTGGGCAATTGTCTGAGCGCCGGTGGATTATTTTTTTCAAGGTCTTCGGAAATATAAGTAGCAACTATTTTTTTTGATAATTGGCATATAAGTAGCAACTATTGTCAATGAAAGAATGTATTGAGTGGAGTAATAGACAATAAACTAAAAAAAAAGATTTGATACAGCAATTACATGATAAAAGTCTCCCTGTTATTGAAAAATGAGTAATAGATTATTAGTTATCATGAACAGGCATAACTAACTTAAAGCATCATTCCGAAATATCTAAACTTATATCTGTTCCTAACATCCATGATAAATCAAATTTAATAAATGTAGAAATGCATTTGAATATTCCACTGGTCAACTTAACTTAGTTTTCCTTCAGTGTATACAGCAACAATAAAAGTTAATACCCTCTGATTAATTGATATTTAAGTCAGGTAATCGATTTACTATGCAAAATTCTTCTACTTATAAATTTTTATATTTAAGTTAGTTGCATGGGAGGCTTTTTTTGGGGGGTAAATAAAAAGGAAGAGACTTTTTGTTCTGGTCAACATGGTAGCAGCAGGGAAGACACACTGACTCCTCCCACAAGGGTCAACGAATTGAAGCATCGGTATCATGGGATTCTATTCATTAATCAATTATTCCTTTGCATCATGCCCAGCCAGTTCAGTCCACTGTTTTGCTTTCTTGCATATGATTAGAGCCTAAATATAAACGGAATCTAGTGCATCATCATTTAATAAAATATTAGAACAATCACTAGTATACATTAAGCATTCATTTAGATATATATATGTGTGTATATATGTCTGTATGTACGTATGTATGTGTAGCTTTCCATAAGTTCACACACAGGAACATATTAATTCAGCAATTTTCTTTAAGAAGTGCCAGTTTACGTGCGACTCCACATGGAAGATAATGTTATATCAAAGCCAATTATGAACCGAACTTGCATGTTGTTGGTCCTGAGTCATCTCGAGCAAGGCCATAAAATGAGAAGCCGAAAACATGACACTTGATATGCATCAAATAACCCTCGTTGCAGAAAAAATCACATCTTATATTCAGTGTCATGTGTTTGATTTCTTATTTTATCATTTCTCTTAGGATATATTGGAACCCAACAAGTGGTACCAGAGCTTGACAAGTAACACATGTAATGTCTTACCTTGGTTTGCCTCAGCACACTCAACGGCAAGATCAATGGCAGACTTCTTGTACCCAACAATGGCTACCTTCTTTCCTCTGAGCAGGTCCGTGGACTCTTGTTTGTCAAGCTTCGAGTAGTCCAGGGTGTGCAAGACCTTGCCGTTGTAAACGTCTTCGCCCTTGTTTATCGGGAAGACAGGCATCCTCGGCACATCTCCGTACTTCCCGATGCAGATAACCAGTAGCTCGAATGAGTACCACTGCGTTAATCATCAGGTGCCACTGATGGTCAGCAGATTGATAATCCTTCTAAAACACTATGACTCACAAGTCAGCGGTGTCTTCTTTTGATCAATACGATTCAACCCTATCTGGTGGTAAAGGAAAATTTGACATACACATACACAATAATACGAATCATGGACCGTGTATTTTTCTTCTGCTCTCAGACTCTTTATTTATATTAACAATATTTGGATCTAATAAGGTATAAGAATACACGGTAATCTGCTTTGATACCACGTAAAATTTATACTTAACCTATAAAAGATTGAGTTCATTTTCTACCTAAAAAATCTAAATTTAAAGATGACAATACTCAATTCTTTTTATATACTAAATTTTTTATTATTTATCCGATATAAGAATTATTCTAAATGAGCATTTTGTATCATCATAGGTAGTATGTCATTCAGGTTGAAGAAACAGATAAAGTACATAATTCTTTCCTTTAAGGAGATTTTTTCTGAAGTATATTTTCTAATATCAAAAGTTTGACATGTCCTTACTAATTTAAGTTCAAGTTCGATCGTCCAATAAAGAATAAAGGTCTCCCAATATAAATTTTCTTTGTACACAATATTCGAGCCCGAGATATTATTTACGGGGAAGAGGTGTCAAACTATTTTAATAAATTCATCTTGTTTCTTTTATTCAAAAGAACAT
This sequence comes from Lagerstroemia speciosa, assembly GCA_037672795.1. Lineage (NCBI taxonomy): Eukaryota > Viridiplantae > Streptophyta > Magnoliopsida > Myrtales > Lythraceae > Lagerstroemia > Lagerstroemia speciosa. Next base: position 4,841,739 of record CM075300.1, on the reverse strand, counting down.
CACTGAAAACATCTCAAGAAATCTTTTTTCATTTTTTTGAGAAAAAATCTAGATTATAAGAGATATTCGGATCTTTAATAAGGCTGAAAACTAGCAGTTATATGACTGGCTAGGTTTTTTTGACAACCGGACCTGAATGGTATTCGACGGGAGAGTTTCCACTGCAACCTCCCAGGCAGGATGGCCGCTCAACAGAGGGCCGAACTCGCCAGAGACGATCCCATCTCCGTCGCCGACGTAACGAACTTCCACCACCCTGGAGTTGAACCTCACAAACTTGAGCAAATCAAAGTGGGTTGCATAGCCATGCAAGTACTCCAGTAACTCGTTGTGTGTAGGGAAGCTTGTGTTATCTCTCATGGGCCAGGGGTAGTCCGAGAACTCGAAATCACACCTAGGAGTCTGTAGCTTCGTCGAGGCAAAGGAGCAGTGCTTCCAGACACCGCCAATCGAGTCGGTGGCCTCGAAGACAACAGGGTTGTGTCCGGAGATTTGCTTGGCCACTGCGAGGCCACTGATCCCTGCTCCGATGATCCCAACTCGGGATGTTTGGAGAGGGAGCTGGGCTTGCTCAGAAGAAGCCATTGCCTGGGGATATGGACAGATTTAAGACAGAGAGAAAGAAAGAGCTCGGAGATAGTATGTGGGGCTCTTTGTGGGGTGCGAAAGACGAGCAAGGAGGTGCGCTTTATATAGGCAGTGGGCGATGACCATTTCACTTTGCATCGACTCTAAAATGTTTTTTTTAATCTTATGTGAATAATATTTTTTTAATCTTATACGAATAATTTTTTTTTTCGATCTCTTGGTTGTTAGGTTCAACGGTACTGACTCCTCTCGTTTTCTTTTTGTTAGGTTTTGCCCAATTGCTATGTCCATGAAAACGAAAATGGAAATGAAAATGAAAATTGAGATATCTAATTCCTTTTTCTCAAAACATGTCCGACTAGTTCTCGAAGTGCATTTGTTTGATATTTGATCGAAAATTTACATTACATCATGCTTGATTAATCCAAATGTGGTTACATGTACTATTGTAAGGTCAACTTGCACTCAATCTTGTCCTCTTTTTTCAGGTTATAAAAGAGATCAATAAATCGAAAAACTAATAAAAAAAAGGAGCAAAATAGAGGATTAGGGTTATGGAGAGTTCGCATTGAGAGTATTCGAATTTAGGATATATTGATTTGTGTCAAAAAATATACAACCTTATCAAAGCTCATGTATTTGAGAGAGTCTTGTATATAACAGTATGATCACGTAATAATACTTATGTGGTGATACCAACCAATAAAATCAGTCAAATTTTAAGAATTTTTTTATAAAATTTAAAGGAAAATAAGCTTAATATTGACTTAATATTATACGCGGTGATATCGTTACATATAAAACTTTCCTTCCTAGTTCTTTTTCTTCTATATCCACGTATGATTTTTCCTCATGTAGCAAAATGAAATTGTGTAATGTGTGGTCGAATATGGAAATATCAACCTATTCCAAAAATCAAAATCATCCTGCTTCTAAGAAATGGATCTAATTAATATGCTTTGCTTCCATCAAGTCAATGTCTATGCATATGAGATGATGCACATCAGCTATGACAAAATGCATGCGAGATCCATGACTTTTCTACATATAAAGCAAACACACAATGTTCTCACGAAATGCCACTTCAACCTTATCCGGCGATTAAATCCAATCCGCTCTAAAAGCTTAATCAAGGTAATTGCACCACGAGATGACGATCAATCAATGGATAAAAGACACGCCATAAAATTACATAGGCTTTGATGTTCATTATACCACTGTAGAGAAATTATTAAATTAATCATTTTCTTAGTCACAACAGATATCAACTGATGCGTGAAACACGAATGTTAGCTCTGAGAAGGTTTCAAATATGAAATATTAATAATAAGCTTGACCTTTGCTCTTTGTTGATGCACTGGCTCTCATTGGTTGATTGCATATCTTTCTTTGTGCATAATTTCATCAGATTTAGTTGATTAGCGTTGATAATTGTAAAAATAGAGTAGTTGGAGCAAAGACTATTGATTGAATTCTGCGTGTTCCCATGGGTTTATTATTTCATCGATGCTTCTTGTAACAGTGGTCAATCATTCTTTATTTTGAAGAGTCTAAGGTCTTAGCTATCCATGTCATACTAATACATATGTAAGTGTATGTGTGTATTTATATATATATTTATATTTATGCCTCACTCAGTCTTCAAAAGTCAAATAAGTCACTAGGTATTTAGAAATCCAATATAAACCCTAATTAATTCATGTTCTAGTTTGATCAGTCTATCAAAAAGTAAAACCCCCATCAACGTGAATTAGTTGAGATAGTAAGATATCTTTTCCCCTCAAGTAAGATCCCGAGTTTGATCTTGTGAATGAAGAAAATTTATGTTAGGATAGTTTTACCCCTTAATCAGCAGAAATGTGTATACCATGCTATAGTATTTATATGGTATTATAAACTAATAAAATTTAGTTACTTCTAGCTTTTTTTTGGTTATTTTATGGTTTTTTTAAAAAAAATTAGAACAACTGAATTTTACTTATTCGTAACACCATATAAGCATAATCACATGACATACCCGTTGCACAAAAGACTCTCTCCTCAGTGAGTAGATCTGACTTGAATTTAGATTAATCAGGACCGACCCATTAAATTTTAGGATATCAAATAGGATTGATCGAAAAATAATAAAACTCTCTTAATTATGGAACGAGAAGGACATTGGGAGAACATGTAGTACATGTATTATATATATTTTATTGTCGTCAACTAAGTTCTTGTTGTGAGTGTCAAAGAGCGTATAAGAATTGCATGATGAATCCCTATAATTAATCCGTTGACCGACTGGGATAGACTAAAATAATCAGAAAGATATACTTGGACTAACCTAGAGATATTTACTTAGTCACGAATATTATATATATTATTTATTACGCGTGATACTCATTGACATGGACTAGTCATTGGAATCGAAAATTAGGCACCATTTTACTTCCAATAGATCCTATTGGCCTGAACAGAATTAATCGGAGCCCTTCTAGTTTCTGAACACAAGTGGTATGGGCCGAAAAAATTAGGCATCATTTTACGATGCAGATGCATCGATTCTCATCGGCGATCCAGACAATCAGTTGCCCCCGAATATCAAGCTGGGACAGGTCTACGAAGTGACTTCTAACATATCAAGGGCATGATTCACATAATTTAACAAAAAAAAAAAAAGGATGGTAACATTTATATAACATTTTACGGTTCCTCCGAGTTCAAAGTAGGTGGCCACAACCCACTGTACCCTACGAAATTTATCCCTCGCAAGATCATTATCCTAGAGTCCGTGCCTATATTAGGAGAGAATTTTGTATGTAACGGTAGCACTAACAAATAAAATTAAACTCTTTTTTTTATATATAAAATCTAAAAAGTAAAAAGCAATAAAAAAAATAACTTAATTTTATATATTAGTATTACTACGTAGTAATATCGTTACATACTAAGACTCTCTCCTGCACGCAGGGAAGAGTGGCAAATTAAGGAAGAGATCGCCGGAGGCAAGACCCGGCAGGGAACCACATGGAGATCAAGGAACAGCGAGGGAAGGCCCTAAAGCCACCTCTATGATGTTATCATAAATTTTACTACATATTTTTTTTTATAAAGTTGACTTTAATATAAAATTACATAAATTAAAACTTTACTATGTAGTCGCTAAATTTTTACATTAAAAATATTTTTATATATTATATAAATTTTACAATAAACTGTACAACTATTTTACCTATGCACACTACACTTCACAACCAATATAATCTTCCAAACACTACTATCTTACATTCTGACCCAAGAAAATTTTTACCAAAATTCCAACTCTCTCTGCAAAATTAATATTTCTTATAGTCTAATAATACTCAAACAGATTTTTCCTTATGTATAGACATGACCACCTATGAGAGAATAGTTCTCGTGCGACATCCGTTATCATTTTTTTTTTTTTTTTACATTCATTACTGAATAATCTACTGAGGAATTGCCATGCACATCCTATAAGAATGAAATGGACATAACTGCACTTTCTCCTCCTTTGCTTTATATCCCGAACGGCTCCCATTAGTCTCCAACGAGCCGTCGCGATGTCACTGCCTATTGATAGAAAGCTCTCAAATCCTTGGCCTTCGGATGCAGATATATAAGAACAGCGGATCCGATCTAAGACTCGCCAATGTTAATTTCACTTCTCGTGGGAGATAACTTACTGGCACGCTTCACATTCTACATTCTTAATTCCCAACACTAGGTGAAAGTCTCACATAGATATCACGTTCGCATTACTTTGTGTTGTCGCAATACTCAAACATTTCTAAAATTATAAGAATTGCCTAGGAACCCAAATACAGGGATCCTAAAAAACCTAAAGAATGCCAAAACATTCGTATTTTTTGGTGTTCGACATCTTTTTTTTCTTTTGTGTAATTGATATTGGATTTTTTTTTATAGTTTTATTTAGGTTCTTAGAAATTTTTATTTTGTAAAAATGTTTGAATTTTTATTTTATCTTTTAAATTCTTTCACATGTGACTAATTTCTATTGCAGCACCAAACAAAGTTATCGCGGCAATCTCATGAAATACAAAAACCTTCTCCAACACCACAGACCACTGCTGACACACCACATCTTCTCGGACTGGTCGATACAACTTATGTTTTTTATGGCCTAACTCATTTTTTAGGTCATGGTTATCCCAACTTCATTTGATCAGTCTTCGCAGACCTGCCCACACAAAAAATGTATAAAATATGGTAAATTTAAAGGTGTTAGCTAGTCACAAGAGAATGAAATTTGCTACTACGAGGATGCTAATTTTTATTCTTGATACAATGTCAACCTCTCGGATTATTACCTAACTCATTGCATCCACAGGAATTAGCTCCCCAGGTCTCCTCATATAATAACAAGGAAACCCTAAATTACTATTTGACCCAGCTTCATCCTCACACTCAGAAATGTTGTCCGTTGACCCATTGATGTTTTGATGAACAGATGTCTGCAGAAATTTTAATATAATTATTTCACAAATATTAAATTTCTCTCTCTCTCTCTCCCGTCATCGTATGTGTCACCGTTTGTTATAGTAAGTTGTCCCTGAAACAGCGGGGAAGCAAAGTGGGAAGTTATGAGGAAAAAGAGGTTTTCACATATCAATATCAATCATACATACATAGATATGATCACGTTGCATGATCACGTAGAACATTAGATGTTACTATTTTTTTGGTATGTACCATTTAATAATTAGAAGTTCAATAGATTATAACTAATTCATATTCATATTCAGTCGACTCACTAAGAGATAAAGTTCTCGCAGTATAAATTTTCTCCATATAAGGTACTTAAATCTGGGACCTTATTTAAATAAGAAGAGAGATCGAACCATTGTAACAAATTCTTATTGACTAAAGTACGAGATGATGAAAGGGTATATGAAAGTGGATGCATACATCATTATTTCATTGGTACACACGACTTTCTATCGTTGTGTATTTTTCCGCGTTGTTTACCAATTCATGCTTATATTATATTAACCATACAGCAATGGTTGGTACTATGATTTTGACCTGATGGCTCAATTTTCAGATTAGTAAAGCACCATCGAATGAGAAGATTTTTGGTTAATCATCCTGACAATAATTATATTATACATTTAAGACTTACTCTCTCATTTAACACCGAATCAAAATTTCGGAATTGTTTCTTCAACAGAAGAGATCAATGATTCTCCTATGTATGGAGTAAATCTACTCGACATCTAGATTATGAGGACTTTTTTTATAAACCTTTTGAGCATATATTACTTTTGTAGAACATATATTCAAAAAGATAAAATCTGGATACTATTCGATATAAAAAAATGCCGAAAAATGATATACAACAAATAATTGACAATTTATGTATTAAATGCGGTTTTGGACACATCTATCTATATATATATATATATATATATCAAAGCGTACCCGAACTTCATCTGACTAATTCTCACGGCTTCATATTGACTTAAACTAGTCAAAAACTTAACGTTATATAGAAAATTTCAATCAATTTGCATCTTACATTATGATAATTTTTAATTATTTCCATGTTTAAACTACCGCTGCTGTTCGTTCGTACAATGAGAAACTCTTCTATATCAAGTAATAGTGTTAGTACAGTATCACTAATCAATAAGATTTAGTTATTTTAGAGTTATTTTTTGTTCTTATAATTTTATTTTAAAAATATTAAATTAATTAAATTTTATTAGTTTGTGATATTATATCAGTATTATCACATATATTATATATGGTTATCCACAATCCTCTCTCACGTACGTGCAACAGCAACATAAACAACATAATTTTGTTTAATTTAGCTAATTTCATCTTTGAATTGCGATTTCAATCTGGTAGCTAAAACAGAAATGTATCATACTGGATCATAATTATGCAGTGAAAACATAGGGAAATCACAGAATCTGTCAATTATCTGGGTTAACCTAGACTCGAATTGAAACTTAGTAGCATAAAAATTCTCATGTGATCCTACTTTATCATATAATATTAGAAAATACAAATTAAGTTGGAACAAATGGGCAAAGTAGTATTAATTATCCGAACAATTACTATAATTATTACAAATAAAAAATTATTTAATCGGTATTTTCTCACCATATTATTATGAAACATGACATATATTATAAGTTTTGGCCTTCGTTTTTTTTTTTAACTCATATTTATTATCATTGACTAATTAAAAGTCATAGGATTTCATACGATAAAGAAATGGTAAATGTAATGCAAAACCAGTCACTAAAGTTGAAATTTAATTCTATGATTAGCTGAATGCGGACATATTTTTCAGAATGTTGGCAGAGTTGGAAGAAAATTTTGTCCCGATTGCTTGTTAATATTTTTTTATTTGTACCACATGATATTTAAAAATTTAATGAATTCTAACCAATTCAAGTTCTTAAACGATGGTGAATCTATCTGATTATTAATTTCCTTGAACTTTAATTTTCTAAATTTAAAGTAAATTATTTGATTGAGCTTGTTACTAGTTAATGGCATGAAAAGTTGTTGTATTGTAGTATGACATATATAAATAACTCAAGAAAAAAAACGTGCAAAAAATTTGTGAATAATAAACAATAGTTTTGAAAATAATAATCTTCGTGGAAATAAAATTCCAAGAAAAATTAAAATAATAAACAAAACACTTTTAAAGAAAGAGGCAACATTCTATGTTGACTTTTTGCTTAATTTAGTATAATAGACTTTTACTTTTTCACAAGCCAGATGAGGTGATTTTCTTTAATCAATGTATTATTTATTTAAGTATGCATTAGATGATATTCATAAGTATAACAACTACTGATTATTTTAAATTTGAATTAAATTAACTAAAGAATAAAACTATGTGAATTATAAATTTTTTCTATTTATAGATCTCGAATTCAATATTTTATTTAAGGAAAAAATATACTAAATCACCTCAATAAGGCAATCTCAACGGGAAACTTTTCCTCCTTCCACATGTAAGAATAGGTTGTTTTCTTCTATCTGTGGATTTTCCAGTAGGATATGAAGAAATACTGTTACCTATAGATATGCAAATGGATAGACTATACTGACAAACATAAAAATTTATAAATTCCATTTAGGAAACACTTTTAATCATGCGTTGCCCCTTTTTTTTTTTTTAAGAAATAATATTAACTCCTAGTTGTTTGTAACCCGCCTCTTATCGGAGCTAATTTTATTTTATAACTTTGTATAATTGTATTTTACAATCAAATGGGGTTATCACCCTTTTTTGGGTAATATTATGCATGAGCATACATGTACATATATAAACCATGGTTAATTAGTACCACCAAGGCAGTAGTTTACTAGTTCAAAACTTGCTTTGATGCAACTCGTGAGATTGAGATTCCAAGTTCGAGTACTCCTCTATATTAGGTAAAAAAAAAAAAAAAGGCCTCCCTCCATGCAAATTGATAGAAGAGGCTTTTGAACTCTTTTTATAACCGAGGTATCCGGTACCGTCATGTTCGACTAGGAGGTTGCACTCTCCTTGGGCCCTATATTTACAACAGGACAGAAAGAGGATTTTGAGCTTGGGTATAGGTGGATACTAACTTCTTGAACTATAGTAGGTTTTTTGGTAGTGTTGCATTAACTAGATTAGTGTTAGTATTGATTGTCCGATTTGTCTGATATTTTCACAGTTGAATATGAAAATCCGAACATTACGTATTACGTAGTGGGAAAAGCTGGATTACCAATACTATTATCCTTTCTGTCTATACTACCGATATTTAGAAGTTTAACGAATGCTGACTAATCTAACTTAAGCGGAGATTGCACTCCTTTTAATTACTGGTAAGTAGATCCATCAAAGTTGGAATTTGGGTGCCTTGTCGAGCTTGGTTACGATCTCTGTCTTCTTGGATTGGAAGCACTTCTTTCGGCTACATTCTTGCAAGAACTTTTTAGAAGTGCAAATCTTTACAAGTCACAGCCATAATGGATATCACCTCCTTCGAGGAAATTAGTGTAATGTGGATTTATCGTCATGAGGACAACAGTTGTTACATGTCATATCCATCGAGTTATAAGCTCTTAAGCAAACCCTAAGAATGAAACATCGGCTTGATTATTTTCCCTTTAGAGACTTTGTAGAGGCCCCTTGCCCCAGTTTAATCATGCTTAGTCTTCATGTTAATGTTTCTAGTTTATCTTCGGACTTTAGTGTCATTTCTCCCTTGGTAAAAAAGAATCTACGATGATAATGAGCTGTTCATGAGTCGAAAAGTATGGTAGAATAGGGTTTCAGAAAGCATTACGAGGAAGGATTGGATACTGAGCTGATTCATTCCATTTCCAGAAGTTTTGTCTTGTTAGAATAATTTGCCAATATAGATTGGTAGTTTTACTGTTATGTTTGCAGTCAGGCTATTATCTTTGAACTGATACAATTGTTTTGGAATCGAGACACTAACGTTTAGAATTCTAGAATGATAGGGACATCACAAGCCAAGACGCATAGAAATTATGACATTATTGAGACTATCCCTAGAATTTTACGAGCATTGATATCGTGACAAATAGAGTTTTGGAATTCATGTAACATTCATGTAATATCCACATTGCTCAGCAGCCGAGACTAATTATTCAATTCAGTGCAAATCCGAAGTTTCATTCCAATTTTCATGCTATCTATTTTCCTTGGTCTCAAGTGGCTTTTCCACTTCTTTTTAATGGTCTTGTAGAAACAGACCTATTGCTATTTGAAAAGGGAGGAACTTTGTAATCGATCTGTATGTCTGATGCAGAGGCTTGTCAAAAATGTGCTATCACCTCTCTCTCTCTCGCTGCTGCCTAATTTTTCATTTCAAAAAGTGTCTTGGCCAAATGCATTCGTAACTCCTTATTCTATTACTGCTCAAAGATCCTTAAATCACGGTTGATATATGAAAATGCAATGATTTGGAACAAAATGATTTGGATAGGATATAATGAATATCATTGAGAAAAATTGTGATTTTTAGTTCGATCATCGAAATATGATGGAATGTAATTAAAAAGTTGGATCTACTTATTAAGATGCTATCCAGAAATTGAAGATGGCATATCTATTGATGTGGTCCTTGAGGACCCACTGGTTCTTCTAGTCCAATTTGGGTTCCAACTAAAGACTGAGACTTCAAGTTCGGATTTGGAGGGTCTTTATAACCTACTAGCAAGTCGGGCCCAGGAAATGTTCCTCGGATCAATACTTTGATACTTAAGTCGGTAGATGGATATGAAAATAGAGGTAAGAAGTTGGTTCAATGGCTAGACCTGGTTTGGTGGTAATTTGTGGATATTTGTAGACTTATTTACCAATGTAGGGTGATGTCATGAGTGTCCACTTGCCTTTTGGATGGTGGATTTGGTCAAGGATTTGCTCCAGTCAGGCGGCTTGAGCCTAATTGATGTGATGTGTGGCAAAGTATGGGACCTCTAATTGTTGTGACATGGGTCGGGTTTATCAAGCCAACTTTAAGCTTAACGAGTTTGACTTTTGTTAGTCAAGTTATTCAATCTTAGCTTGATTTATTCTTCATGTCACACAAGCCCGGTTGGTCTTGGGTTGGGGTCGGTTCAGAGTACAAATGAGTGACCCGCGCTTTTATCATTTGCCCCCAGTTTCTAGGGTTTAATTAAGTCCTAAGAAGTAAAAGTGAGATGCAGTGACCGCTGTGAGAAAGAGATGACCCAAATTATTGGTCAGGTGGTGTTGAGGGTAGATGTTCTCCCAAAAGGGCAGGCCAGAAGTGGAATTGGGCGAGATGCCCCCAAGTCAATGGGACGATAGTGTCTGAGTTAGAGATTTACAGGTGAAGCTTCTCTTTAGGGAATATAAGATACATATTGTAAGTGGAGATGGAGAGACTAACATGAGTTGTTTCAAATAGTAAGGTACTTGTTCCTCTTAGACAAAGATCTGAATTTTGAGTTTTTATGAATGGAAAAAAACTCAAATTGGGAAAGTTTTATCCTTTAATAGGCCGATCTAACTCGAACCTGATTAGTCAATTGTCCAAATGATTTCTAGATACCACTGTGCATATAAAAAAATGGAGGTGGAGAGTTATGATGAAGTTTTAAATGTTTTTGTGATTTTGCATATTGTTGAAGGCGGTAATTCAAATTCTTATACCCTTGAAAAAAAATCAAGGGTCTGCTCGTCATTTTAGCAGGGTATTGAATGTTTTGTATGGTATATGGATTTGGTCAGATTTATGGGTTGGGTTCATAAGTTAATTAAGCAAGGATGTAGGATTTCTATTTGCACCTGCTAGATGACACGGCTTTTGATGCAATAAGAAAGGTCATTGTAGGGGTTGAGGGGATAAAGATGGGAGGGGCTCCCTTAAAGATGCTTTAGGGGCCTATGGCTAAAGAGTCGCCTGTGCAGGGGGTGCAAGAGGCAGTGGAGACAAGGGAGAGGAATTCACCAGTGATTGTGAGTGTGAAGCAATGCATCGTTGTTTAGGCCACAACAAAGAAGGAGGAGAGAAAGGCAATAGAAGTGGATAAACCACTCGTACAAACCAATTGCAACGAAGCAAAGGTAAAGAGAGCAGATGACTGGGAGTAAGAGTAGAAGGTGGCCTTAGTTAGTGAAGCCGTGGATCCGACGAGGGCAGTGAACGTCCAAGATCGTCAACCCTTGGCAAATTGTTGGAGAGGCATTTTGCACCTAGAAAGGATATGCTTGGGAGCGAACAATTGTCTCTTAGTATAGTGGTTGAATAGTTAGAAGAGTTTGAGGTGGTGAAATGTCTCTAGATTTAATGTGAGGAGCAGAGGCGGCTCAGCTATTGGGACTGTAGTTGTCGGGGAACATCCTATTGAAGGAATTATGTCCAATCAAGCATAGACATGTCTTAAGGCTAGAGGACGAGAAAAGGGACCTATTTGCAAAGGTGGATGAAGTGGAGGCGGAGATTAGGCATGTGAATGTTTACTTAGGGAGGAGAGGAGTGAGGAGTCAATTGCTAAATTGTAGGAGATTGATGCACTGAGGGCTGAGTCTGGGCCCCTTAAATGTCATGTTCACGAGTTTGATGAGTAGATAGCTTGACTAGGAATGTATAGATACCACTCTGATAGGAGACTAGGGCTGCTTCTAGACAATTTTATGACAGTGGTGTATTGTTGTGATAAAATTTGATAGGCAAGCAAAGCAAAGCAAACATGCAAGTATACGTATCGCTCAAGTAATATAATGAATGAGTAAGAGATTGATCCCATGAGGATCTAGTTCAATTAAAACTAAGTAATAAACTAAACAATTAATCCAAGCTACGCTAGTCAAATTGGATGGAATTCAATGAAAACAAGAAAAGTAAATTGAAAGCAATTAAAAGAAATTAATCAATTTTTATGGACCTAGGGCTTACAACTTCCCTTAATCCTACTTCTAAATCCAAACCTAATCTGTATATGCAATTGACTACTGTTATACTATCATAGGATTTTGTGTCTCCTTACCTACCTCTCGTCTTAACAAGAACGTGTTTTTAGGACAATACTAATCACACTATCTCTAGGCAATTAATATTAAGAAACCCATTGACTCTGAATCCTAATTTGGATACCTTGAGTGATAAGCTAATCTCTCGATACTTTTCACAAATAATCTCAACCTCTCGGCGTGAATTATCCTAAGTTATACTATCTCCGGCGTGATTACGACTTCATCTCTCGAGTTCATCGAATCTCTTAATCGATCTAATTGGTGGCCAGTCAATTAGAAAGCATTAACGACGAGAATAATATAAGTAACACGGATGTAATCAATTATATATAAGAGAAAGGGGAGAACTTAGAAAATAGAAAAGAGTTTCATTGCTCATCCTAGGAAACATGAAATTAGTTCATGATGAAATTAAAAGAAAATACCAGGAAAAGATTCAAATGCATCATGACTAAGAAAAGGATAGAGGAAAGAAAGAAAAACTCTGGAATGGTTCGAAGAAGATCTCTCAATCCCCGAAGTCCTCTTGAAGCTCATCGATCCTCTTCCTCCCTTGAAACCATGAGTGACTCAATTTCTTCTTGGCAGCAAAACAAATGTTTAAAAACTGATATGAAAGATTGTAGGTTTTTCGTATGTTGCTAAGTCGAGACGTTATAAGGATAGAGAATAAAATATTATATATTGCCTAAAAATATTTCCCAAATATCTCTATTCCAAAAAAAAATTTTAACAAGATATTGTGTTTCCCCTAGTGTGAGGTAAGTGAAATCTACCCTTTTGTGTCCTAATATCTGATAATATCTTCCATATTGGATTTCGAAATCTTCAGGAAACCCAATATTCCATAAATATTGCGAAATCTACTATACTAGCAAGGGGTCGTGACCCATAACTCTGTACTGCTTTTTGCTTCAGGGAATCGCAACCCTAGACGCAACCCTCCCCTGTTTCCTTTGTTTTCCAGCTTCTGTCCAGCTTGGTTCTGTGAGTCGGGGTCCACCTTCTTGGCCCAGTTGGTCCTTGATTAAATACTACATCAATAAAAAGTCTAGAAGTACCAGCATTCTTGGAAGAAAATTCGAATTAATTAATTGTAACTTGATTTGATTTCACTCAACTAAAGGAAAACAACCAATCACACATTAAAATCTCATAAAACTAGAACAACTTGCTTTAATCTAAGTCCGAAAATATGTTCAAATAAGCATATTCATATAATTAACAAACCCCCAAACCTAGATTCTTACTCGTCCTTGAGTAAGACAATTAGATTCCTTACAAGAACACAAAACACACGCAAGAATTTCTCCACTCAATCTTAAAAATTGAGCCCCTTAGTGTTCTCAGGAATGACTCTTCATCTTCCACCTGATCTTCAATTCGATTGCTCCGCACTTTTGATGTTAAAATTTTCTTAAAAAGGTTGTTTTAACCCGTGTTGTGTTAGTGTAACTACTCCTATTAAAGTTCAAACACCCATCAGAAACAAAGTTGGTCAAGCACGCAATCAAGAGACTTGAACACTCACAAAGACATTGCATTTTTGCATTTCCGCTCTCACTTTTTTTTTCAATTTGTGGTGCACGACTCTAGGTGTGGTGTCCATAAGCTAGGTCCATGTAGCGAGTAATCAATCAATAGCTCCCATCCCAATTAGTCCAAGGCATTAGGTTTTAAGATACTCTTATGGATCTATTCTCAAGCTTTGACTAATGGACCATTTTTTCCACCACGAGCACATGTCGGGCCTTATTGCATATGCGTTAGCACTAAATGCCGCTCAAGTTTGTACAGTGGTGCTAAGAGCCTCGGCACATCTTTCAATTAAGCTCACATATGCAATTCTACGATATTTTTCTTTACTAGCACATGCAAAATATATCTTTTTTTCTCTTTTTTTTTCATTTTTTGGTAGGATATCAAAGTTTATGTGCTTGCCTACTCTCATATTAGCCATACAATCCAGCAACATCAAGGGCAATTTTAAGCTATCCCTAAAGTAAGTGTCGTGAAAATAATGGGATTTAGACATGATGAAATTTTTTCAAAACCCATCCTAAGTAAGTTACAATCTCTAATCTGATTGAGTTTCAAATTCTTAAGCCACTAATTATCGTCATCGAACAAGGGCCAACCAATTCATCATGAGTGGATTAATTCATTTGTGCTATACACCTACTAACATGCCTGAGATGGAATGTGTAATCTAAAAAACTATCTAGCACCTGAAGTGCATGCAACTTACTTGATCTAAATGCAAGCAATCAAATTAAGCAAATTAAAAAAAATTAAATAATTAAGGCAAGCTCGCCCAAACCTAGATCTAGCATTGTAATCCAAAATAATGTAATGTATGAAAGAATTAGAGATAAATAGAATACTTGCCTAGAGTGAAGTACGTCTCCCCCTCGATTGATGAGCACTTGATTCTCCCTTGATTGCCACTTGAGCTCCTCTTGTAGTTGTTCAACTCGCTTTTTAAATTCTTGATAAAGGAAACTTGACAATCTTCCATATAAATCAACCCCTTTATAGGACTCTTGACTTATTGGAGGCACATAGGTTCCTTTGATGGACATTGGCAATTGCAAAACTTCGAGGACAATTTGCTTCATTGATATTGGTTTAGGCTCTAACAACTTGGAGACACCAAGAAAATTCATGCACTCATTTTGCTCATCAAAGACCTATGTGACATCTGATAGCTCCTCATATTACTTCTCACTGCATGCCTCGTCTGTTAACATGATCAAACAATTATTAGATAAATAATTTCCATGACTAAACCTTCATTACCTTGAATAAGATTGGGCATGGGCTAAATAGAGGTCCTGAGGTTGCAGTTTTGAGCATCTAGTTCCTCTTGACATAATTTGATTGTTGGTGTAATTGACATCACGTCCTCTTCATCAATCCAAGTGCTTGTAGCATTATCCTCATCTTGAAAACAATCAATATCATTGTCTCGTATCTCCTTGGAAGATGTGCCACCTGAAATTATTGTTTCTTCTTTAGAGGTCGCTGTGGTCATGACTTATCATTTTTGAAAATTTGGGCTGTGACTTGAGGTCGCGACCTCTCTATCTCAACATCATACTTTAGCTTCACTTTGCCCTAAAAAGAGATCATCTTATCCTGATTGCTGCCTTGATCTTGTAGATTGATTTTCATATCACTCGACAAGACTCCTTGAGGTTGGGAATTAAGGGCTTGGGCTAGTTGGCCTAATTGAATCTCAATATTGTATATCTGCAATTGTAAGACAACAAGTTGATTAGAATTGGCTTGAACAACAACATTAGTAGCTTGAGAGGAATTCATGAATCTAATTAAAATTTCGACGATCTGAAGCCTGTTGTTGTTCAAAAGATTGTTGTTGTACAAAAACTTGTTGTTGAAGACTTTGCGAGGAGTTCATGAAATTGTTGAGCGCCTGCTCGAGCCTAAAAGGAGAATCTTGGCTTGAAAATTGTTGATTTATTAGCTCATCACTGGGGTAAGTTCTCCATCCTTCATGCATATCATAGGAAGAGTTATCCATATAGTTATCATCAAAATAATTCATTGGTTTATCATAATACAGACAATCATTAGCTAGCAACTTGTTGTAATTGCATCCCCAAATTGTCCACCTAACCAATTGAAATTCTCTTCCATATTATCCAACAATCAATGATAACATAAAAAATCAAAAAGTATAACATATACACAAAGTAAAAGAAAAGAAAAATAAATTAATAAAAAGATAAAATTACAAAAAATACCTGGTGGAAGAAAATTGCTTAACATTAAGGTTAGCAATAATTGTAAACTTGATCCCCGGCAACGGCGCCAAAAACTTGTTGCGACAAAATTTGATAGGCAAGCAAAGTAAGCGTGCAAGTATACGTATCGCTCAAGTAATATAATGAATGAGTGAAAGATTGTTCCCAAGAGGATCTAGTTCAATTAAAACTAAGCAACAAACTAAACAATTACTCCAAGCTAGGCAAATCAAATCGGATGGGAATTCAATGAAAACAAGAAAAGTAAATTGAAAGCAATTAAAAGAAATTAATTAATTTTCATGGACTTGGAGCTCACAACTCCCCTCAATCCTACTTCTGAATCCAAACACAATCTCTATATGCAATTGACTACTGCTGTACTATCCTAGGGTTTTATGTCTACTTACCTATCTCTCGGCTTAACAAGAATATGTTTCTAGGACGATACTAATCACACTATCTCTAGGCAACAATATTAAGACATCCATTGAGTTTGAACCCTAATTTGGATACCTAGGATGATAAGCTAATCTCTCGATACCTTTTACAAATAATCTCGACTTCTCGGCATGAATTATCCTTAGTTATACTATCTCCGGCATGATTACGACTTTGTCTTTTGAGTTCATCAAATCTCTTAATCGATCTAATTGGTGGCTGGTCAATTAGAAAGCATTAAGGACGAGAATAATATAAATAATATAGATGAAATCAATCACATATAAGAGAAAGGGATGAACTTAGAAAGTAGAAAAGAGTTTCATTGCTCGCCTTAGGAAATAGAAAATTAGTTCATGATGAAATCAAAGGAAAATACCAAGAAAAGATTCAATACATCATGACTAAGAAAATGAAAGAGGAAAGAAAGAAAAACTCTAGCATGGTTCGAAGAAGATCTCTCGATCCCTGAAGTCCTCTTGAAACTCGTCAATCCTCTTCCTCCCTTGAAACCATGAGTGACTCGATTTCTTCTTGGCAGCAAAACAAATGTGTAAAAACTGATATGAAAGATCGTACGTTTCTCATATACTGCTAGGTCGAGACTTTATAAGGATAGATAATAAAATATTCTACCTTGCCTAAAAATATTATCCAAATATCTCTACCCTTAAAAAAAATTTAACAAGATATTGTGTTTTCCCCAATGTAAGACAAGTGAAATATACTCTTTTGTGTCATAATATCTCATAATATCTTCCATATCGGGCTTCAGGATCTTTAGGAAACCCAATATTCTGCAAATATTGCAAAATCTTCTATGCCAGCGAGGGGTTGCGACCGATAACTCTGTACTGTTTTTGGCTTCACGGAATCACCATCCTGGGTCATGACCCCTCCCTTGTTTCCTTGATTTTCCAGCTTCTGTCTAGTTTGGTTTTGCGGGTCGAGGTCCACCTTCTTGGCCCAGTTGGTCCTTCATTAAATATCAACATTAATAAAAGGTCCAGCAGCACCAGTATTCTTGGAAGAAAATTTGAATTAATTAATTGTAACTTGATTTCACTCAACTAAAGGAAAACAACCAATCACGCATTAAAACCTCATAAAACTCAAACAACTTACTTGAATCTAAGCCCGCAAATATATTCAAATAAGCATATTCATATAATTAACATGTACCCATTAATCGAGCACCAAGGCTATTTGGCAATGATTGATACTTTCAAGATGAAGAAAGAGCACCTATTTTGGGAGTGCATTAGTGATTTCTTATTTTATGTTTGATTGGGGGTGATAGGAATAGGTATTTTATCTGAAATACATATTTTTTTATTTGGTTCACTGGGATTAATAACATCCGAAATACTATAAGGAACACATGGGGAATGTTATTCCACTCTCCCCTACAAGGAACTGTACTCCTTGTATGGAATAGGATACTAAATGACAAAATACACCGTCCAATTTTGATCATAGTTTCATTTCCTACCACCAACCTAAACCTCTACCCTCCCTTCATTCTCCAGCAACCCGACTCTCCTCCCCCCTCTGATCTTCGGTGGCCCCATCCTCCTTCCTCCCTCCATTCTCTGACGACCTGACCAACCGACCTTCCTCCCTCCCTCTACTCTCTGGTGACCCTTATCCTCTTCCCTCCCTCTAATCTCCGAAGATTGCACATAATCTCTCTCATCCATGATCTCCGATGAGCCTCTCTTCCCTCTGATCTCAACCATGACCTTCGATCTCTCTCGTACACGATCTCTAGTGATCCCGATCTACAATGTTACACCACAACCTCCAATGATAGCCGCCCCCCCCCCCCAACTGCCAATTCCCAATTAGTTAATGCTAAGAGCAAAAAGAATGGTAAGATTAGCTACCCACCCTATCCTACCGCCTATAGCCGGCCGTCCATCCTACAGCTGCCCGAAAAAGGAACTGCAATGATCTTGAATAGGAATCCTACAACGATAAATAGAATCCCCATAAAAATACCACACACAGGTTGGACCATTTGGCACAACAATGGCTCACCATGGTCGCCGTGCTCTTGTTTGGCACTAGGGGGCTTAGATTAAAGACAACCCACTCTTTATACGATTTTTTAATTTTTAATTTATTTTTCTATTTTAAAAGTAAAATAAAATATAAAATAATATAAATAAAAAATATATATGTGGGGCAATTTTATCTTTTTATTTTTAAATGCCCTATTCCATATCAGTTTATTCCCTTCAACCAAATAATAATATTTTTATTTGTCATTCCATTCTATTCTCCATGCTATTCATTATCTTTGTCTATCCTATTCCTAGTATATTTCATTCCTGCCTACCAAAAACAACATTAGCGTCCAACTAAAGTCAAAGGTGGTTGAAAAAAAAAAGTGGACAATTAAAAAATTTGCGTGTAGATGCTATGTTCTAAGAGGCGGTTGAGGACATAAGAGACCAAATAGTGATGGATTGAGTCGCTAGCTACCAAGAAGACAAAATGTGGACAATTGATTATTAACAATTTCAGGGTTGGAGTTCCACGGGATCATCTTCTAAAAGGCTTTAGTGTGAGGAATATTGTACATCGTGCATAGTTATTCCCAAAGGTTCTAGTGGATAGTTGCTTTTGACTATTGTAATCATGAGATGAGGTTCTGTAATATATGAATTTAATTATAGTGATTTTTTTTAATGTACTTATTTGCATGACTGTTTTGTGTTGAAAATGTGTTTGAGTATTTGTTAATTTTGAGTTGTGCGCAAGTGTTGTAATTTCAAGTGAATTGTTTTAAGTGTCCAAGATTGGTATATAAATGTGACAGTGTAAACACTGGGTCAATTTTTTGAGTAAAGGTTTTGAATAAGGACCTGGTGGCTTTTCTGGGTGCGTATATCTTGTGGGGTTTCCCAATGAAATTCTATGGTAAGTAGCCTAAGTGAGTGTTCCGAGTGAACCGATAAAATCATAAATGTGGATACCGATCAAGATTATAGAGTGATTCTCTAAGTGTGAAGTTGTGGTTAAATACTTTTACATTTTAGGAGGCATGTCTTTTCGCTTTCTAGCACCTGAGTTTTCTTTGTTTGTGGTGTTATAATTTGTCCTTGCTTTTGTGAGTGAGTTTACCAATTTGTCTCTCTAACTGTTAATCTTCTAGCTCAAATTGGGGGTTGTTTGCTTGATTGTCATCGTCTCTTTGTTCCTCGCCACATTTCTTTTCTACATTTGCTTCTCCAATGCCTCTCTATCGTCATGTGAGTCATAACCATAGAGTCAAGCATTGATGGTACTTCCAGTTCTTCAATTTTTACTGCAGAAGGGGTTAAGAACGAGATTACTTTGGGGGGAGAGGGGTCAAGCATTGTTGTTACTTCCAGTTCTTCGATTCTTACTGCAGTGGGGTTAAGAATGAGATTACTTT
This sequence comes from Lagerstroemia speciosa, assembly GCA_037672795.1. Taxonomy (NCBI): domain Eukaryota; kingdom Viridiplantae; phylum Streptophyta; class Magnoliopsida; order Myrtales; family Lythraceae; genus Lagerstroemia; species Lagerstroemia speciosa. The sequence goes on along the minus strand of CM075300.1, from coordinate 4,822,022 downwards.
GGTGGAGTCCCTTTAAGGCAGTGATAGAAATCTTGTATTAGTCCAGCCTTTATGTCTCATCATCCTCATATTGGCAAGCCTATTTCCTACGAGTCATGATGGGAATGTGAGGATTTACGCAAAGTAGGTTAGTTTTGGGGAAGGGTTTGTTTAGGATACCTTTGTATCCTTGAGCTAAGAAGATGTTAGTATACTATTGGATTAGCCCTAGGTAGCTAGCCCCTAATGGGTGACTAATCTGAAATTTTTTTTAGGGTACTGTATTTCAAGAGGGAAGTCCTCTATAGTCTAGAGTTGTTTATGTCTAAATATCAGTAATTGCAACTGTGGAAGGGGCTAGGAGCATAAGTGGTGAGTACAAAGATGTGCGATATTACACGTTTAAATTTGGGGTTAGGTCTGAGAGTCCTTTAATTACACGACTTCCGAATAATGTGGGGCATTAGAAGTCTTCTTGGTTATATATATATATATATATATATCCCAGAGATCAGAAAAAGAAGTCTGTCTTGTAGTCGATTTTTCCACTTGCCAAAATATGGAAGGAAAATACTTAACTCGATATCAATTATTGAGAACGGGTATTTAATGCACATGTCAAGTGCAAGCACATGATATCACGTGAGGATGGTGTTGAGGAGTAAATTAAAAACAAAGTCTATCTCGCAGTTGATTGTACCCCTCGTTGGAGCATAGAAGAAAATTATTCGACTCAAAGTCAGTTATTGAGAACGGGTATTTAATACGCATGTCAAGAGTAAGAACACTATACAGCATGAGGGTGGTGGTGATGAATAAATATCATAATGGGCAATCAATTGATTAAAATTAGGAATATAAGATAATCTAACACCAGCTCCACGTTTATACTTTTAATAGAAATAGACCCAGTCTCTTATAAGTCTCAGTGAAAATTTTACCTTGAAAATCTGATTGATGTTGAATTTGTGGAAACATTATGTAGGACAAATGGGCATGTCGGGTCAAAACTCTCATAGCTTCATCGTATTTTTGTTGATAAAATGGAAAACTGAAACCATGCATGTACCTTTTGAGGAAATGTCTATTATGCCAGTCCCAACAGGACAAGTCAACAACAACTGTTAATTGGATTTTACGATAAATTTAATTAAAATAATATTCGACTTCGTGAAGATTTTGACCAATAACATAGCTTCCCCACAAGAGTCAAGTGTCATGTTAATGTTAGCCCAAGAAAGTCGTCCAATATGTAATGAATTTACGCATCTTTTACACGTGAGCAATTGGTTGGTATATTTAAAAGAGATCAATTTCTAACTAGATTCCTCTTTACAAAGAAAAATAAGGATAACAGTTGTGATAATCCAATCATCTTGCTACGTAATATTCAGATTTTTGTATTCAATCACGAACATATCAAACGAACTGAAAAATCATTGTTAACACTAATCCCATTGATATAGTACCACCAAAGGTTAGTATAATTTAAGAAACTGGTGTCCGCCAAGGCACAATTTGTAAATGCATTTGTTGAGCATAATGAATCGATCAAAAAATTACAATGAAACTATTTGTAAATATAATTATGCGATTCGACACCTCTTTCATCAAGTAAGGTATTCGAATTCAAATCTTGTAAATTAAGAAAATTAATATTGGCAATCAGGATTCAGTGAACTTCTCAATATCAAATGATATACAAGAAATTAGCAAATCATGACCCGTTTTCGTACATCCCTGATCATTTTTTGGGTTTTCTTTAGAGAATTGTATTTATCATTTGGGACTAATACGGTTTTATGATGGCCGTGAATGGCAGAAAAACCAATGGGCCAAGACCTCTTTTGAAGAGTTTTTAGTCATGCCCCTGTAATCTAACCGAAATCGGCCCAGTTTAGCATGGAGCGATTGCAAACTGGAATAGGTCCAGAGATATTAGGTTGAGTATTGGATACGGTTTGGGACAGAAATTGACACATTGAATCGGAACTGGCCCAACCTGTTTTAGGCATGGAACACGCCCAGAACCGTGAACTAACCATTAACCAACCGAGACCGTAACCACCAAAATTAGAAAACAAACTTTTAAAAGTAAAAACTCTAATTCCTCCAACAAGTAGTAACAACTATGGACAGGATATTCCTCCAACAAGTAAAGTAATAACAATAAACTGGATATTCCTCCAACACGCAGAAATAATAACGGGTTGAGTCAAGATGTTATTGATAAATTGGCCCATAGAAAAGCTCGTTGAATTAGTTTGCTTGCATCATTCTATTAAGTGTGCAAAAAAATTGATTATTTGCATGCTTTTCGGCCATAGATTTGAACAAGATAATCGAGTTTGACTTGGTTTATATGTTTGATTATGCAATCTTTCCTTGTTGAATATAGCGGAGTTAGAATTGAACAAGCGTTAAAAGTCAGGTTTATTTTAAGAATGTTGATACTTTTGAGGTATTTTGCAATGCAAATACATAATGGAAGATCAACCGAGCCTCGAAAATGAATCCCGACTGAAGAAGTGAAACTGATCAGAAGAGCAGAACAGTGGGGTCGCGGCACCAATGGAGGCAGTGAAGAGGGACCGCGACACTGGATCGCGGTCCCAAACAAATCAACAGCGAACTCCGGAGATTTATTGCTAAATCCACATCAGTCAACCCCAAATATCACACTGAATATTTTTGGGCAGAATCAGAAATATTTGGGGGACAAAAAGATTGCGATTCAACTCAGCCGGGAAAGAGAGAATCTTGCAAGATTTGCAGAAGGTTATAACATATTTTCAAATATTCTCAAATCTTTATAAATAAACTAGCAAGTAAGATGACCAGGGGAGAATTCCATCCATCCAACATTCAGTTCCAGAATTCTTTTACGACCTCGAAGATCAAGAGAAGCTCGTGATCAAGAGGAAGGAAGGGGAGCACTTCAAGACGGCTCGAGGCTCGAGAGATCGGCATCGGCTTACCTAGAGTTTTGTCTTTCCCTTTTCTTTTCTATTGATTCACGATGTATTCCAACTTCTTCTTCATAGTTGTTTTCAATTCCATCATGAACTAATTCCCTATTTCCTAGGACGAGCAATAAAACTCTTTTCTATTTTCTAAGTTCTTCCCTTTCTCTTATATGTGATTAATTACATCCGTGTTACTTATACTATTCTTAACCTTAATGCTTTCTGATTGACTGGCCACCAATTAGATGGAATAGAAGAGATCGATGAACTCGAGAGACGGAGTCAAAATCACGCCGGAGATAGTATAACTTAGGATAATTCATGCCGAGAGGTCGGGATTATTTGTGAGAAGCATCGAGAGATTAGTTGATCACCCTAGGTATCCAAATTAGAGTTCGAACTCAATGGGTTTCTTAATATTAATTGCCTAGAGATAGAGTGATTAGTATCATCCTAGAAACACGTTCTTGTTAAACCGAGAGGTAGGCAAGAAGACACAAAGCCCTAGGATAGTAATACCGTAATTGATTGCATATAGAGATTGGGATTGGATTTAGAAGTAGATTTGAGGGAAGTTGTGAGCCCTAAGTCCATTAAAATTGATAAATCTCTTCCAATTACTTTCAATTTATTTTACTTGCTTTTCATTGAATTCTCATCCAATTTTGAATTGCCTAGCTTGATTTAATTGTTTGGTTTGTTGTTTAGTTTGATTGAACTAGATCCTCGTGGGAACGATCTTTTACTCACTTGTTATATTACTTAAGCGATACGTATACTTGCATGCCTCTTTGGTTATCTATTTTTATCGCAACACATTCTTGTATATAAAAGTGTTCTTTACATCACTCTATTCAAATAGATGATGTAGGATTATAAATATTTTTTTTAAAAAAGAAGAAGATAGTGATACTGTTTGTTCAAACAACTCTATCCCACATTGATAACCCTAGGAGCTGGGATAATCGTTTAAGTAATTTTTAACAGAATCTATATGTTCGTATACATAAAAATGTATATGTCAATAACAATAATAATTTAATTATAAAATAAATAAATAAAATATTATATAATTTAATTTAAAAAGAAATAAATAAAATAAAAATGAAAATAAATTCGGGTTGGTTCGGCCTGCAACTGGCTTACTCAAAAATACTAATGACTTAATCAGTTAAGATTTTATTTAATAAGTTATATGTTCATTTTCTTAGCAGATTGCATTAGAAAATAAAATATGCACACTCGACACATGGGATGTCCCTTTTCTCCTTTTCATTGAGGGACAAGGCTAAGACATGGCTGTTATCACTTCCACCAAGCACACTCGACACATGGGATGCAATAACCGAGAAGTTCTTGGCTCAGTAATTTCCATCATCTAAAACAATGAAGTTAAACAGCGACATCATGACATTCAAACAACAGCCCATGGAGTCTTTCTACGAAGCTTGGGAGCATTTCAAGGAGCTACAACGAGCGTGCCCCCACCATGGCATTGAGATATGGACATTGGTACAAATTTTTTTTAATGGTTTATTAGAAACTTCTCGTTCTTCTCATGATGCCGCTACAGGTGGTTCAATCATGAACAAATATCCCGAGGAAGCCTATGAATTGCTTGAGGAGATGGCACGTAATGGCTATCAATGGCCATCCGAAAGGGCAGCGGGACGTGCAGCCACCGGAATACATTCAGTAGATGCCGTGACAGCTCTCTCGGCTAAGATGGATGCCTTATTCAAGGAGGTAACGGCATGGAAGAACCAAGGAGCGGGGCCAACCACTAGCTTACATGAAACCGGTGCAAGAGACTCAAGAATCGGCCAACTACATTGGAGGCAACCCGAGGAACAACCCCTACTCCAACACATACAATCCGGGTTGGAGAAATCATCCGAACTTCTCCTATGCCAACAACAACAACCGGGCCAATCCACCACCTAGGTTTCAATCAACTCAGAAACAAGAACCTTCAGCTTCGAATCGCCTCACGAGATTAGAAGACACTTTCATTAAATTTCTGCAATCTTCTCAAGATACACATGCTGCTATACAACTGAATTCTAATCAAATTGTTACCTTGAAATCACAGGTGCGGAACATGGAGACTCAAATTGGTCAATTGGCTCAAGCAATCAATTCTTGACCTTTGGGAGCACTACCGAGCAACACGGAAATCAATCCTCCAGGTAAGGATAATGAACAAGTGAAAGTAATCACGTTGCAGCATGAGTCAGAAGCAAAGGACAGAAAAACATAGGAGGGACCACGGTCCTGGACCGCAACCCCAAATTCCAGAACAAAGGGATTGCGATCCCCGCTCGCAACCCCCGATGACAGAGCCGAAATTCAAGAATTAGAAGACTTCCAGAGTGACAAGGACAACCCAGAACATACTGAGCAGACCCGAACAAGGCTAGAAAAGAAGAAAAAAACATACCCACCTCTTCCTTATCCACAAAGAGCACAAAAGGCAAACAATGAGCACCAATTCCGTAAGTTTTTGGATGTGCTTCATAAATTGCATATTAATATACCATTTGCCGAAGCTTTAGAACAGATGCCAAGCTATGTGAAGTTCATGAAGGAGATCCTATCTAAGAAAAGGAAGCTTGGAGACTATGAAATCGTGGCTCTGACCGAGGAGTGTAGTGCAATCTTGCAATGTAAGCTACCTCCAAAATTGAAAGACCCAGGTAGTTTTACAATTCCATGCTCCATTGGTAACAAGTTCGAAGGTAATGCTCTATGTGATCTTGGTGCAAGCGTTAATCTCATGCCATATTCTGTTTATAGTGAGTTAGGATTAGGAGAAGTGAAGTCGACAATGATTACACTTCAACTAGCTGATAGATCTTTGGCTTAGCCCCGTGGTATAATCGAAGATGTTTTAGTTAAAGTGGATAAATTTATATTTCCTGTTGATTTTGTGGTGCTTGATTTTGATGAGGATCAAGAGATCCCAATTATACTTGGTAGGCCTTTTCTTGCTATAGGTTGTGCTTTAATTGATGTGGAAAAAGGCGAGCTTACAATGAGGATTGACAAGAATAAGGTGACTTTGAAAGTATTCCATTCCATGGAGTCTCAACCTCATGAATGTTTCTCTATTGATGTTATTGATAGGTTCACTAATCATGAATTCCAAGAGACCCGAACCAAGGATACACATGAAGAAGTTCAAGATAGTGGACAACCACATGGTGCAATGCACCATGAAGACATGAAGCGAAGGGCTGCAATTTCAAAAGTGCCAAAAAAGTTCACTAAACTTTTGGAAGGAAAACCTCCTGATATAAAACAAGTTACTAAGAGCTCACTCAAAAGATGAACAAAGCATGATGCGAGGACCACGGTAAAAGAATTTCAACTCGGTCAACAAGTTCTTTATTATAATTCTTTGTTAAAGTTCTTGTCAGGAAGGAAACATTGGTCGGGTCCATTCCAAGTGGTACGAGTCTTCCCTTGTGGGTCGGTCAAATTGATGAATCAAAAGACAAGAGAGGAGTTCAAGGTGAAGGGACAACATTTGAAGGCATATGAAGAGAACCCTATCAAATGGGATGGGTCCTCAGCTCAAGGACAACATTTGAAGGCACAACATTTGACGGCATATGAAGAGAACCCTATCAAATGAGATGGGTCCTCAGCTCAAGGACAAGGAGGATGATGTGACCAAAAGTTGGGCCGAGACTTAAAACACGGCGCTTCTTGGGAGGCAACCCAAGCCAAGAGTCCATTGCTTTAATTTTAGTTGATTTTTATTTTCTAGGTCACATGCACATTTTTAATTTTTTGTTTAATTTTTTTGGGAAGCTCTGCTCAGGATCGCGGCATAGGATTGCGGTCTCTCTTGGACAGAACACTTTGGATCGCGGCATAGGACCGCGGCACTAAGCGATAGTCCCACATCACAGAATGCTGCCCACTTAGGACTGCGGCACAGGACCGCGGTCCCACCTTAAAAAAACTAATTTGTTTAAAGAGAATTAGGGATTTGTAACTTAATCCCCTTGTCTCCTTTGCAGAAAATTGACAAGCGAGTGTGAGCACTATTCCTTAGCACCATCCTCTGAACAGTAGCATCCTTTGAAGAAGAAGATCGGGAAGAACAAGAAGATGCCCATTGAGCACACGAGGAGGAAGGAGAAGAGAGGCATTCAAGAAAAACCGGGCAAGTTCTCACCTTTATCTACTCTTTCTTTCCATTGGGACAATGTCAAGTTTAGGTTTGGGGGGAGCTTGTTTAGCTAGGTGGTAACTTTGTTTTGAATTAGTTGCTGATTGCTTATGAGAATTGGGCTGAATTGCTTATTTCTGATTGCTGCATTGCTGAATTACTGATTGCTGACTTTTATTTACGTAGTTTAATTTCCATGCATTTAGGTTGTTAGATAGCTACATAGGTTTCATGATAGGTTTGCATTTTGCTGGATGAATGAAACCATGGAATGAATCCACTCATAAACAATTGGTTAGCCCTTGTTCAATGACGATAATCAGTGGCTTGGAAATTTGAAACTCGATTGGATTGGAAATTGCAACTTACTTTAGGATGTGTTTTAAGAAAATTATATCATGTCTAAACCCCATTCTTTTCACGACACTCTTATTTTAGGGATAGCTTAAAATTGCCTTTGATGTAGCTTGGTTATAGGGCTCACATGAGAGTAGGCAAGGATGAGAACTTAGATATCCTACCAAAGGCAAATAAAGAAAAAAAACATATATAGAAAAAAAAAAGGAAAAAGAAGAAATATTATGCATGAGCTAACAAAGAAAAATCCTATAGAATTGTATATGTAAGCTTAAAGGAAAGATGTGCCAAGGCTCTGAGCACCACTGTGCGGGCTTGAGTGGCATTTAGTGCGAAAGCATATGCAATAAGGCCCATCATGTGCTCGTGGTGGATAGTTCATTAGTCGAAGCTCGAGGATAGATCCGTAGGGGTATCTTAAAACCTAATGCCTTGGACCAACTGGTACGGGAGCCATTGGTCGATTCCTCGCTACACGGGCTTAGATTATGGACATGACACCCAGAGTCGTGCACCACAAAAGGAAAAAGAAAGAGTGAGAAAGAAAAGAGCGGAATTGTCAAAGGCAATGTCTTTGTGATTGTTTAAATCTCTTGATTGTGTGCTTGACCAACCAAGTTTCAAATTGGGTGCTTGAACTTTAGTAAAGAGTGTTTGCACCAACACAGCACGGGTTAAGGCTGATTTTTGTGAAAATTTTGACATCAAAAGTAGGAAGCAATTGAATTGAAGATCGAGTAGAAAATAAAGAGCCATTCCTGAGAACTCTAATGGGCTATCTCTTTCCAATTGAGTGGAGAAATTCTTGTGTGTCTTGCTTGCTTATGTGCCTTGATTTGGAAGTGTCTTACTCGAGGATGAGTAAAAATCTAGGTTTGGGGGTGTGTTAAGTGTGTAAAAGATTGATTATTTGCATGCTTTTCTGGCCCAGATTTGAACAAGATAATTGAGTTTGACTTGGTTTATGTGCTTGATTATGCAATCTTTCCTTGTTAAATATAGCGGAGTTAGAATTAAACAAGTGTTAAAAGTCGGGTTTATTTTAAGAATGTTGATACTTTTGAGGTATTTTCCAATGTAGATACATAATGGAAGATCAACCGAGCCTCGAAAATGAATCCCAACTGAAGACGTGACGCTGATCAGAAGAGCAGAACAGTGAGGTCGCGGCACAGGGTCGCAGCACCAATGGAGGCAATGAAGAGGGACCGTGGCACTGGATCGCGGTCCTAGAAAAATCAACAGCGAACTCTGGAGATTTATTGCCAAATCCACATCAGTCAACCCCAAATATTACACTGAATATTTTTGGGCAGAATCAAAAATATTTGGTGGACAAAAAGATTGCGATTCAACTCAGCCGGGAAAGAGAGAATCTTGCAAGATCTGAAGAAGGTTATAATATATTTTCAAATATTTTCTAATCTTTATAAATAGACCAGCAAGTAAGATGACCAGGGGAGAATTCCATCCATCCAACATTCAGTTCCAGAATTCTTTTACGACCTCGAAGATCAAGAGAAGCTCGTGATCAAGAGGAAGGAAGGGGAGCACTTCAAGACGGCTCAAGGCTCGAGAGATTGGCATCGGCTTACCTAGAGTTTTCTCTTTCCCTTTTCTTTTCTATTGATTCACGATGTATTCCAACTTCTTCTTCGTAGTTGTTTTCAATTCCATCATGAACTAATTCCTTATATCCTAGGGCGAGCAATGAAACTCTTTTCTATTTTCTAAGTTCTTCCCTTTCTCTTATATGTGATTAATTACATCTGTGTTACTTATACTATTCTCAACATTAATGCTTTCTGATTGACTGGCCACCAATTAGATGGAATAGAAGAGATCGATGAACTCGAGAGACGGAGTCAAAACCACGCTGGAGATAGTATATCTTAGGATAATTCACGCCGAGAGGTCGGGATTATTTGTGAGAAGCATCGAGAGATTAGTTGATCATCCTAGGTATCCAAATTAGAGTTCGAACTCAATGGGTTTCTTAATATTAATTGCCTAGAGATAGAGTGATTAGTATCATCCTAGAAACACGTTCTTGTTAAACCGAGAGGTAGGCAAGAAGACATAAAACCCTAGGATAGTAATACCGTAATTGATTGCATATAGAGATTGGGATTGGATTTAGAAGTAGATTTGAGGGAAGTTGTAAGCCCTAGGTCCATTAAAATTGATAAATCTCTTCCAATTCCTTTCAATTTATTTTACTTGCTTTTCATTGAATTCTCATCCAATTTTGAATTGCCTAACTTGGTTTAATTGTTTGGTTTATTGTTTAGTTTGATTGAACTAGATCCTCGTGGGATTGATCTCTTACTCACTTATTATATTACTTGAGCGATACGTATACTTACGTGCCTTTTTGGTTATCTATTTTCATCGCAACACATTCATGTATATAAAAGTGTTCGTTACATCACTCTATTCAAATAGATGATGTAGGATTATAAATATTTAAAAAAGAAGAAGAAGAAGAAGATAGTGATACTATTTGTTCAAACAACTCTATCCCACATTGATAATCCTAGGAGCTAGGATAATCGTTTAAGTAATTTTTGACAGAATCTATATGTTTGTATACATAAAAATGCATATGTCAATAATAATAATAATAATAATTTAATTATAAAATAAATAAATAAAATAAAAATGAAACTAAATTCGGGTTGTTTCGGCCTGCAACTGACTTACTCAAAAATACTAATGACCTAATCAGTTAAGATTTTATTTAATAAGTTATATGTTCATTTTCTTAGCAGATTGCATTAGAAAATAAAATATGCACCTTGATAGAGAGCCTCTTTTAGAAGAGCTTTATATTCTAGTCAGTCTTTCCAGCTCAAATTGGATTAGTTAGAATTCATTGGGTTTATGAAGATCAGTGATTCAAACCAAAAAAAGACATCCTTAAACCAAAAATATTATGTGAATCATCATTTTTGTTGCTCTTTATTAAAACATCATCTAGATAGTCTTATTGGTACATGTTATTTAATCAAGATTATATGCACACGTCTATAAAGGGATCCTGAATTAACATGATATTTGTAATGCAAGTAGGAAAGGTACCAAATCCTATTACATTTGACAATTTACATCTTTTTAATGTTGTAGAGTTTATCTCTATCACTTCAGGCAAATCAAAAATAATTTTGATCTTATTGTCAAGTTTTAAAAATGCCTTCAATCAAATTGAGTTTATAATTGGTGAAATATAATTTAAAATAAAACAATGGAAGATATGAAAAAGATTTTTTTCATTTTTTTTCATAATTTCAATATATTTATCTATTTTATTAATTTCTCATATTTTGTTAATTATTTTTGTGATTCTCTCAACTATTTCCCAAGTTTCTCTCCAACTCCTTATACAAAGTTCGTAACTTTCATAAAAAATTTACTTTATTCACCAAAAACTCTTATGATTCTCTAAGTCTACTGCATTTTAATTTAATTTGAATTACTTCTTTTTATCTGCTCTCCCAATTCTCTAGGCTTCCTAGAAAGAGCCTCAGCTAGCAGCCTAGCATGTTTAAGCGCATGTGTCAAGTATAAACATATTATCATTTGAGAGCAGGTGTTGAGAGTTAAATCTCATATCGACTAGGTTGAAGAAGAAATTTAGGTTTTTAGAAAATTGAGTACTAATAGCTTAGGCTTTTGAGATTTGAACAACTCCTTTTTCATGTAACCTAACCTTAAACTTTATTTCTTTAGTCAGTTTTGTATTTTTTAATCACCTTAAATATTTATAATAGAACGTATAATTGATTATTTTGTATGTAGCACGAGTGACCGTCTAGTTTTTATTTAAACCAGTAGATGACCTTTCTAAAAATATATGACTTAATTTAAGATTTTTAGTCATTTTTTAATTTTAAAAATTGCAAAAATAAAAATTTTGGGGAAAATGATATTTCGATTCTCAATTTTTCTAACTTTTACCATTTTCATCATAGTCGATATTCTTTGTCACTTATATCCTTACTCTTTTGAATTTTTACCGTTTTGATCATACAATTATTTTTCCATTAAAAAATATGTTATATCTAAAAAAGAATATGCCATTCAAAAAAATTTTAACAATAAAATATTTTTCAAACATAAAGAAAATAAGAAAAAAAAGTAAACAAAAAGAAAAAGTATCAGTAGAGCTTTGTCAATGACCCCTTCAAAATTGGGATACATTTCTATTTGAGAATTGATTTGTGGCTATTATTATTATACAATCATGAATCATTTTGAGAAAGAATGGGTCCAAATTTTAGAGGGATCACTTATTAGAAACCAATACTTCCTTAATTAAGCACGGCTCCACCATATTTCTTACTTCCCTTTGATTTTTATCTTATTCTTTAATTTTCATAAATATTTATGTCAGAAATTATTTTTGGATGACAAATAATTTTTTTGTATGGAAAAAGTAACAGATGACCAAAGTGGCAAAAATTAAAAAGGTTGAGGATATGAATAATTTAAAAAATGAATGTTTAGAATGAAAATGGTAAAAATGTGAAAAATTGAGGATCAAAAGCATTATCTTTTCCATATTTTAAAAAGGTAATCCTCTTATGTAGTTAGCACATTTTCTTCACCAATAAGCAAGTGGAACCAACAAGGGAGATGATTTAGCAAATCAAAATTTTTTACTTGGAAAAAAAGTACTAATGGTACAAAAAATTTATTTAATGTTGTAATATAATGCAAAATTTTTAAAATGTTATACAATAGGACAAATGTTTGAAAAGTTGACACTAAGATTACAAACCATTAATTAACTACTAATTTCATTAGTAATTGTTGACGTGGGGCCTACATGGCTACTGACGTGGCACCTACATGGTTGAGAAAATTGAATGATATAACAACAAAAACTTGGGAAAAAGCACCAATAGTACAAAAAGTTTGGCTAATGTTACAATATGATATAATATCTTTAAAATGTTATAGAATTATATAAAATTTGTTAGAAATTTCAAAGTCTTCAATGACTCATTATCACTAATATCATTGTCCTCATCATCACTATGATATTTAGGATCATAAATATAAGAATTATCATTGGATAGATTATACCAGTAACTTGTTTTCGATTATCTGCAAACTACACCTATCGATAAATTAACAAATTTAATTCAAAAAAGTGTCCAAAAATCAAAATTAGAACATTCAAGTCCTAATGACAAAAACAACACCTAACACTTTGTTTATTCTATCAGATGAGTTGTGTACAATAATTTTTAACTTACGTATTAGAATGACATGAAGCCTGTGTTTGGATGGAGGTGAACAGAGGGTGAATGGAGGGGAAAACTTTTCCTTATTTGGGTAGATATGTTTAACGGAGTGGAAAGGAAATGAAGGGGAATTATTAACCCCAATTCCCCTCCAAAGCCCACATTTATTTTGCCCCGGATTTGGGGTTGAATGGGGTGAAATGTGTAATAAAAACTCACTTTTTAAAAATTACCAAATTATCCATTTTACGAAATCAATACAAAAACTCTAACCCCACTTGTCTTTTATGTACATTAAAAACGGGCCGTTGTCTTTCTACTCTCAACTTCCTAGTCTTATATTGTTTGAGGTGTTATGTTGAATTGAATATTTCTTTTAATTGTATGAGACTTAATATCTATTATTTATAATAGATCTAATATTTGGTTATTGTATTATTTAATTAAAAGTTCCTTTGGTTGAAATTAACTTGAATATGTAAATACTTTATTAACCAACTTCAAGTATATATCTAATAAAAAACTCAAGTACAATATATATTTCACAACGTGAATATAAGAAAAAATTCGAAGTCAAGTTTGATACAAAAAATATATTTTTGTCTATTAATCAATAAGTCATAATTTTTCCCCTCCTTTCCCATTACTATAATATATCCAACAAGATAAATATTTTCCCCGTTTCATTCCTCTCCTTTCCCCTTCAATCACCCCATCCAAACATTTCCTAAGATAAGTAACATATCTCCCCTATTTATGATTATGTGGTTGTTACAAGTAGTTACCATGTCGGCCTTAATATCCTTACCTTATAAAGCATGCTGAGATGAAGAATATTACTGCAAAGTCAATTGATGATGATAACGACATAAGAGTTGGGAGGGGAAAAGGGTGATAGGTGTGTGCTCAAGATTTTATTTGTCAAAAAATATAAAATAATAAAAATATAAAAATATAAAAATTTTGTACTATACTATAACTTTTTGAAAAATTTGAATCATATTATAATATTAATCATATTTTTGTACTATTAATGCTTTTATCCCAAGGTTTTTATTGTCATGTCATTCAATTTTCCAAGTCAACATCCATGTAGGAGCCCCGCAGACATCACATCAGCAGTAGTTAACAAAGTTAACAAATAATTAATAGTTTGTACTATCAATGTCAACTTTCAAAGATTTTGCACTATTCTGTAATATTTTAAAGATTTTATATTATATTGTAATATTAGGCAAGCTTATTGTACCATTGATGCCTTTTTCCTGGTTTTACTTCTAAATAGCGTAGTAAGTTTAAGTTTTTAGGTTCAAATCTCTTCCACACATCTAAAAAAATATATATGAAGTTAACTATTTGCAATTGGATTTGGACTTGGATGACATTGAACTGTACTAGATTTTTAATAGTAGTAAGGAGAAAAGACCTGTTTTGAGCACTATTTATTTAATATATATTTTTTATGATTAAATATAAAATTTTAAATATTATAAAATGGTGTAATAAGCTCCCACCTCGTTGCAAATCTTTCTTCCTCCATTTTTTCTTTTGTGAGGATGTTGTCATTCTTTTTACTCCAAGGTTAAAAGGGCGAATGGGAACGGGGAAGTAATGTATTTTGCTGGGGGCGGCACGGAACGAACCGGAACGCGGGGATGACGCGGTACTTTTTGCGGTCGCCTTTGTGTATGCCAATATCCGCGTAGAATGCGAGGGCTGCCCCCGACACGTAGCCCCCTTTTGATTCCGCCGATGCTCCAAATCCATGTAACCAAAAGGAGACTTTTGATGCACTACGCTTCACGTAATAATATTAATGTGATACATTAATTTAATTAAAATTTAATATTTATTAAATTTTTTATATTTTTAGAATTTTCTTAGAATTGATAATTGTAACTGCATAAATGTTTATTATATATCAATTTTAATTGAATGGATATATTATATCAATATTAATATATAATATATACCGAAAGTTTTCTAGATAAAAGAAGGAAAGGGGATCCTCAGATTATTTTCCCCGTTTTTTTCAGCACCTAATGTCCTCACGATAGAGATCAAATTAAGAAGTCTGAGAAAGAGGGTCTGTTACAGTTAGTATCGCCATCATTTTATGATCTAAACGTACTGAATTCTATCTCATCAATACGACTTTCTGTATCCATTTTATCTCATGTTTCTTCTACACATTCTGAAATTATATATCTCATTTGTATACCGAAAAGATTGAGTAGCTACGGGTCATCACTATCCCGAGAAAATTAACAAAATTTTATGCTGCTGATAAAAAAAATGAATTTTTGCACTATTTTATAAATTTTATTCATATTTTAGAAAACTATTTTATTTTACCTTATTTCAAAATTGTCCCTTAGCTCTTCATTTGGATTCTTTTTTTTTTTGGTCGCCAGCCACGGTATCCAAGCAGGCCCCACCAGCGGTGAGATGGCATCTTTCAGCCAACCATACTTGACTAATCCGTTGGCCGCCCCGGGTCGCACGCCTGGCAATGGCGGGTGAGGCTCCCAAGAGGGGTGTCTGCGTACGTGAGGTCTCGAACCTGAGACCTCCTTAAGTGGCACCGAGCTGCTTACCACTCGGCCCAACCCCTCTTGGTTTCATTTGGATTCTTTTGAGTTTACCTCTTAATAGAATTTGTACATCCGTCTCTATTAGACATTAAAAATTAAAATCAAGTGCTTGCAAAACTTACAAAATCTAAACAAGTTTTATGTTTGAGTATGATCGATAAATTGAAGAGAAAATCACATATAATCATAATGTTTCTTTAAATCATAAAAGTTGAATATGATATTTTAATTAAGTAATAAAGTGGAACTGTTAAGATAACAGAAAATGTCTCTTCTTCTGAAGTAAGGTCTTCTAAAGTAAGGTTTCAGATTTGAGTATTATAAATAGAGAGAACTCACATCATGAGAGTTGTACTCCTTTAGTGAACAAATTCAGCTCGAACTGTATTAATCAGACTTGTTAAACTTATAGATACCAATGGTACGTACTGAAATGATTTTTTTGGTTATGTAAAAGAGTTTTGAGTCATATGAACTAAACCCACACGGCTCTACCACGCTTCTCCCTCTTTATCCCCGTTTGTTTGACCCCGCATGCATTTCCTGTTGCAATCATGCAGTGTTGTGTTTAATATTAATAATTTCAAAAGTTGGACCTCAACTTTCATCCTCACCCTTAATTTGTGGCGAAAATCATGGATAAGCATGAAATCTGTGCAAATATATATATATATATATATTAGATGATCTTAAAGTATTGTATGTAACGAGTATATCATATGATAGTGTTGACGTAGTGTTAAGAGTCAATAGGATTAAGTTATTTTTAGAATTCTTTTAAAAAATCTAAAAGGAAAAAACTCTGAAAATGAATTGATTTGATTGGCTCGTGGCACTACGTTAGCACTGTCACGTGATATATTCGTTACATACAAGACTTTCTCAATTCTTAGTGATTTGGTGAAAAATAATCAATTAAATTGTTCTGATTAAAGATTATTACGGTAACTAATAGGATGATTAATGCCAATTCACTTATCTATCACGATCTTATTGTTATTTTCTCACGACACATGGTGAGATAAGATCATATACTAATTTCTCAAAATCTATACATACATGGTGGGAGAATTATATTGGCAGTCCTAAAAGTTTATCATTTCTCCTAAATCAGTTCGTTAAATTTTAAAGTAACTTTTTAGTCCTAAATATTTGTTCTGTTAGACATGTGAAATTCATTCCATTGCTTATTGTTAGAATACATGGCGAGAAAATTATATGGGCAGTCCTAAAAGTTTATCATTTCTCTTAAATCAGTTCTCTAAGTTTTAAAGCGGCTTTTCAGTCTTAAATATTTGCTCTATTAAATATGTGAAGTTCATTTTGTTACTTACCATTAGTATGCTGTTGATATGTTACTAACGCCGTTAATTCTTCTAATTTTACTGTTAGTTTACTGACATAGCACATGAATTGGCATTTTTATATTAAATATATGACATGGCACATGTAAAATGATATTTTATGGGACACTAAATAAATTTTGAGTGATTTTTAATATTTAGAAAAAAATTAACACAACAAATTCGTGTCCTAACCCGACTACTCAGCTATAACAAAATCGATTGAAATGATTTAAAAATAAAATAAATATTGCAATTACAACTCAAAAAATCCACGTTCACTCCCGGTTGAACTGTGTAAGAAGAGTTTGTTAAAATAAATCGGGTTGAAAAATATCAAATTAAATATATTACTGTTACGTCGGCCAAATTAACAAAAAAATGATGATTTAACGCTGTCAGTGACACATCAATAATATATAACGAAATAGACTTATTATGACTACAGTTACAATTCTTCTCATACATGGCATATGATGTGAATGCTAATGAATTGACAGGCAGAGTCAAAAAAGGAGAAAAAAATTTTAATATTACAGGTGGCCGTTGGGATAATAGGAAGATTTTGACGACAATAAGATCGCCAATGCAAGATAATGCATCATCGTCTTGTTTTAGAATTTTTTTTTTTCAGCGGAATAAGGGAACTAAACCCCGAATTTATTGATCAGTAAAATTAAAGGGTAAGGTGGCTTCAATAACATCAACATATAATAGGAGCTAAGACGATGAAATCTAAGAGGTAACAAAAAGACATGGCTCGCAAGTCAATCGGTACAGAGATTGTCCTTTGTATATGTATGACTTCTCAGTATTAGACTTCAAACCACCATGTAATGTAACCTTTGATGATAATGAAACATGTACAATATAACATTTTATGCCTCATAAATTCTTGTATATAAATATGTTAAATAGGTTAAACATTTATATAAAAATAGTAAAATACAATTAGTAAACTTTTTCAAATGCAACTTATCTGATTACATAATTTCAGCTCGTTTAAACACATTTATCCATCATGATTAAACGGATTTGTGTCAAAATACGCTTGTCGAAAACCTCCTGACTTTTTGTCAAATCATGTTAGAAAAAAGTCTTATATCCCTGTGATATATAAGACTTTTTTTTTTGGTCGCCAGCCACGGTATCCAAGCAGGCCCCACCAGCGGTGAGATGGCATCTTTCAGCCAACCATACTTGACTAATCCGTTGGTCGCCCCGGGTCGCACGCCTGGCAATGGCGGGTGAGGCTCCCAAGGGGGTGTCTGCGTACGTGAGGTCTCGAACTCGAGACCTCCTTAAGCGGCACCGAGCTGCTTACCACTCGGCCCAACCCCCTTGGTGTGATATATAAGACTTTTTCGTTAGGGATACCTATATTTATATATATATATATATATATATAGATAATATCTTATCGGAAAAACAGTATTGTCCTAACATCCATCCAACGCTGGCTTGGATGATATGGAGGAATGGGCTTCCGGATCATCCATGCTTGTATAGGGTTTGCCTTCGTTTATATATATGTATATATATATATATGTGTATATCATTTGTATTAAAAAAATGAACCCTGTCTAATTTAGTCGAGCAGGGTGAGTTCATTAGGGATGAAACTCTACCGGGTGAATTTTTCCATTTATAAGATTTGAATATGGGAGCTTGCTTAAAACAAAGATGTGACCTATCACTTCAGTCATGTTGAATTATATTGTTGTGAGTGAACTATTGGTGAATTCGACGACTAGACCGGGGAGGAAACTGACCGGTCTGTGGACAAACATCAATGAGGGGACTACTGGAGAGGGATTCGAGTTTACATCAGATATTATCATGATTAAGGGTCCACATATTATATTATTTTTAGTATACCTTATAAGAGACCGAGCTCATTTCTACCAAAAAACCTAAGATATCATGTGGCAGTATTCAATACTCTTATAAATTCATTATTATTCTCTTGTATAATCGATTTGGAATCTAACAAATCAATTCATTTTGATGATTTTTTTTATTTAACTTATAAAGATGTACATAGATTTAGATATAATTGAAGGATGTGTTCTGCTTTGTTTGATCAACCAAGAAAGTTCACATGATATTATGGGAGATTTGAGGACATCCTTTCAGCATGTACAATCATAAAGATAAAAAAGTTAGATATCAATTACCAAAAGTAAAATGAAGAAAAGAGTGTGCGGGTCCGACCAGGAGCTAGCTCTACCCCGGCCACCCACCGACAAAGGTATGATCGCCGGAGGCTCGAGTGGCACTGCTCGGCGCTGGCCACATCTTGCAGAGCGGATGTTGACGGAGAGTTTCTACAGTGCGTCTACTTTATTTATTATTAAAAAGTCTTTTAATATAAAAAATGAAATATGCAGAGGTATGGTGTAGTTCATATCTCCTAATAGTAATGGAAAGTGTAAATGATACTTTTGATCTTTAATATTTTATACTTCTATTAATTTGGTCTAAATCTTTATTTTTTTCATTCATATCCTCCATCTTACTTTTTATCGCTTTAGTGCTATCGTTATTTTTTAATCCAAAAAATATTTTTCATCTAAAAATAATTCTTTAATATAAATATTTTATAAAATCAACAAATGGTAAAAAATCAAACGAGAAGTAGAGAGTAAGGTAGGAGGAGCATCCGTGATTAAGAAAATTATTAGCTATTAACAAGTATCTTTTTTAAGACTAGAATTCCATTCTTACTCAGAATGAGTTATAATTTTATAGTGATGATAGCCACTAGTTAATTTTTAATTAAGAACGAGTCCCGATTTTAGAGGAGAAATAGCCATCATGAACACTATATTGATATTTTTCTTTTCCCTTTACTTTTCCTTATTTAATTCATTTTTGAAAATATTTTTGTTAAAGGATTTTTTTGATAAAAAAATTAACCGTAGGGTCAAAGTGGCAAACTCAAAAAATTGAGAATATAAATGAAAACTAAAAATTTAAGACAAAAATTCAATGTTGCAAAAGATTGAGAACCAAAGTTATCTTTTCCGCAACATAAATTTATATTCAGTGGAGTTAGTTAAGCGAAGACCAATCAGCTTTTGTGATCACATGGCACTCACCAAACCAATCCTCCCATAACCCATGATTTAATATTCAATTTTTATTATCCAGGCATTATAAAAAAAATCTTAAATAGCACTACCTCACAATAACATAGTGAGAAATAACTAACTAAATTATTTTGAATAATAATAATAATTAAGGTAACTGCTCGGATTATTAACATTAATTTATTTATTTATCGTAATTTGATTAGTATTTTTTCAGGTCATATAATGAGGTAGGTTCATCTAAGAATTCCTCATTCGTTATAAATACGCTAAAGGAATATTGATCTCAGGGCAACTTTATGAGAAATTCTTAGATATTCATATCTCATCATCTGATATGAGAAAATATCAATCAAATAATTATAAACGAGAAAATTGATGTTAATCACATAATCGATTATCTTATTTATTACTAATTAGAGTAATTTAATTTGTTATTCCTCGTCATACGTTATGCGACTGCGAGTTAGTTCATCTAATTTTTTTTTTGGCAGCTTTACATATTCAATTTAAATCAACTTTAACTTCCCATGGAAGAAGTCGTGTAGGTCTTCCTACAGTGAATCACCTATTTCAATTCTTTTCTTCCCGGGGTGATCAACCATTGTAATCCATTCGGCTGAAAAGGGTGTTAAAGTAAATCATCATTTCGATGCAGCAACTTTTATATCTGCATATCTTCTGTATTAATATGCAGAAGCATTTGGGTTTTATTTTTCATTTTCTCAAACAACACATCAATATAAATAATTAAATTGTTAATGTCCACTAAATCAAGAAAGACAAGTGTGATGTTAAATTTATTAACATTTAAATATCAAATCTTTCGCTGCTATCTTATCTCTTATTTCACACAGATTTTTCTTCAGCAAGTACTTAATTTCATATTTAATTTACTTAAAAATCATAAAATTTAAATATTAATTATAATTAAAAACTTTTTATTCAATCATTTATATATTTATGTTTATATATAAATTTACAATCGCGTCCAGTACATATAAAAGAAGGGCACGAATAAAAGTCTCCGTGGCCAAAGTGGGAGAATAAAGGAGGAAGAAGAAGAAAAGGCAGAAGAGGACAAAATAAGTGGCACTAGCAAAAGCAAAGGGCCCATGCTTTATTTATTTATTTGGTGTGTTAGATATGATCCTGTTGTTAATTAAGTTGCCTGCTCCGTACCTTCCTGACTGATTAGGATAGTGCTACACCGCCTTTTTATAAATAAAATTTTGGATTTAAATTATATAAATAAAAATAATTTATGGAATAATATTGTTCGATTCAAAATTAATTAAGAATTTAATAATCTTTTGAATATTAGATATTGTATATCTAAAAAAAAAATCATGTTTTATAAGTGTTATCTCTTCATTTATATAAACTGCTTTATTGGGTTATACTTTAGCGGTCATATCATGTCACGGACGAATTCAAAAAACTTGTTTAAAAGGTGAAACTCTATAGGAAAGGAACGTGAAGAATTCTGGGAGCAAGTTATGTATAATTTAATAAATATTGGATAAGATCAAATAAAATTTGTATAGAATCTCATAAAATTTCTCAGGCTCAAGGGCGGTGATGGTCTCCGCACCCCCTTAAATCCATCCCTATATCACGTAGACAATACTGACATGGTATGTCTGTCTAATCACGATTCACAATTTATATGCTTGTCTAATTAGGAATTAACATTTTTTAGGATTTTTTTTACATTTCTTTAGAATTTTTTAGATTTAATAATTATAACTGTGTAATTATTATTTACATATCAAATTTCTAATTGAACAAATATAGTACGTCAACATTAACATGTGGTATTACCCATCTATAGAAGAAGACTTGCTCCCTTGTAAGAATCCCGGAGGAAAATCAAAGTGATTTGATGGAGTTATCTTCAACTTCTGGGATGCAATTTGCTTGATCAATCCTAACTTACAGCGACAGTTAGATCTTCATGACAAACACAAAGATATGTGAATTTCGCCGACCTGAACGTTAAGTTAATCCGATTCTATCTCATAAAAAAAGACACCATTGCTACTGTTTGGCAAGTTGGCAATCAAATGTGAAAGATTGGAAAGTCATTCTTAGGATGCACAAGATGTTCCTTCCCTTATTAATGTCCTGGCCCCAATTTAATTTGGGATTTCGTAATTAATAAAGCTCATGTTTTTTCTGCCTCTTCCATGGCTTTAGCGGCCATTTAACTCTGTATTCACTCACTCGTCACTGTGAGAGGGAGAGGGTGAGGGTGAGGGAGAGGGAGAGATTGCGTGCTGGTGTCACTGTGGCGGCACCCGCCTTTTTTCCTGGCTTCCCCGCTCTCTCTCCGTTCTCCATGTGACTCAGCCGCCTTCTATCATTCTCTGATCGATCGCTCTGCGGTCTCACCTCTCTCTCTTCCTCTCTCTCTCTCACTCTTTCCTTTCCTTTGTAAGTGGATCTCTCTTTTGTTCCTTTTTTTGGTGCGGGTAACGAACACGATTAGTGATCAGACACCGAGAATCGCTCGCGCTATATCGGCTACTGAACTTCTTCGTTAGCTTGACTGAATCTGGGAAATGGGCAGTCTGTCCTGTTGAGAGTTCACTTGGCAGAAAGAGAGGGAGGAGGAGGCAGAGAAACCCAAGATGAAACCTTTCTTGATTGTGATTTTCTTGGGTCTCTCATGGGCGCCTTTCGGCTACACATCACCTTCGTCTCCGACTGAGTACTCCGGAAAGGACCCTCTAAAGTTTATCTTGGGTGAGTACGAAAAGCCATATGATTCCGCTTATTGTAGCTGCAAATTTACATAGAATTTTGGTGATTTGTTTCCTCTGTAGTTTCTCCTGTGCTGTCTCTGGTTTTCTTTTTCCATTTTGTCTGTTTTACTTCTCTCTTTCGGGTTGAGATAGTCAGTATTCGACATTTCTCATCAATCAATTTAATGTGCGGTCTGCGGTCTTGTTATGACATTGCCGTCTTGGAATTGTTGTTTGGTGCTTGGCCCAGTGGACTTTGTTGTGATGTTGCGGATCTGTGGAAGGTGAAAGAAATTGGGAAATAAGCTTTGCTTGTTTGCAACGTTTTCTTTTTATGTTTTGACTATCTATTAGATTCTTTACTCTCTTACGCTAATTTAGGTTCCATTGTGAGTTAAGTCCCAAAAAAAGAAAAACAATTCTACACTGTATTCTTGTTCTGGTGGAAATTCTTGATCCTATGAAAAGTGGGGCATAAGAGCATGGGAAGTAAATTGAACAGGATCACAAATTTAACATATTGCAGTTGGCACTTTCTCGTTAATTGGTTGCAAACATCTCCCATGTTTCTAATGTCATCCAAGCCTTAACAAAGACTCCTACTCATGACATTGTTGTTTATCTGCTAGTACCATCCTTTTTCAGGAGCTATGTTGGAATTTCTTACTTTGTTTTTTGTGATTTACTTGTTTCATTTGCAGGAGGAGAGAATTTAGGGCCTCTAAAGAATGGGATCTCAAAGCCTTCAGCACAAGCTCCAGGTCCCATGATTGATGATCAACAGAACACGCTTGTGTTGGCATCAAAGAGAACAAATAGGCCTGACATTCTTCGTGGATTCAGGCAGTATCGGGATGGTTGGGATATCTCAAACTTGCACTACTGGGCTGTAAGCTTTTCTAAACACTAAATGTGATGGTGAATTTATCAGAAATTTTGTCCCAAAACTTTTGGTCGTGTGATTTCAGTGTTTTGTAAAGTTCTGTACTTTTTATGAGCATTTTAGTTTTCAACCTATGTCATAGTTTTGCTTTTCAGTTAGGTATCTTTGATTTGCTTCAGTGGGTGATTGCCTGGTTTATAAA
Source organism: Lagerstroemia speciosa (assembly GCA_037672795.1). NCBI lineage: Eukaryota > Viridiplantae > Streptophyta > Magnoliopsida > Myrtales > Lythraceae > Lagerstroemia > Lagerstroemia speciosa. Next base: position 4,798,430 of record CM075300.1, on the reverse strand, counting down.
CTTTATTTAACAGGAATGGCCCATTTAGGATGACAAATTGTGAAGTTATTGAATGCATTGTGCTCATATCTTTGTCTTCATGTAGTCATTGTTTATCTTTTTATTTACCTTACAGCACGTTGGAAAATCTTAGACATTGATGTAAAAGATTAATAGGTTTATTAAATCTCACTGTCCTAATTGCAGTCTGTTGGATTCACGGGCACATTTGCCTTTGTGCTGGCGGTCTTATGGTTTGTTTTGTTTGGGTTGGCTCTTGTTTTGCACTACTGCTGTGGCTGGAGAGTGCGCATCAAAGACAAGGGACTTCTCTATTCTCATAGGATATGTCTCCTAATGCTCATAATCTTCACTAGTGCTGCTGCGTAATAACCTTTACTTCTTATTCACTTTTTTCTGCTTGGGCATCAAAGTTTTACTGTTACTCGAACTCATTAATATTTATAATTGAATGTTTCTCCATCTCTACAGGGTCGGGTGCATTCTTCTCTCTGTTGGGCAGGACAATTTTCATGAGGAAGTCCTCCACACCCTGAAGTATGTGGTGAACCAGTCGGACTACACTGTCCAAACACTACGCAACGTCACTGAGTATTTGTCCCTTGCGAAGAACATCAGTGTGGCTCAGATTTTCCTTCCTTCTGATGTTATGGATGATATCGACAAGTTGAATGTGGACCTCAACTCTGCCGCAGATACTCTGGTGGAGAAGACCCGTGAAAACTCCAGCAAAATAAGAAAAGTTTTCCAAGCTGTGTATGTCGATATGCCCTCTTCCTTGAATTCATTGAGAGGCTTTCTATGTCTCTAGTTGCATGCTTGGCCGCATTAGTTTATGGTTATAGAAACTTGAGTTCTTTGTAGGTCTTGTGCAAAGCAATAAATCAATTAGGCTTGATTGGAAAGTAGTACCATATCATGCACAAATAAGGGGAATATATGGAAAATCCTTTGTAGAGATTCTGGGATTGCATTGGAAATGAGGATTAACCCCCTTTTTTTTGTGATTGTAGGCGATCAACCTTGATTACTGTAGCTGCCGTCATGCTTCTACTGGCCTTGCTTGGTCTACGTACGTATCATATTAAGTACTGGTGATAGTATTTATTATATGAATTTTCATATTATTCAATAGTTATATAAACTATTGTTCTCTTCTTGATACTAACTGAGTTTCTGTCATCTAACAGTGCTTTCGATCCTCGGGCATCGTAATGCAATCCTTATGTAAGTTGCCATGGTTTTAGATGGAGTCATCCCTTTTCGAAAATATTGGTGTTTGGTTTGATCTGATGAACTGTATTATTGCAGATTTGTTGTGAGCGGATGGCTACTTGTTGCCATCACTTTTGTTCTCTGTGGCGTATTTGTGATCTTCAACAAGTAAGATATCAAAGCTTGAATGTGTTTCACTACTTTTCCTTCCCATAGTCTCCAAAATGCATACAAGTTTCCTCTACGTTTTTTATGGTCATCCTGTGCAATGGAAGGATATTGTGATGAACTATTTCTGAGGAAATTATTACCATGTTTTCTTTGTTGTTGCAGTGCAACCTCCGATGCGTGTTTGGCAATGCAGGAATGGGTGGAGAACCCTCATGCTGAATCAGCCCTCAGCAATATCTTGCCATGTGTTGATCAGAAGACCACGAACCAGACTCTGGTGCAAAGTAAACAAGTCATCAACGACATTGTCAGCGTGGTCAACCAGTTCGTATATACCTATGCGAACACATACCCTTCAAAGGACAATCAATATTATTACAACCAATCAGGTCCTATGATGCCTGCTCTCTGCTACCCATTTGACTCTGAGCTGCGGGATCGCCGGTGCGGGTCTCAAGAAGTTTCCATAGCAAATGCTTCTCTGGTATGATCTTCCCAAGGCCTATCATATTCAGACATTATTCTTTTAATAAAGATTCGTGTATACCGATCTAAAGTAAAGCGGCCTTTCTGAGAAGTGATTTACATTCATATGCTTAAATTAATGCGACTAAAAATTATTTTATGCTTATAGTGTTCCACTTTACTTGAATCGTCCTGGCATAGCTGTTTCATCGTCAATGTTTTATGTTGAAATTGCTGAATTTATTCCACCATTTCTTGTCATAGAAATATCAGCATCTGATTTCTTTTGATTCACCTAACTTCGAATGCATTACCAGGTATGGAAGAATTACACATGTGAGGTTTCTTCCTCTGGTCTGTGCACAACAGAGGGAAGGGTGACCCCAGAAATATACGCCCAGTTGGTCGGGGCAGTGAATGAAAGCTACGCACTCGAGTACTACACTCCCCTCCTTCTCAGCCTTCAGAACTGTGACTTTGTGAGGGACACTTTCCAGGAGATCACTTCAAGCTATTGCCCTCCACTTGAGCACAACCTTCGGATCATGAATGCCGGACTGGGGCTGATCTCGATTGGGGTCTTGCTATGTTTGATTCTTTGGACTTCCTACGCAAACCGCCCCCAAAGGGAGGAAGTGTTTGCAAAGATGAGGTTTTCCTTGCCATCTAAGGTCTGCAGCGGTATCAAGAACGAGCCCCGTAGCTGTGATCAGGGTGGATCTAGGAGTAATGGTAGTGCAGTTTAGTTTTAGTTCAGGCTTTTCTAAGAGTTAGGCATCTTCTTCAAGAAGAAGGCTTTATAAGGCTTTTATTCTGATCGGGGTTGCGGGGGTCTCGATTTTTATCTCCTGCTGAAAGGGAAACAAACCAGGTGAGGCGAAGCGTCACTTTGAGTTTGGTGGAGAAGCCTGAAGCCATATAGATATATATATATATATATATATCATATTCCTTTTAATGGATGACATGTATAGTGTAAGACAAATGCGAATTCGATTTTTGATGTGATATCTTGTTTCATGCACAAGAGCCCCTTTGTGTTAGCAATCCGTCTGAACAAACTATGAGATGCTTCGAAAGCTTTACAAGCACTCAGGGATAGGATTTAAACTTTTATTTGCATTCTGAAGAACAATGAAAGTCGGGAACAGACGGTTAAATACTCGTCGTCATCGTGCGAAATCCTGCCGGAGAGGTGTAGCCGAGCTGATCACATCACAGTGTGACTGCAAATGTTGATATACCTTCTTTTGACTAATCCTTCAGGGAGCACAGCAGTAGTAATGAGTCAGTACAATCCATTATATAATATTCGAGTTTTTATATTCAACTATAAATGTATCGAACAAATGGGATAGCAGCACTCATGCTAGCCCCAATCATCATGGTACTACTAATAATTTAGGATCATCATGGCACCACTAATAATTTAGTATAATCTAGAAAATCGACGTTTGTCAAGAGTCATGCTCAAAGAGCCTCCATCTGCGGATTTTGCATGGAGGGGATTTAAAACTGTGATCTTGACCTCACAAACCAATTCATATGAAAGTGAGTTTGTAAATCATTAAACCACAGTGTTAAGGCATGACTGGTTCTAAAGGTAACCGCACTATAGCCAGAACTGATTAGTGTTGCGTCAATTTTATACCCGAGCTACAGCATGATCGAAAACTGGATGAATGGGCTTTGCATCATTCGAAAAAGGAAAATGGAAAGCAGTGAACAGGGTTCTTCTGGCCTCAAATCAGGGTAGCTTGCCAAGTACATGAAGCAGAGGATGCTGAAAAGAGCTAAAATCCTTGGACAAATTTAATCAATTCCCACATCATCGTACACTGTATGCGGGTGATTCAACCTAAAAGCATGGCAGATTCAAAACTTCAGTTTGCTCATTCACAGATACAAAACCATGAAGCATGGCAAGTTCAAGCAAATTAAAAGGGAAATTCAAGGAACCTTCAGAAGAACTTCAGCAAGATGGCCATCCAGATCACGATCATCGCTTCGACATTCTTCTTACCAGCTGCATTCCCCTCAATGTTTCTGCCGGGAGGTCCATATGGCCGATTCCCTCCTCCGCCCTTCCTGGAGCTCGCCCCGAGAACATCAGCAACTCCATGGACAACGATCCACTCATTCTTGAACAGCTCCGGCCTTGTAACCGGGACCTTGTTGACCATCAAATTGTTGTCCTTTGATTTCGTGACATGAATCCTGAACCCTCTACGGTAAGTTGGTATTGCAACTGCTCCTTTCTTGATATCGACCAAATCTCCCCACAACAGCCTGCAGGGGACTGTGTGCTGGAGAAACATTGAGGGGTACTCGCTGAAATTCCGGAAGATTTTCATGATCGATTCATCTATCGGAGCAAAAATGGTCAACAGAGTCGCTGGATTCTCAATCCCGAGCAGCTGCATCCCTAGAATGGAGGCCATTAAAGAGTATCCCGAGGATTTCATCACCTTTGAGGCCCCGTCGAATGAGTTATCTGGCTTAAAGTTAGATGTGGTCCTCTGGCTGTTCTTTATGGAGGACGCGCAGCGAAGGTTTGGTGTTCCGTGGCCCTGTATCGGGAATGGGAGTTGGAAGCTCGAGTTGAAGAACTCATCAGCTCCAAAGATGACCAACGAGCCGTCGGAGTAGAGGGGCGAATTGGTGATCCTGACACCGTTGAGGGAGACACGAGCGTCATTGGGCAGAGTGGTGACAATAAGGGAGCGGTTCTCGAGCGCGGTGGGGATCTCGGTGCCGAAGGGGAGGGAGCGGAGGAACTGGGAGGAGAGGGAGATGGCGGAGAAGTGGAACTGGAGGAGGGAGAGGGATGGCTGACCCGAGCGGGAGAAGGCGGAGTCTCGAGGGGAGAATACGGTGAGGGATGGGGACGGAGGGATGGTTTCGGTCTCCGAGATGAGGTCGAGAGTCAGGCCCATCGAGGAGAAGTGGGCGTTCGAGAGGACCTCAGCGGCTTTCTGGAGGTTTTCAACGGGAGAGTCGGCAGATGTCAAGGAGAGGAGGAAGAGGAGGAGGATAGAGATGAGTGGTGGGGCTGCCGCCATTGATGGAGCTCTACTCAGAGCTTTCATGGATGGTTTTGCTGAAATAACAGAGACTATCACGTGATTTGTTTCTGGGTAGGAGGAAGGAGAAGGTGTTTTGGCGGGAACTCCGTGGACACGTGGCAGTTGCGCTGAAGGAGAACGGGAGTTTGTTAGTTGTTACACACCGGGCTCAGGGTGCGAGGCCAAATGACGAAGTTGCCCCTACGCGCTTCAGATTTCCCCCTTCTTTTGTCTTAATAATTTACGTTTAGAAGTTGCTTTTCAATTGATTTTTTTGGATGATTATTCAGGTTAGAAAAGATCTAGAAAGGTCGTGCCTAAAAATTATAATAAAAAGCTGACCCATCCTCAATGTTCACTTCTAATATCATAGATAAATTCCTCTCATTTTGTGAAACCTTGAAGGGCAATAGGAAACCAAAAAGATTCACCTGAATCTCCAAGTTCATTATAGCCTTCAAGGAGCTTAAGGTGCATCTGAATTGATTGCCTACCTTAACCAAACCATGAGTCCAAAAAATGATATATCTGGACTTAGTCAACTATGGAAGGGCAATCAACCCAGTGTTAGTCAAAGAAGACAAGTCTACATAATCAATTTTATAAGTAAAGTCTTGTGTGGGGCAGAGTTAAACTACTCGGCAATTGAGAAGGTTGTCCTTGATATCTTAATCACTTCAAAACAACATGGCTTGTACTTCCAAGTGCACCCCATAGTGTTTTATACTTGCCAACTCTTGAAGGGGATTATTATGCATAAGCTCAATGTCTAGGCAACTTGTTTACTGGCCGTAAAGCTCAACAAATATAGAATTAGCTGCTAACCTTGGAACATTATCAAAGCTTATGTCCTAGCCAACTTTGCTGTAGGAAGCAAGAAGACATTCTAACAAAGACAATCTAGAGAAAGACATCGTGAATTCAAGAGTATGGATGCTAATAATAGATGGGTCATCAACAAGGAGAGTAGTCGAGTATAGATGCATGATCATCTCTCCTTGAAAATTGACAAATGAAATATGCTATGATACTCACCTTTCTGGCCACTAACAAATACAATCAGGCAGAATGTGATATACTCATTGTCAAGCTTATAAAAGCTCAAGGGATAGGTGTCAATCGAGTTTGCAAGGTATGCCTCTCAACTGGTGGTCCAATAGGTCCTTGGAAAATTCTAGGCAAAAAGTGATAAGATGAAGGCATATCTCCAAAGTATCAAAGAATTCTTGAGTAAGTTCCAATAGCACGCCATCTCCTCATCCCTAAAGAGGAAAACATTATAGATAATGATCTAATAAAAACTTGATATCGACTTGTTCTCACTGCCTCAAGTCAACTTTATTGGATTTCTCAAATGTAAATGTTCCTAAGTAGACATTTACATATATATGCTACAATAGCAGAATACCTCCACCTGGATGTAGACATGGCAATGGATCCGGTCAGGGTAGGTTTTTGAGAACCGAGGTCTGGCCTTTGCCCCTAATATCTGCCCTGCCCTGGCCTATGACCTGCCATGATCAGGCATTGATGACCCGTGGCCTAACTCTTACTAGGCAGGTCTAACCTACCCTGCCCCATTTTGGCCTGAATTTCTATTAAAAATAGAAAAAAATAAAAATACAAGGAACAACAAATGAGTATATAATCAAGCCCACAGCCAAAGCAAGTTCAAAAATTATCTATCATCTCTTAATTACACATAAAATCCATCTAATATATACATAGTCAAACAAAATAATTACAAAAGATATTAATTCATCATCATTATTGTGCAAATTTTGTTATCCACCTTTTCAAATTAGCCTACAATATTGAAGGCATTGGCTTTGACAATGATTCTTAAAATTAAATGTTAAGAAATATTAAGAAAATATGAAGTGATAATCTTAATTTGTGTCATGTCCCCGATTAAGTATGATGTAGAGAAAGCCATGAGATATGGTTTGCACTTGCCACTCTATTGTCAAGCAGTGTAGGATTCATCAAAATCTAAGCTAAAATAAATAGGATCAATTGCTAAACGTCAAGAGGATGTCAGCCATCATCAAGAGGAAATATGAAACTAAAATAAAACATAGTCAATTGACAATAATCAAAAGGAAACCGACACACCATCAATATGATCATTGACCACCATCAATAGGAAATCTCAACATCAAGAGGAAACCTGGAGCTAAAATATAATTAGATTAATTGACAACCATCAAGTGAAAATTAGATGAGAATGAGAGAAGTGATAAATGAAAAAAAGTAAAGAGCCAGTTTAACAATAGAAAACATAAGCCATCCTTATCAAATCATGCTTTATGTGACCTTAACAAAAAATATATCACTCAAACATATAAATTTGGAGTACCTCAATACCATCCTCATCATCTAACTCATAAAAATCTGTGGCACGCCCATGATCTTCTGATAAATTATCTACATTCATGATAGACATGATCACATATATAATTTATTAAGATGTACAATATCACTGTTAAATCTAATCAACTTAAAATAATATAAATGTAGCTTTCAATTTGGCCAAGATCTAGTTTTGTGCACACATTAGAGCTTCCACTGTGTTTTCATGAAGCTTGCTACTATGGCGACTGACAATCCTTCCGCTTATGCTGAAAGCTGACTCAAAAGCAACCGTTGAAATAGGAATAGCTAAAATGTCTCTTGCAACCTTATGCAAGATAGGAAATTTACACTTATTTCACTTCCACCAAGATAAGATGTCAAAATCAACCATTTGGGGTAAAATATCTTCTTCTAAATAAATATCTAGCTTTGACTTCACTGGCTTCCTCTTCTTTTGAGATGCATACAAGTCAAACTTGTTGTGCTTAACCGATTCTGGTGCTGCCACATTTTTTTTGAACCACATGTATGAACATCAACATTCAACTGCTCCTTCTTTTCATATTGAACCACCAACTTTCAACACAAAATAATGATCTTCTCTACCTCAAAATCACTATTCTCACGATAAATATATGAAAAATAGTATTCTAGCAGAACCATTTTGTATCTTGGATCAAGAATAGCTGCCACTCCCATAATAGCATGCATGTCTGACCAATATTTCTCATACTTCTTTACCATATCAAATGATATCAACTCAATAACCCCAATGCCACAGGTACGCCATTAATTCAAAGCTATCCTCATCTCACAAATTATGGGAAAATATAGGTTCACAGTAGGGTATCTAGCACTGGAGAAAAGTTTAGTGGCATTATAAAACAACTCTAATCCCTCACAAATTTCTCTAGCCATGTTCCACTCAAGGTCATTGGGTAAAGAGTTATACTTTGATTCATGTTGCTTCAGGCAAAAAATACATCTTTGTATTCCAAGGTAATGTGTAGCATCAAATAAGTTGAGTTCCACCAAGTCTTGCAATCAAGAATAAGCCTCTTACCAATCGAAGTCTGTAGCTGACGAGCCGTCTCCTCAAACTTCACCAATATTTTGTGTTCTCGCCTAGTAAGCAATACTATCGCATATTTTTTCAATGGCAGCTCCAATGACCTCCAGACCTTCCTTCACAACCAAATGAAGAATATGAGCACAACATCGCATATGGATCACATTACCATCCACCAAAAGAGACTCCAATGGAAGTTTCTCTAAAATTAGACACAATAGTGCATTATTCGTCGAAAAATTATCCACGGTGATAGTAGATAATTTGTGATCAATATTCCAATCCATCAAGCACTCAATAAGTACTTCACAAAGCACTTCATGGGCATGCATAATATAACAAAAAGTATAGGAAAGAATAGTTGATAAAGATAAATTGATAAGCTAAATTAAAATCAAATGTTGAAGTGTGCAACTATTCTTGAACTTTGCTATTTTGAAAGTCAATATCACAATAGTAGCTTAGGTTGTGCACAAGTTTACACTAAATTATACAAAAGCTCGCAAGAGTACCTATAGCAATAATAAATTTCACCTAGAACATTGCAAACTCTCAAGTAGCATGACTTGCCAAAAAGAAAATAAGAACATCAAATCAATAAATTTTACAGTGGAATGAGTTATACATATTCGTAAATATAACAAAAGACTAAAAGAACTTTTCAGTTACATAATTTTCTTCATTCGAGTTCTCAAAGAACCAACCTAAACTTTAGGCCTTGAGAATCCTTTACCTCATTCAACAACTAGATAGATGAAATTGATGCTTTCTTGTTTACATGATTTTGGAGAAATTGTGACATATTATTCTTAAAGCAAAATACATAATCTTTTAACTTATTCACCCCCCTCCTTCAACCAAAGGAGAAATGAACACATCCTATTGATTTGTGGTCAGTTGAGTAGTGGAAAGGAAACATATTGTCAACTATTAATTTGAAGGTAAAGAGAGTAATAGACCATCTAGAGTCGGACTTAACCTTCGAATGCACAAAACTAAGCTAAACAGCGAGAGTACAAGAATGAGAGATATACGGATTAGGTTTTGACAGGGAGACTGAGAGAGTGAAGAGATGAGAGAAGTGAGGGGAGTAGAGATTGAAGTGGAAGGAACAGAAGTACCTGTCCATTGTCAGTGACCTAAGGATGGAGATTGTGATAGATCTTCGAGAATCAGAGGAACGAAGAAAAAATATGCTGGTTCAGACTTGAGAGCGAAACAAATAGCCAAAAAGCGGGAGAGAGAGGAAAGCTACAAACTAGATTGTACTTAGGGTTTTATGGTATATCAATAAAAGAATTTCATTTGACAGTAGCATAACAAGACTTTTTTTTAATAATACTAAATTAAGAATAGGGTGGGATGATGGCTTGGACCCGACTTGACCCGTACACGAGGCAGGCCATGACCCGACTCGTTCTAGCACTGGTCATGTGAAATCCGGTCCATCACGGGGTGGGGTAGGTCGGGCTTCTTTTGACAAGTCTACCTGGATGAGACCCACCAACAAGTATCTCATCAAAGGAACACTATTCAAATATTGACAAGAAGCAAGATAAGTCTTTGCAAGCTTTGCCAAGTGCACAATCATAAATGATGTGTTTGTTGTACAAGAGAATGTATTGTACTCTTATTCATGTGCATCGATTAGGAAGAAGAAAATTATGTATTGCAGCAGATCAATGAAGGAGTTTATAGAGCTCATGAGGGAGGAAGTGCATAGCTCAAAAAGTACAACAATAAGGATTCCATTAGCCTTCTATAAGGGAAGTAGTCCTGGCCACGGATCGGCTCTGAACTAGAATCGGCTCGGTCAAAACAAACCCAAAACCGCCCTAAAGTGGCGCGAAACCATGATGGGGTGTTTCAAGCTGGTTCCTACCTTTGAAGGAATCGAAACCAAAATTGGATTCAGTGGTTTGAAATGGAACTAAAAATTGAAAAAACAAACCTAAAAGAAATGAGTTGTTTAATTTATGTATCAAATTATATATTTTTAAAATGCAATGCATTCATTTTATTTTTAATTCATTTTCATTATAATATATTATAATTTTTTTTTTATAATTTATGAATTATTTTTTAAAAAATTTTACAAAACGCTCGATTTTGAACCAAAGCAGGATGATTTCAAACCAATAGTCCCAAATCGATCGGAACCATGAAATTGAAACCTAATGGTTTTGAACCATCTTGAACTGTCATAGGAGCAGTTCAACGTTGGTTCCATGCCTCTATGGAACTGGAATAAGCTGGTTTTGAAGTATGGATAGTTTTAAAGAGAGGATGCCACTGACTTGGTTGGGAAGTGAGAAATGTGCCAAAGACATGCCAATATATTGTGGTTACCCCTAACAAAGTAGAAGCCACTCCCTTGACCATTGCTATTCAACTACTGGGGAATGGAATTGTTGGGCCCTTTCTTAGTGGGAAGGGGCAGAGAATAGATTCACAATTATAGTGGAATACTTCACAATATGGGTAAAAGTAGAATCAGCCAGCTAAATAATCAATGAAGTGGCCATCCATTTTATTAAAAAAAACATATTCTTAGTCAGTTCGAGGTGACCAAAATCCTCATATCTGATAAGGGATGTAGTTAACTAGGTCAAGTTGAAGGAGTTCTATGAAGCCTTCGAGATATCTCAACAGTTCACCTAAATGCTTCATCCTTAGTCAAATAGTTAAGTAGAACTCACCAACAAATTGTTGTTTCATTGCCTCAAGACCAGAGCCCAAGATTTGGGAAAGACTCATCAGATTTGGTCGCCAGATAGACTTTTGCAATAATATCTTGAAAAATCCAACGTTTGCCAAGTTAATCATGGTTGCCCTTAGGCTCCGCATAGCAAGGAAATAGAAGACTTAACATTTGATACGATAAATAAGGCAGTGCTAAAAGAGTAAAAATATCATCACTTTCTCTTCAGGAATATCAACCAACACATACATACCCCTTAGGAGCGCTTGTCTAGTTGGAACCATCACCTCAATAATCAAGAAACCAAATTTATCCATACTTGATTGGTTTTGGCAACCGGAAAGTTCAAGTCCACTAAAATCCTAGATAGTCTCAAAACCATCATTATAGTTTTGTCCAGTTAATACATAATATACAAACTAATAAACTAAGGGAAACTCTTTTCAATGATGAAATTTTGTACAATAACTAAGGTACATCAAAACCCTCAAGCATTCTTATGTGTACTGGTTAAATGATGCATGAATTAAAAAATTCAACTAAATATCTTAGCACAAAACTTGTACTTTACTTTTCTTCCATTCTTATCTACATAGATTGCATGCTCACCCAATATCAAATTGATTACCACCAGTATTTTCTCTTTAATTTTTCTGAACTTGAAGCAACACTAGCCATTTTCTACTTACATCAAAGACAATAAAGAATTAATTATAATCAACATGGCAAAATATGGATGAGGGAAATTAAATGATAATAGATAGAAAATAGAATCACTAGAAGAATGGCATGGGAATGTATCAAATTCATATGCGATCCATTATGCTCATTTTGTCATTCATACTGCATAGTTATCATTTATCAAATAAACAATTTAGAAGATTACAACACCAAAAACAAATGAATAATTTTGAAAAAAATATATCTATTCATTTGAATTGAAGATTCTTTGCCATATCAATAATGCAGTACTATAATTAATGTAAACTCCATCCATATATCTAAGCATTGCATGATAATTGCAACAAGCAACTACATCTATGATGATATATAATTGCCAATTAAAAGACAAACATCATAAACAAAGGAACGGCAAGATCCACTCATTCTAGTTAGTCTAAAAAATTCTTCACGAATCCCATTTCCTATGTAATCAACGAGATTCGATACTACAACAATGAACCATATGCAAATTGATGTAAAGGCACATAATCAAATTGATCGTTATTAATTAAAATTAACACGAAGGAAACTGCGACTCGAGCATAGTAATAAAATAACAAACTATTTAACTGTCGATTATGAAGAGGAGGTAGAAATTACCCAAGCTAAATTACTAGAGCATGGACCTACTTGATCGTAGAACGAACATAAAAGAGAAGATGAGGGAGTGTTTAGGGTAGAATTAGAAAGCACACACAAGATTGAAGAAGAGGTAGGGTTACAATTAGATTCTAAAGAATTAGACCCATTTATTGGGTTGGCCTAGCCCATTTACCATTTAAAAGAGTGGGCTTTAGAGATTAAGTGGCCTATTGGACCCAAAAAATTAATTTTTTTAATATGTCAATTCAGTGATTTGACATTTACGAGTTTACTGAGTTAACTCTCGAGTTTACTCTACTATAATTTCCAATTCCACTCCAAGTTAACTTGATTCAATGAGTTAAACTCTTAAAGTTGAATGAGTTTACGAGTTAATTCTCGAATTTAACAATAATGGTCCCTGTAAAAATACTATTGAAGAATAAGATGCACTATTGGCAGCCCTAAACTCCTCTGATTTCTTGAAATCTTTCACTGTTCTTGTACAATTTGCATCAGTTTCGTATCTTATTTTCTAAATTCTTGGAACACTATTGTTGCTCCCCCAATATATCTCCCTTTTCTATCCTCTGAACTTCTCTAGCTCAAACAGCAACAACGAACTCTATCCTTGATGTAAGCAAGCTTTGAGCAAAGTTCAGAATATCGCTTGAGCACAATAAGCAAGTCATCCTTTAGCTCAGCCAAAAGTGCCTCTAAGCTAATTTCAAGGTCATGTAGGGTCAACTCCAGTCTATCGTGCCATGCATCGAAAGCCTTCCTGCAACCCTCAAATGTGTGCACTACTTTCCTAAGTTGAGCAACATCCTTTCATCCCATTGTTGTACCAATTCACAAGTTAGCTCCCCTTTCTTGCGTCAACATGCTTGTGACCCGAGCAATCTTTAACTCTATCTCTTTTGACATTCGAATTGCACTTTTGCAATCCACACTATCCTACTTCCAGGAGCAAAGGGAAAATTGTGCACTTTGCACAAAACTCTCCTCCACTATATTGTTTGCTGATGACTGTTGTTGAGATAGGTCTTCCGCATCTGCCTTCCTCCTTGAGCCAGTCCCTTTTTGGTGACCTACTTATTCTACCCCCTCCTTGATCGACACCTTTAAACATTCACCATCCTCCTCCCTCGTCTACATCCCCTCCAACGCATGTCTCTCTATCGACCCACCCCAAGACCTCCCCTTGAGCCTCCTTTGTTATAACAACTAGAACCTCCATTTCACACCCCCGTCTTCCCATGCCGTTGCTTCCCTAACCATCCCCACCCCCATCAACTTCGCAGGCAAGTTAGACCCATCAACATCCCCAACTTGCACAACCTTCCTGGCAGTCAATTGTACCTGCTCCTACTTCATGTTCTCACTCCTAATACAAATCCCTTCTCATCCATGAAGTCACTTTATACCAGTGATCTCTTTTTCCTAGTTCACCAAATCCAAAAAAATCCACAAACATTATCTCACTTGTCATACATGAAAACCTAAAGTTTATGATAAAAATCCAACTTATAATGTTAACCCAAAAAAAAAGCGTCTACATCAAAATCATGACCAACACCAAAAGATAAAAACCACGACTAATTCTCCTTCTTTTCCATGATCCTAACATAAAACTCCAACATGCATGATGAACATTCAACTAACATCTAAAAAACTCACATAGAGCATAAGTAGAAAAATATAAATGCGAGCCTCATGGCAATAACATGCCACTTGGCTAACCAAAGTGATTCCATTTGCACTCTATCACATGAGTGCAACTCAAGGGATCAACAAGCACACAACTGTAAAATTGTAAACATGAAGGGTGAAAGAAAGAGAGATGGCAAAAAGTTAATGTATAAAATGATAAAAACATTAAAATGCATAATCAAGACTAGTGCTGGCAAATCAATTGCCCCATCAAGAAACTGCCACATATTCCCAGTGTCCCAGAGCTTCAACAACAAAACACTTCAAAAACTTTCAGAAGCTTCCTTAGCATATTATACCCTCGTCACTTACATGGAAGTTAGGAGACAACCAATACCAACTCCCATAGCCGACAAAGGCAAAACAACTCACGTATCAGCACAATTGTACTTCATGACACATAAAATACTATAAAGTTGGTGACAAATGATATAGACAATGGTTACTCAACCAAACTCCAAGGTTAATCGCCCTGAACTGATTGATATTAATAGATATTACTTTCGAATGTCCTTTTGGCTTGAGAGATCCTTGGGTGAAATCAGAGTCAACCTCAGGCTGGAGAAGATAGGCGGACTTCGCCGAAGACTTGCAAAAAGCCAAGTTCGGGGTGGTTCCCTAGAATGGTCCTTCTATACTTAAGTTAGAGAGTAATCTGAGTAAGAGGAGGAGGAGGAGGCGGAGAGATGTTGAAAAGGGGAGGAGTGAATTGGTTCTACATGACCCATGATGGGGCTATATATAGATTCCGATTAGATAGAAGACTGACATAGTCATGTCTTCCACATGCTGTGCATATAGGTGAGGATCCGATCTGGAGTGTTGAGGAGTCAATCCCACATCGGACAAAGAAACAATTGAAATATGGTTTGTAAGAGAGCGGGTACCACCATCCTATTAGCTTGAGCTTTTGGGATGGATTTGGGCCCAATCTCTTGTGAGCCGGGTGGAAATTTCAAATGGTATCAGAGCCAACCATGTGGGCTCACACCACGCCAGCTCCAAGTGTGGAGCTTGTAACCCGTAAGCTCAAGACTGGAAGAAAAATACCCGACTCGAGGCCAGTTGTTAGCCCAAGGACGGTAGAGAAGGCCGCCTTGTGGTAGTTATCCCCCCTCACCCGAGACCGAAAGTGAAATGTCCGGCTCGAGGTCAGTTGTTGAGGGTGGGTATTTAAAGGCACGTGTCAAGTGTGGACACGCTGCCACGTGAGGGCGGGTGTTGAGGAGTCAATCCCACATCGGATAAAGAAACAATTGAAACTTGGTTTATAAGAGAGCGAGTACCACCATCCTATTAGCTTGAGCTTTTGGGGTGAATATGGGCCCAATCTCTTGTGGGCCGGGTGGAAATTTCACATGGAGAATGTCCGATGTCTGACATCTGACGTCCACATGGGTGGAAGTCGGATTTAGTGGACATCCATGTAGGAGATACTCGGTCTTGATCATCCGATGTCCGCAATGTGAGAGAAAGTTGGACATAATTGATGTCTGACATCCATGTAGGTGGAAGTTGGACTTAGTGGATGTCCATGTGGGAGAGAGTTGGACTTGAACATCCGACTGATGTCTGTAATGTGGGAGAAAGTTGGACATAGTTAATGACCGATGTACATGTGGGTGGAAGTTGGACTAAGCGGACATTGGATGTGAAACGATATTTTAAGTCAGTTTCTGATGAGGGAGTCGGGTCAGGCACTAGTACATCTGCCTATATCAGTAACTGAGTCTAAGATAGTCGTCTGTGATGTCAAAGCATCAATCTAAGTTACATTGGACAAGCCACCATGCCAAGCTCTAGTCATATAAATCAAATCATACACCCATTCTCCAAGAATATCTGTTGGTATAAATTAGAACCCATACTAGAATGAGGTCACTTCGCACCAATGCTTGACCATGTATGGATCTATAAATACACTCAGAATATTAAGACTCAAGTATCAAATATTATGCCTCATTTACTCAATATTCCCATTATCTCTTCACATGCAGTCTCTGACTTAAAATATTAAATGGACAATTCGAGATCCAAACACTTAGGCCCACTTCATTGTAGGCATTTGAAAGTCTAAATCTAAGATTGGTCGCTAGACCCAAAGATCAGTGAGCCATCTATAGAACCCCTCAGTAACTATGTGTAGAACATATATTCGTATCATTAAAAACACAAATTAAAGTGAGTAAAATATTAATTCCCTTCTCTTAATAATGACTAGTAAATATAGGAGTATTGCTTCCACTTTTGTGCAAAAAAATGTGGGGTGTTAGTTACTTTCTAGTCTTCCTTCAATCTAGATTAGTTGGGACCTTAAATAATTAAATTAATGGATAGTAGATGGTTCAAATTGAAAATTTACTCTTTTTTTCTTTGTTTTATCTTTATTTATATTAGCTTGAATGGGCTATGCCGCTATGATTGTCGACAACTTCTTGGTTGTAGATTTAATTTGTATTAGGCATATAGGTGCATACATCCATGGCTTTCAGCAAAGACCTCGTCAAAAGAGCACTGCAAAAACTTAAGATTAGAAAATTTTAGTGATGGCTACAGTAATATCATATAATATAAGAATCAAAATCACAATTATTTCTCCAAACCTGTTCATTTTCACTCAAAAATTGGAAGTTGCTTGCAAATTTTTTTAAAAAAATGCTTAAACTAATGTTGAAACATTCCATTGCTATGCCCATCGACTGAATACTTCTACATTGGATAACTGTAATCTCATATATAACTTTTAAGCACTTAATTTCCCTCATTAATGTTTTTATATGTTTCCCTTTCCCCCTAGATATCATAATTTCCAAGTTCAAGTTTTGAAGGTATTAGTGTTGGTGCATAGTTACACCAACTTTTATGTATTTCATGTTCAAGCATTTCTCCAATAACATTTGATAGTACCTTTGGGTGGCATATCGGGTTGAGAGATCCTCGGGGTAGAATCGGAGCTGGCCCCGAGTTGGAGAAGATGGCGGACTTCACCGGAAACCTACAAAAAGCCAAGTCCGGGGGTGGCTCCCCGAAAAGGTGCTCCGATGCTTAAGTTAGAATAGGATCTAAGCGGGAGAGAGAAGAGGAGTGTGTGCAAGGTTCGAGTGATCCCCTTTACCTGGCCCCAGGGGGGTATTTATAGGCCGAGTTCGTACGGAAGGTTGATGTCATCCTGTCCTCCACGTGCCTCGCACGGGAGGAAGCTTGGCCCATGTAAGCGGGTGTCAGATGCACAATACTTGACATGCACATGTCTGGGACTACCCATTGTGCCCATGCCCATATGTACTTGACATGCCCGAGGTACCTGGCATGTGTGCATCCGGGTGTACCCGACATGCATATGTCCAGGGGTGCCCGGTGTGCAGGCGGTCGGGTCATCTCCACGCACCTTGTTCTCAGAGTTTAGGTCGGGTATTGGTGTCCAGTCTATATCATTTGTCCCCCCACTTCTCGGTGTTAGTGACACCGGGAAGTAGATTGTACACAAGGTCGAAGATTTGTGTGTGTCCCTTGTCCCCCAGCTCGGGTTGATCCAGTCTAGCGCATGTATCGCGTCGCTCTCTTATCATACCTTAGCACCTTCATATCTCAGTGGTGATACCTGAGGCTACAGGGGATCCGAACAGCGAAACGTTGGGCTACTAGATGTTGGGCAGTAGAACGTCAGGTGTAGGACATCAGGATGTTTGTCTCCCACGTGCCTGGCATGGGAGTAAGCTAGTCTAGGTGAGTGGATAAGGTACCCGACTTGCTTGTACCTCAGTACTTGATGTGCACATAGTCGGGTTGTCAGACATGCTTCTATTGGAGGTACTTGACATCTGCCTTGGTACTCGACATGCATGTGGTCAAGTTGTCAGACATGCTCGTGGTCAAGTTGTCAGACATGCTCGTGGTTAGGTCATATCCCCTTAAGAGATTCACGTTGGGTATTGACGTATGGTCTATATCATTTGTTCCCCACTTCCTGGTCCCGACATGCTTGACACCGGGAAGTAGATGTTGTGTTCGGTTGGAGAGGAACCATCAAAGGGGGTAATTTTGAAGTGTGGTTTGTGTGGTCTTTTGATCCCTAAGGATAAAGGTTGGATTTCGGTCGGCTGAGGATTCAGTTTAAACTTGTGAAATTAGGACATCGAGAGATTGAAAATTTGTTTTGTCTATCGGTTTGGACTTGTGAAATTTAGATGTGGAGGGATCAAAAATTTATTTTGTCCCCCAGTTCTTGCAAAAATCGTACATCAAGGGGTTGAAGATTTATTTTGTCCCCTAGTCCGGACTTGTGAAAATCAAATGTTGAGTGGTTGAATTTTTGTCCCCTTTTTTTTTTATTTTTGATAAAGTCAGACGTTGGGAAGTTCAGACACTACGATTTCTAGACTTTTCTTGCACTTGAATTCCTTGAGTTTGGACCGGGGTTGGTAGGATGTGTGTTGGTACCCGACTTCCGTGAGTCGAGCACAGGTGTTGGTGTGATATCTGTGGGTACTCGACCTCCCAAAGTCGGGCACTAATGGTAGCATGATGTCTATGGTACCCGACTTATGTGAGTTAGGCACTGATGTTGGCAAGACATTCGTAGGTACTTGACTTCCTTGAGTTGGACGCCGGAATTGTCAAAGTGTCCTTGGGTACCCGACTTCCTCGAGTTAGGTTTCGGGGTGGTCGCAGTACCTGGCCTACCCGACTTGATAAAGTCGGGTGTTAGGATTAGGATTTGTACACTTCGTGCACCCAACTTCCTTGAGACAGGTACTAATGTTGGCACGATGTCAGTGATACCTGACTTCTGCGAGTCAAGATCCGGGGTAAGCTCGATGTTCATTGGTACCCGACTTCCTTAAGTGGGACACCGGCATTACCATAGTGTCCATCGCGTTTGACTTCCTTGAATTGGGCACTGGGGTTTACCGTGATGTCTGGGGTATCCTGACTTCTGTGAGTCAGGCAGTGGAGGTTGTTGGGGTGTCCGGGGTACCCAACTTCCTTAAGTTGGACACCGGCATTATCATAATGTCCATAGCACCCAACTTCTATGAGTCGGGCGCTGGGGGTTACCACAGTGTCCTAGGGTACCCGACTTCCATGAGTCGGGTGCCGGGGTTGCTACGCTTTTCGAGGTACTCGGCTTCCTTAAGTTGGGCACTGACATTACAATAGTGTCCATGGAACCCGACTTCCTTGAGTGGGGCACCGAGGGTTACCGCGATGTCTAGGGTACGCAACTTCCATGAGTCGGGAGCCGGAGGTTGTCGCGATATCCGGGGTACCCAACTTCCTTAAGTTAAGAGTTGGCGAGTCGAGTTCCAAGTGTGGGTGTTCACGATAGTGGGAGTCCGATAGTTGAGGTTTGTTGGGAGATTGAGCACCCAATGCGTATGGATATATCAATTGTCCAACATAGATGCGTGTCGAGTGGCGTTCATGTCTTGTTTTGGATGTCGTTCCTATTTTGTTTCATAAGTCGGTCATCGAGAGATCACACATTTGGGATGTTCCTGTGCCCGGACTTGTGAGGAATTGGATGTTGGAGATGTTGAAATTTGTTTATCCCTAGTCCTTCTTGTGGTAGGTCGAATGTCGAGGGACTCGAATGTAGGGGATAAGTTCCGGGCACCGGGGGTCAGGGGACCCGGACCTTAGGGGTTTATGGACTTCAATTTATGGCACGGTTCTGGATATCAAGAGTCAGTGAACTCGGACGTCGGGGGTAGAGGGATTTTTCGGACATCGGATTGGTATGGTTCCAGATGTTCAAGAGTCAGGGGACTAGAATGTCAAGAGTCAGGGGGCCTAGACGTTGGGAGTTAGGATATTCCGAACGTCGAGTTGGTATGGTTCCAGAAGTCAAGGGGTTGATTCCTTAGGCCGAGATTTGGGCGCTTGACTCACGCAAGTGAGGTTAGGTGGTGTCTACAAATCTGGGTTCCATAGAAGTAAGGTTGGGTGGTGCTTGCAAGTTGGGTGTCCAAATTACAAGTAAGGTTGGGCGGTACATGTAAGTCAGTAGTCGGGATGTCCGATCTTGTAAGTTAGACATTGGAACGTCTGGACTTTGTGTGAAGTCGGTCTTAAGGATGTCTAGATTGCTTCGAGGTAGGATGTTCGAACTTGTGAGACATCAGGTGTTGGAAAGTTCAGGGTGGTGAGAAGACTTGTTAGAAGCCAAACGTTGGGATTGGCCAGTGTTGGGAGGATTGAAAATGCTAGCTCTATATCTTAACTTGTGGAGAGTCAAACACTGAAGAGGTGAAAGACTTGTTTGGTTGTCCCCTGGTCCAAACATGTGAGAAGCTGGATGTCAAGAGTGTAGAAATTTGCTTGCCTCCCCGTCTAGATGTAAGGAATTGGAGAAGTTTATATCCTCTAGAATGTGAAAGTTGGACATCGATTTATGGAGAGTAGAACATCGAGAAAGTCGGACGTAGCTTAGAAGGTTTGACTTGGAAAGTTAGCTTGGAGTAAGTAGGGTCTAACCAATGTCCATATCACCATGGTCATGAAGGTTTGACTTGCAAAGGTAGCATTTAGCAAACATTTTGGCTAAGGAGATCCGACTTATTGGAGTCGAGCATGACAAGCATCATAGTCAAGGTTTGACTTACTGAAGTCGAGTTGGTAAAAGTATGTTGTAATTAACAGAGAGAGTTGGGCCTAGTGATTTACCTCGAAGGTCCGGTGTCAAGGAGTTTTGCCTACTCGTCATGTGCCATGTTCCTGGAGGAGACAGATTGACACAGAGTGTATCTCTGCTTCCCATGACCGACTTGGCAAAGCTCGGGTTTGCACAAGCCTATCTTGTGACTACGTCCCGGAGTGAGACAGGTTTACACGGAGTCATAAGAGCAGCCATGACTAGTTTGGAAAAGGCCAGGTTGGCACAGGCCTATCGTGCAACCACGTCCCAGAGGGAGACAGGTTTGCACTGAGTGGTAAGAGCAGCCGTGACTGGTTTGGCAAAGGCCAGGTTTGCACAAGCCTATCGTGTGACCGCATCCTGGAGGGAGACGGGTTTGCACAGAGCATGCTATCCATGACCAGCTTGGCGGAGGCTAGGTTTTCATGGCACGGATGTAGGTTGTCCATGACCGACGTGGAAACATTGGGTTTTGTGGCACGGATGCTGGTCGTCCGTGATCGATGCGGGGTCATCGGGTTTGGAGGCACGAATGCAATTCGTCCGTGACCGACGTGGGATGCCAGGTTTGAAGGCTCGGATGCAGGGAGCTGAGTTTAGAGGCATGGATGCAGGTTGTCCTTGACCGACACCGGTACGTCGGGTTTGGAGGTTTGGAGGCACGGATGTGGGTCATCCGTGACCGACGCGGGTACATCGAGTTTGGAGGCATGGATGCAGGTCGTCCGTGATCGATGCGGGAGCGCCGAGTTTGGTGGCACGGATACTGGTCGTCTGTGACCGACAGTGAATGTCCGCTTTAGGGGCACGGATGCGAGTGATCCATGACCGACACGGGTATGTCGGGTTTGGAGACATGGATACAGGTTGTCCGTGACCCACGTGGGACGTCGGGACCCGACACAGATGCGGGTTGTCTGTGACCCACGTGGGACATCGGGTTTGGTGGCATGGATGAGGATCATCCATAACTGACGATGAACATCAGGTTTAGGGTCACGGATGCGGGTCATCCATGACCGACGGTGAACGTCGGGTTTGGGGCCACAGATGCGGGTCATTGATCGACGGTGAACATCAGGTTTCGTGGCACGGATGCAGGTCATTCATGACCGACAGTGAACGTCAGGTTTCGTGGCATGGATGCGGGTCGTCCGTGACCAACGTGGGTACATCAGGTTTGGAGGCAGGGATGCGGGTTGTCCGTGACCAAGGCCGGACATCGGGTTTGGTGGCATGGATGCGGGTCGTCCATGACCGACGGTGAACGTCGGGTTTGGGGCATGGATGCGGGTTGTCCGTGACCAAAGGTGAACTTCGGGTTTCGTGGCACAGATGCAGGTCGTCCGTGACCGACGGTGAACGTCGGATTTCGTGGCATAGATGCAGGTTGTCCATGACCAACAGTGAATGTTGGGTTTGGGGGCACGAATGCGGGTCATCCGTGACCGATGATGAACGTCGGGTTTCGTGGCACAGATGCGGGTCGTCCAAACATCGGGTTTGGGGCACGGATGCGGGTCATCCGATGAACATCGAGTTTCGAGGCAGGATGTGGGGCGTCAGGTTTCGAGGCATGGATGTGGGTCATCCGTGACCGACGCAAGAGCACCGGGTTTCGATGAGTCGAGCTTGCGAAATGTGCTCCTTCCATTGGCATTTACCCTGTTACAAGTGAGGAGGGCATACAAAAGCAAAGAAACATTATGTGATATGGAAATATTCTAAATTTCAAAATGTAGCTTGACCTTACAGGGAGCGAGAGGAACCAAGAGGAAGCAGCCCTCTTCAACATTGACGGGAAGAGTCAGCACATATTGGTGTATGCATAGTAAGGTACTTGGAGAAAGTTAAGGAGTAGAGGGACAGACATGCTGAAGACTGCCAGGGTGAAGGGTGATTCAGGGTTGTCACCGTGTAGGGACAACTTCCCTTTGTCTAACGTTGCCAATGCCTCTTCCATTTGAATCCTAATTTGGTCTTCAAGGGGGAGTGTAAGTTGAACGTCCGGTATCATGACACCCATGTTCTTGGGAAGGGCGTGGTAGTGTCCGTGGAATATCTGGGTAGGGCGGTGGTACAGGGATGTTGGGAGTAGCAGGCTATCGGGTGGCGCCATCTCCATACACGTATGGTCTTGACATCTGCCCCTCATTAATGTTGTCTGTCAGTAGGGGGACAATGTGGTGGCTGAGTTGTATTTCCCTGATTTGACAACCTTTTCTGACCGGGCTGATTTCGTGGGACCCTTGATGGTGCATCATTCTCAATCTCCGGGGCACGATTTTGAGGCATGTCAATCGATGTGTCGGCCACAACGAGGTGGCTAGCATTGGCATGGGCGGTGGTGTGTCGTTGCAACTCCTCCATTGTCGTTTTGGCTAACTTTGGGAGTTGTTGCTATGCCAAAGTTGCTCAAACTTCCTCCTGGGCTTGCTCACTTACGGTGTCTTTCTACGGTCTCGATCTTTGTGGCCATCATTTCCCGTATTTGTGTAAGCCATTCAGGTGGTAGTGCTTGGGAGGAGGTGTTGGGTAGTGCGGGAACTGGTTGTTTTGGAGGTGGAGAGAGCAACTCCCTCCTCCATGGACGGAGAGGTAGCTTTCAAACGTTCTCGGCGGGGTGGCATGGTGGTGGCGGCTTGCTTCGAGTGAGGAGGGGGGTTCAGGGTAAGGATGCTCGCAGATCAGTGGCTTCGATCTCTCAATGAGAGCACTAAAATGATAGCACCTTTGGGTGGCCTATTGGGTTGAGAGATCCTCGGGTAGAATTAGAGCTGGCCTTGAGTTTGAGAAGACGAGCGGACTTCGTCGGAGACCTGCAAGAAGCCAAGTTCGGAGGTGGCTCCTTGAAAAGGCCCTCCGATGCTTAAGTGAGAATAGGATCTAAGCGGGAGAGCGAAGAGGAGTGTGTGCAAGGCTCGAGTTATCCCATTTACCTAGCCCCAGGGGGTGTATTTATAGGCCAAGTTCGTACGAAAGGTTAATGTCAACCTATCCTCCACATGCCTCGCACGGGAGGAAGCGTACCTCGCATGGGAGGAAGCGTACCTCGCATGGGAGGAAGCTTGGTCCGTGTAAGCGGGTGTCGGACGTGCAATACTTGACATGCACATGTCTAGGACTACCCGTTGTGCCCATGCCCTGATGCACTGGACATGCCCGAGGTACCCAACATGTGCGTCCTCATGTACCCGACATGTGTATGTCCAGGGGTGCCCGCTGTGCAGGCGGTCGGGTCATCTCTATGCACCTTGTTCTCAGAGTTTAGGTCGGGTACTGGTGTCCGACCTATATCAACATCCATGTCAAGTATTTTGGAGACGCTTGTATGTATAAGCAAATGCCAAAACAAAGGCTTTTTTTTTTCTTTTTTTTGTCTGATCATTGTCTCGACAGACTTGACATTGAATTTCTATTTAGAGCACCAAATAAAAGGAAGAAGACAGACGAGAAAGAACCTCGACATGGATCAGGAATTGCCTGTCCTCGACGTCAAAATTCGTAAGATGCACCCCAATATACATCATCTCCCCTAAATCAGAATGGTACAACACTTGCTGTGAATAATCATAAAGCTACGAAAAGATGCACTCAAGTCGGCCCGGAAAAATAAATTTCATCTGTTAAATCAAAAACCGAACAGAACAATGCATTCTCAGACATGAAACCTCTTAACCTTCGAATCTCACAGCAAATTTGATGTCAGAGGTTCTTGGCCCCATATTTTTGAAGATTTCCCACTCTATCAGAGGCCAGCTTTTCTTTTCTGACCCCCTCTTCGCCTCATCATCGTCTGTAAATGAGCCTCCCCCTTAATATTTATGTTAGTTCCAGCTCCTCCTTGGCCTGAAATGCAGTCCAAGTAGAAAATAAAATTAAGACAATCCAACTCCAAATAGAGCAATCTCCCCCTCTGTTCCTCTTCCTTGATATGTTTAACCTTCGCTCTCATAGCAACGATGGTCCATCTTTTATCAGTTTTATCTATCAAATGCTCTCAGCCCACTGGGAATATGAAAGGAATCATATATTCTTTAAAGAGTGTAATTGGTGGTAATACTTCCTATTCTTCTGCTGCGACCGCCAGTAGCATGCGAGAGCCCCAAAAGCGCAGCTGGCAAGGGCAATCGCGAGGGCTGCTCCAACAGGGACAACAACAGCATTTGTCGGGGAAGATGAATCCTCAAGGGTTCCAACAGTTGCCTCACTCTGCTGGACATCCTTGCTCTTGTAAAGAGAGATGAGTGTAGTCCCATAATATTGGGTAAGGAACTTTAAGACCTCATCATGGGCCCAGTCTATCTGACTGGGATCATCTTGTCTCCCGGCATTGGACCTATAACATGACGGACATATTTGCTTTGGAGGCCAAATGATCTTTGGGAATTTGGGATCGCCAGTTCCCAAGGATGCTTCGTCCTTCATCAACCGAGAATTTACTTTATTGTGTGCGGTCCATAGCCAGAGAGCAAAGTCCCTACTTGTTTTGAAAGGGCTTGAGACGCTGTCATTGGAGGGAAAAGGGATTGGATTAGGAAGGTGAAGGTAGAATAGAACATTAAGTTCAGGCTGTGAAGCAGAGTTCAGATGACTGGTGCACCTTGAGCACATCTCATTAAAATGTTGGCGGCATTCCTCACAGATGAAGAAGTTGTGGATGAAATCACATATAGCAGTAAATGCAAACTGGCTCTCTCCATCGTCCACTCTGACAGAGAGTGAATGAAGGAGAACCCACAATCCACAGCTACAGAAAGACAGAAGAAGCAAAACTTAGAATTTGGATATGGTTAAATGCGTAGGAGGTCATAAAGATTCATTCAATGCAATTGCAGATTAAAGTAATGTAAACACGTTAAAATATGTGATAACTGGAGATGTTACTAAGACATTCTCAAGATATCTAGCAGTAGCAGAAACATAAAAGTGAAGTACAAATGATATCACCTTGAAATCATAGCATGCCATTAAACTTCTTAGGAGGAATGGGAATGCATCTAGCAAAAAAACTTCTTGCGAGATTGAAGAGGTAGTAGCACATAGGCATAAACACATTTTTACAGGATGAGATATGGCCGTCTAGCAGTAATTCTCTAAAATGGCACCAAACAATGAGTCAATGACTATTATGGAAATACTGAGTCCAATTTACATTTGACTTTTCATTTGTTCCACTTTCTTGGGCCTTCTGAAAGAATTTTACTTCTTTACGAAACTGAGCTGTCACTGGCTTGATGAGGATCATAGTTTATCTCAAAGGTCAGATATATCACAGTCATTTAGCGCCTGATAAAGAATTATCCAGAAAAATGAAATGAGACCTAAACCAATATGTAAGAGACTTCAGCTTACCCAAAGTGCGCACGCAGTAAACATGTAGCAAAAGGGTACTACGTTTTTTTGCCAGAGTAGCAATAAATGTTCCAAAAATTATTATAAATAAAACATAAAATGATAATTATACAGAAATTATACCTGAAGCCCCGAGTGTCATTCCTGCTGCCACGACAAAACATCTGCAAGCGAACACCAAAACAGTCTAATTGGCCATTTCATATCAAATTATATGCCAAATGAAGACCAATCTAATTTTTTACAATTTCATTTAATTATAACTGCTTCTTAACGGTAAGAATAGTGAAACTCTTCTCCAAGAAATGAAATAGTGAATCTTTTTTCATTTATGCAAATAGTTAGCAGTGCTCATCATTATAATATGCATCATCGTAAGTTGAGACATGGTAACTTATATCTACATCACAAGTTTTGTTGAACACAAAGCACGAGTCTGATACACTAAATGTATTTTCTCATGAATTGATATCTCAGGTTAGAAGAGAGTGAAAAAATCGAAAACAAAAGAGCATAAAAAATAGGCACACCCAATATCCACGGGGAACTTCCTTTCCACATATCTGAATAGTGCCAAAAGAGCCTTTTTTATCACTTTCGACCTTCTCAGACTTGTCAACAGATAACGCCTCTGATGGATACATGTCATCAAAGTTCACCAATACTTCTGCACTTCCCTTTCGGCACCTATAGCAAAATATTTGCAATCAAATAAGAGTGAAGAGGCAAATACTAAAGTAGTTTACTATGAAACTGGATCAAACCTCCTTGAAGGGTGATGAGCCACCAAAAGTTGGAGAAATTTTATAAGAGATGCCCGGGTTTCTGATTTGATCATCTACAGCACTCATTTTGAAATAATCAGCAAAAACTCAATGATTAATAAATACGAGTAAATAGCTCAAAATAACATTGGCAACCTTGACAAAGACCACTTTGAGGGGTTTCCACTGGAGGCTGGGCGCTGCAACCCCACACACCCTACCCTGCCCCCTCTCCTCCCCTTGGAGAGGTTGCTAGTGGGCTTCAGCAATCTATCACAGAGGGGTGGTGGCCAGTTTTGCTATTGCCAGCCCTCAGCTCCCTACACCCTCGCGATTTTTTTTGTAAATTTTCATTTCATTTTTTAGTCAATCAAGGACTGACACATGTCAACCCAACAATTGTCAAAATATTTATGGTGCTACATCAATCACCGTTTGCCACATTAGCAAAAAGATGGATGAAAAAAATTTATGGATACTAGAACTGATACAAAATTAATGATTTCTGATTTTTTTTATGCAATGCGAAAACATTCATACCAAAATCAATAAAATGGCAAAATTTCAAGCTTTTTTTGGTCTATTTATCCCATAAATAAATATGAAATCACTTTTCCAAAAAATAGAATCATGAAATCTACATTGTCAATTAATTGTACCTTGTGTTCAATAATGATGTCAAAAGCAGTGGTTGTAGCCTCCTCAACATCATACACGGCCCTTGCAATCTTCTCGTAAATAATCACAGAAAACAATAATATTTTAGCAAAAATATCAATTATATCTAATAATGCTTTATGCTATCTGGGTTTTCAATGAGAGACACCTGTTCAGGCTCTGATATGTTTGAGGGAAGATGCTCATTATCAAATTTCTCATCATCTAAGCCATATGAACTGCAGGAACACCAAATATTGAACTTAGCACAAAACAACTACATTAGGTGACAAAGCACTTGTAGTTAAAACAACCAACAGCAATCTAAGCCTACAATTAGACATGTCTCAGACTGTAGAACACTTGTAACCTGAAAAAAAATATATTAATGAAGACATTCTCCTTTCCGTCATCTGTGAACGAGCAGCAATCTCTAACAAGCCAACTAATGATGTTTAATATCTTTCAAAATTTAGGGCTCAGAAGGCCGTTCATATATTATCAATAAAGATGTTCACCCAAGGGATGCATAACTTTCAAATCTAATCCAGCTAAATCAATGACTATAATAGGAGCAATAAGGAAACAGTCGTTACCTTCCTATCTGCTTGTTGATCCAATTAAGCAGGCGCTCAGCTGTCCTGGCATCATCGATTACACGTATTTCACTTTTCTCTTGCTTGGGTTCCCAACCAGCTCCCACAAACTTCGACGGGCGGCCCCAGAAAAGCATAGGGTAATGACTCACAGAAAACCTGTCACATAATTTATTATTTACCTGTGCTGCCAAACAAGGTATAAAAAAGATGAATCAACAATTAGCAGTGAGTGACACATCACAAGGGAAAATATAACTAAAATCAGCCAGTCAACTAGAGGCAACAGCATCAAAATATAAGACAAGCAAGCTCGACTATGGAGACATCAGTTTGTCTCAGTTTTAGTATTGAGACTATCATAATTAAGTGAATAGTTGGAGACACATTTAGAATATGCTTAAAATTGATGATGGTTAAGGTAAGCTACTTAGCATCATCATAACTCTTATTCATTATATGATCACACTGCTCTACAAAATTAGCTATTTACATCTCTGGTAACATTGGCAGAAACTCACAAAGTTCCCATTGCAGTTGTTTATCAAGAGCTCAAGATTCCTCTACAATGATAATTAATGATCCAGTGGCTAGCAAAGCACATTAAACATACAATTCCCCACCAAATGAGTGGTACACACAGAATGAAGATGATTTACACAAAATGAAAGATGATAACCTCTACTGTGAGAATGGGGAAAATTGCAATCAAAGGTCTTAAAAAGAAGCTGCCTAACTTGACAAATACCCCCACTGACTGTCAATTCTGTGTGGTGTGGACATGGACTTTGATACGGCCATTAGTATTTAAGAAGTTGTTCTACTCATCATCCTCGACATCATTCTATCCCCTGTACCAGCTGACCTCTTCCACTTTAAGTTCATTACTGAAGAAAAATTTTGCAGGTGGGGCACTTATCTTCTAGAGCCTATTTATGACCCTTAAGATTGAAAGTCATTGCTCTATAATTCCAGAGGGTGTATAGCAAAAATAAATTCAAATTAAATTCAAAGAGAATATTGGATAGTATTTAAACACCAGCAATAAGTATGATGAAGGTCCAGAAGCACAATGGAAGAAGCTGTTTCTTCAAAACCTGTATTATGTGTCTATAATATCCATAACTTTGTCACTGTTCAGGAATTTGGTACAGACAGTAACCAAAGAAGGTGCAGATTGTGATTAGTGGAAGCTGTAACCAAAGCATAATCAAGTTGACATACTCCATAATCCGAAAATCTTAGCAACTTCTGTAAAGTGTTAAACATTGAGAAATCTTTTGCCTGAAAAGCAAAGGAACTTTCTAATTCTAAATGTGCAGTCGCATACAGAATCCACTTGTCAAGTACGACTCTGAATAAAGAAATTTTGGCTTCTCTCCATTTTTTTGTGGCTGGAGCTTCACTTACCAATATTGCACAAAGAAAAACCAGTTTAAAATCGTCAATAAAGTAACATGGATAAAGTGTGTTGTCAGCAGAATCAAAATTCAAAGGAGAATCCAAATACAAGTACCTTCAGTGCACAGTCAACTCTTGTCATCAAAATGATTCCTGGATGTACTGCATCAGGTCCATTGAAAAGCCTTGCAACCTTCTCATAGTGAGGCTACAAAGAACAAAAAACACTCTTAACAGTGAGAAGCCTGCAAAATCAACTCTACTTAACACATTACCAGGGAACGATCAAGATATTTACCTTATAATTCCTACAAGCAGGACACCTGCAAAAGTTGAAACATATTTTTATAAAATACTATTAAAGTCAGAAAAGTAGCTAGCTTATATATCAAGCGCCTAGGCCACAAGGTGCAAAGCAATAACTGAGTATTGAAGAACTCCATTTAGGAGCCCCTCTAACCAGTTAAAAGTTGCTATTCACTTGTAAGAGAATGAAAAGGTAAATTTGTGGCCCTCAGAGGTCCTTCTTCCAGGAAATGAAATTCAATTACTAGGATAAATGCTTGGTTAGAAAAAACTACTGGAAGAAATTGCAATAGTGGCTCATGCATCTGTAGGTATGCGGCAGTTGATATCCACTCAGTCCAAAAGGCAGGTTATAATTTATAGAGTCTAAAGCCAGTGCTGGACTCTCATTCCCGAACTGCAGGATAGGATCAACTAAAACCAAATGCCATATGGGATGGAAACCATCCTCAGGCAATTTCAAAACATATAGATATCCATACAAAGAGACAGTAATGCTCCCAGGATGATCTAGCATGGATCTCACAAATTTCTAGGGCCAACTTAATTTTTGTAATTCAGAGGCGATGCAATGACTAGGACTAACATGAACAAATGGAATCTTTATAAGGTCATCCGTTTATGAAGATTCCTGGAAAATGATAACTTTTCATTTCTGCAAAAAGCAATCGACCCTTGTGCTCCTAATCAAACACCAACTTCCCCGCTTAATCCATTCCTTTCCCCTCCTTCCTAGTGGCCTCCTAACTCAAAGATGATCCAACCTCTTCCGACAAAGCATTAAACCGCCAAAATGAATTGAATAGCGTCCGAGATAGCACGCGCAAAACCCTCAAAATGCTGGCACGCGGAGCATCAGAGTGTGAGTGGAAGCGAAGATCACTAACCAATGAGCGAAGAATTCGACCACGGAGAACGAGGCAGGAGTGTCCCTGAGAACGCCATCGAAGTTGGTGCCATTCAGTTCCACGGCGTAGTCGACGGCGCCAGCACCGCTGGACGAGACTTCTCGGAGAATGGAGCGCGACCCGACAGAAAAGGCAGGGAATTGATCCAAGTTCAGGAGGAGCGAGCCAACGAGCAGAATCAAGGGAAGCAGAGACATGGGAGTCGATCGGAAGCAGAAGCGGAGAGGAGCTTTCTGGGGATTGAAACGGGTATATCTAGATGGGATCTAATCTCTTACAAAGTAAATTGAGATCAAACAAGCAAGAGAAGATTTTGGTTTAGATTAGGTGGCGATTTGTTAGCTGAGAGGATGAAAGGGAATATTTATAAGGGGAGTTGTTCGGTGTGTGTGCAAATGGAGAGCTTCAGTGCTCTGGCAATGGCGGGGGAATCCGGAGAAAAGAGGCCTTCTCCTGCCAATGAAATTTCTTCTCTTTTGTTTGGTGCAACTAGCAAAATGCGGGGCCTCAGTAGGGTTGAAGAAGAAGCAAGAGGAAGAAAGAGCGACGGGGGGAGAGAGAGTGATTATATTTCAATTTGGCCCCCAGAACTTTTAAGTTGAAAAGTTTACTCCATGAACTATGGTGAGTGAAACCTTTTACCCCAGAATGTTGAATGCCTATCGAAAGACCAAAAAAATATAAGACTAACCCCTGCATAAGAAAAAAATTCTAACACTTTTGAGGGGAAGGGAAAGGAAGAGAATGGAGAAAAATATGGACAATTTTATTTAATCATATTAGGGTATACTTTTTTCTTATTTGCACTATGCGGTATTTTGGGGCAGTCGAAGAATACATTGAGACTAATCTGCAATTGGGTTTGAATCCTTAGAAAAATTCATGTCTACCCTCCCAACTTGGGGATCGATCCTCGGATCAATCATTTGGGGTCTCATAAGAGAACGATTAGGACAAACTCAGATTGATTGTTCGGATATACTTAATAAAGGAACATAGGGATCCAAAGTAGAAAATTTTAAATTATTTATATTATCCTTTTATATGAATTTCGTGATAAAAAAGAGAAGAATAATATGGATATTATATATATTTGTAAATATTTTACCTCTTTCATCAAAGAGGAGCTCGAGAAGGAAATCGAACCTTTGACCTCATAAAGTTTCACACAATTTGACGCACGTCCTATCTACTTCTGCTAACATTAGATATTGTAGAGTTTTGAGTTTAGAATGAGATATGAAGAAGAATAAAGAGACATGAAATGTTTCATTGACAAGAATCAGATGCAAAATTCCATCTAAAACATTAATTACATATATGGACTTATCCCATATAATTAATAGGATACAAATAATGAATGTTAATAAATGTTTACAATAACACTTAAGCCAATTTCCATACCTGACAAAAAAGTCAATTTCAATAAAGGAAATTTCAAAAAAATTCTGAGACAGTATAAAATATAAATTAGATAAAGGGAATTTATCAATTAATATCACCTTTTAAATAATTGCCAAAATAAATGCAACATTATTTGGAAAGATCCATATTTTGGAACATAGTTCCAAAACATTCCAATCATTTTTAACAATCTACTTAATTCTCTAGTTTGTTTACAATTAATATTTATCAGTGGATATATCATAAAAGTAATAAATTTTAATTTTTTTGGGTTTAAATTACTGGTATTTAGAAGGTCAGTGGGTCCTGACAAATTAGTCTGAACCGAGAGACCCACCAAGGATTAAAACCCTTGCAATGTGAAATTTAAACATAGTAGATTTAAATTAATTAAAATGTACAAGTACAAAGTAAGGTGGTAGATTGTTAAAATATTTAAATACATCATCGATATTAAAATAATTGATGTTTTAGTTTATATAAAATTACAAATATTTTTTGTCGAAATTTAAACTTACATTAAAATTGTGCTATTGTGAGTTGGGGTGTTTGGGGTTCGAGTACTCTGTAATTTTATATGGTGCCCAAATCCTATTATATAAAAAATTGATTTTTAAAATTTGGAACCAATCCTATCCTGTTAAGTTGGAAAATTGGATTATACTTGAAACATGTATTATACCATAGGTTCCAAAGACCCCTTTGAAACATATTTTTTAAAAAATAAATTAAATAGAAAATGTTAAATCATTAAGTTAATTATCCATACAACACATAGAAGTGATAATCTAGTGTAGAAATACAATACAAATCACATAAAGATGCTAGAGAATCGATCACAATCAAGAATATATATATATATATAGAACATTATCCATCCAAGTTCTACTTATTTATTTATATTTTGATATCCCGATAAAACATTACAATTATAGCCACTTCTTCAATTGGTGAAACAGAATACCACATTATTCCGTGCTTTACGGTCATTTCACTACTGTAATTTTATATATTATCGTGCATATTTTGTTGTGAGCTACAATCCAGTCGTACGTAATACATCAACTAAAGTTATGAGATACTACATATTTTGTGTTGAACAAGCATTATAATTTGTTGCATTTTGGGTTATCAATGAGTTAGATTAGCCGCAGAAAGAGAATATTCATGTACAACTTTCTAAAGGATATGCCCTGGGCACTACATCATACTTTTGAATCTAATTCTTGCTGCTTACTGTGCCAGAAAAAGTCGAATCTGTAGAAGAGAACTAGAGTTACTTTTGTTGATTTTGCGACAGTTTTTATTTATAGAATTTGGGCATCGAATAAATGTTTTTCATTTGGACATGAATATGATATTACACTATGATGAATTTGACTTGAGTGTTCAAGGTTGTCACACGATTGTGATAAATTGAGCCAAGCAGTGCATGTCAGAAATTAAGAAATTGCATCCTAAAGGGACATTAAACTATAGAACTATCATTAATTGTAAGCAAAGTGTGGTACATAATACTAAACTCTTGGTTTTGAATCTTTTCATTAATATTAGTGGTGATTATTGGCATCCTTTAATTTTTTTTATTTCTCAGTTCACTCGTATTTGATGATACTCACTGTGCGTAGCACGAGTCACGTGGCTAATAGAACATTACCCGTCCAAGTTCTACCTATTCATATCTTGATATTCCGATCAAATATTACAATTACAACGTACATTTCATATTTAGATTTCGAGTAACAGTTCCAGTTCAGTTTCTGATAACCTAAGTGATGGAACTAGAACCAAAGCTCGGTAATTCCTAATTTCATATACCGGAGCTTATCTGACCAGCACTCATGCACACCCTTAACTTGTAAGAAACCCCCAACTTGTAAGAAACGCAAAGAGAATTGATGTCAATTTATTTGATTGATTGATGGATCATATACTACGGAGGCTCCGGGAAATTTTTATAAAATTTTTTGAGACCAGTCAACATCTTTAAGTTTACTACATTACATACATTTTCAGGCATGCATAGATGAAAGTGAGGATTAGTTGGGACAAACTCCGGATAATCCATGATATAAAAAAGAGTTAGATGGAGAGACTTTCGAGGAAAATATGCCAAAATTGAATTTCTCGTGCTTCGATTTCCAATCACCGAAGCTGACATAATCTGTGGGCTTCGAAGAAACACGCCAGCTCCCATGGGCCAGGCTCCAGGTGAAAAGCTGAGATTTATTTGCTATTTAAGGTACTACTAAAATAATACATACACAGTAATAAGTGCACGGTAACTCAATAATTTGCTTAAATGAATGTACGTACGCAAGGGAGTAGTGTTAGTGCAATGCTATAAGACTTTTAAGAGAAACCGTGTACTTGAATCCTAATACTTATTTGGATTAAATCGTGAGCTTCCTTATTTCGATCCTCCTGTTTTTATGTATACCACCGGTATGTAAAAATATTTTAGATTACTGACTAATCTAGTTTAATCCGAGTCGGCCCATTAAGGTGAAAAACTCTCCCGATATGAGTTTTTTCCATTTTCAAATACTCGAACCTGAGATATTTGTTTAAGAATAATAAGTGTCTTATTAATTGAATCAACTTATTTTGATATTTCAATCCCTTTTAATCAAGACACATTCCCACTATTTGAGAGCAGACAAAGTGCAACTTATATTCGAGATGATGTTGTTGATCTCCCATGACATACTGCTGGGCTTCTCTATTGGTGTTGCTGCTGCTTTAGCATCTGAGAGTATTCAAATGCATTCCCATGCCTTGTCTTTTGCAATCTGACATGCCAAAAAGATTGCTTCTGCTTCTACTTGCAGAGGAGAATGGTTATGTGTCTTCAAAAATCAAGATCGAATACTTTCATGGCCTGTCTATGGAATGGCAACGATAATTTATGAAAAATAAAAATGTCCACAAATTAAATAACATTTAATTTTAACATATATAATAATATTATATAACATAACGGATAGGGCTGGTCAGGTTAGATGATAGACCGGGACCCGCCCCACCCAGTGCACCAGTCCAGCTCTTACCTGCCCTATTGCGGGTCGGGTTGGGACCATCCTTCACCAGCCTTGATAGCTCCTGCAGGGCGGGAGTTCTTATCCATATATGCAACATCTATATCTATGTTATATACAAAAAAAATCCCACTCTTTGGTGTCTTTTTCATTCTCCCAAATTATCCGTTAACACTTAAAATTCAATTTTCATAACCATTAGATTAAGAAAAATTAAGAGTATGATCATAAATTTGCTAATACATAATATCTATTTTTCTATATTCCCACTTTTTCTCTCCTCTCTTCTTTAACTTAATTTTTGTTTATAACTTTTTCACTGCTCTTTCCATTATCACTTAATTTTCTTTCCTAAATGTATTACTTATTCTTCATTCTTAATTTATTAAAAAAAATCACATATTATGAAATGAACTATAAATTAAATTTTACTTCATTATTTTCTTTATCAATGTTATTAAATAAGAAATTTTGTGTATAGTATGGGTGGAATTCTAGTTAATGTTTATGAATCCTTCTTTGTACAACTTATCATGTTATCATGAGATGCACCTTCCTTATCTGCTAACTTATCCTCAATGAATAGCCACTTTCTCTCCTCTTTTTTTTTTTTTTTGCATGTTCCTTATATTCCTCTACCAATTTATTTGTGAAATACAGAGGGTTTTATTCTACAAATTTCTTATTTTAATTGTGGAAAAAAGTTGATTCTAAAAATTTATAAAAATCTTACGGGAAATATTTACATAATAAACTTGTATATTACACATTGAATTTAATCCGATGGATAACAATTAGAGGAAAATAAAATAAATGAGTCACGTAATTATTTATCGGTAAAAGTAAATTTTCTAGTAGTGAGTGGCAGCCGAAACCGCAGAGTACCTACTATGCAAGATTTCAGCTGTGCTTGTACGAAAATGGACCAATTTCCAGTCAAAAATTTAAGACGATTGCTTGCACCTAAATTTTTATATTCTCAAAAATTTTCAATTATCCTCAAACGCGTGCGCGTAACACTGATAACTGTGAGATAAAACTCATTTCAAAAAAAGGGAGAAACCTCAATTAATGCATGGGAGATTGTAAAATTTAATTAATAAAACTCATCAAAACACTAAAATGTTCAGTCATTCCGAGGATCATTATTGACGAGAGGGGGCTTGCAATTGCATAATTAATTCTATCTTAACTCACCAGTCCAGGCAACAACACACGGCTACAGATTTTTCATCCACCAAATAATCTATAAATATACCCAGTTGCTTTCTTCCATACTCCGTGCCCTACATCCTCCTCTCTATTCCTACTACTACGTGGACCGTTTCTGCTAGATACAAATTGCCCGTGCAAGTCAAGGATGGGCGGCAAGGGTGGCGGTGGCGGTGGCGGTGATGGCGGCAAGGGCGGTGGAGGAGGCGGCAAAGGGTGGCAGCAGTTGTGCAAGTGGCAGCAAGGGAGGCGCTGGAATGATGGTTACTCCGGGAACAGGCGGAGCATCGCACATATCCAGAGATGTATTCGAGAGTAACCCGCAGGGGTATTTTTCTGGACTTCATGAGAGTGAAAAGGGGAAGGATAAGTAATTAAGAGGTCTCTGTTTTGGAAACACAGTGGTTTCCTACGTAATATCCTGTGGATGATATGATTAAATAAAAGTTCTACTTTCTTATACATTTTGCAGTCTCAGTTTCCTCGGTGTAAATAGAGTTATTGATTACTTCATCGGTGTGTGATGGATGTTTCTCCTTTGGTAAAGAATCCAATTCACAGATCTAAATAAAAACAATATAAAAAATTGTACGATTGTTGTTCCTTCATACTGCCAAAAGCATCACACACGATACGATTACAGTAATTAATGCTCGATTAATTGATTAGAATGAAAATGAGACGCAATAGACCAGACATTGAAGTGAATTCAACTTGAGATTAGAAGGAATTTCAATAGCTTGCTTAGATGAATGAGATGCTATATGGTTTGAAACTTGGTAGTTGACCTGAATGAAATAAGAAATAGAAAAGTTCAAATAGTCACAAGGACAAAGTACCTTCATCTGGAAAGTATACTTTGTTCATCAAAAAATTAATCTCCAATTTATCACTTTTACTGGTAGAGTAAATAAAACAATATTTATGAATGGAAAATTTTGACTCAAGCAAACTTGATGCATGAGAGTGGGTAACGTGTAATGGGTATGCAATATGACAATGCTGATATTGTGTCAAAAACTAATAAAATTTAAGCCTTAAAAGATTTTATTGATAAAATCCTAAAAAAATAACCCTAGAAATAACTTAGACATATTGATTTATGATATTATGTCTACGCCATCATGTGGAATACCTATTACATACAAGACTTTCTCTTGACGCACATATGGGTTAGGCAACTACCTTTTCTTTCGTTTTAGTGGTTGTTAGTTTGTACACTTTAGTATTGTCAATGTGAATGAATACTGGATAGGTCAAAGAAAATAAGGTCTGACTTATGCACATTAATTACATATCTACAGTAAGCTTACATTTGGTAGAAATAAATGGAGAAGAATGGAACAGGATGAATTTTATAGTATAAACTTTACAATACATGGATGAATTAATTAGTAATTCTTATGTTTATTTTAAAAATATGAAGGAATTTAATTACAAGAGGTGGTGAAATAAAGATTTCTTAACTTCTTTTAGGAAATCTCTGTTCCACTAAGAAGAAAATAGAATATATTCTGATAAAATGCATATTAATTTCAAGAGTGTAATAACGTAAAAGATATTAGCTAAAAAGCTAAAATGTTTATTTCATTACATTCTTTACAGGGCGTACCAAACATGAAATAAAAGTTTAATAAAATTTTCCCTCATAAAGAAGCCTGGAATCACTTCTTATTGTAATTTTAACTTGTTATCCTGGTGATGACAGAACATCACTATAACAATCTATTTAAGACACAAAGAATGGGGGCCAAGTGCCCAAGAGACATTCACCTACTCCCGCCATCTACACACGCTATTAGAGTGGGACAAATGCTTTGCGACTATACTTACTAATAAAGGCCAGCTGAGTTAGAAGCCAATCAAAAACTAATCAAAAGATCCAAACCAACCAAAGACTAGTCAACTAGAGGCTATAAAGGCTCGACAAGATACCAGGAGTCTTATATATTTGCTATTTCTTGCAAGTGAGTATTACATGTTTACAAGGAGTAAATTAAGTCATATAGGTTCTCTGTTGTTACAACATTAGGTTCATTCCGTTAACTATTATTATATTATGATGACGTGGTACTAATACCGTAATATTGGTCTGATATGTTGTTGATGTGGACCTTACATAGACCTTTTTTATCTGACTGTACAAAAATATTATTTTTTTATTCTCAAGTCCATACAATTACTCTTTTACCCATCACTATTCATAAAAATTTAAAATCCTGCCATCCAAATCCCAATTTTCAAAATCACTCCTCATACACATATCTTCTGGTCCATTTTCTTGTGTTTTGGATCTTGAAGCAGAACTGTTGGTTTGGATTACAGAAGACTATTGTTCTATGGACTAATTTCATTTCATCGGATAACACTTCATGAAATGAAACATTCATTTAGGACTTCGATACAACATATTCTCTCTGAAGGCAGATGAAATTTCCTAATTT
Organism: Lagerstroemia speciosa; assembly: GCA_037672795.1. Lineage (NCBI taxonomy): Eukaryota > Viridiplantae > Streptophyta > Magnoliopsida > Myrtales > Lythraceae > Lagerstroemia > Lagerstroemia speciosa. The sequence goes on along the minus strand of CM075300.1, from coordinate 4,759,649 downwards.
CCTGATGATATTTTGCGGTATTTCCTTTTTTTCATTTGTCCAGGTTGCTTAATGTGGTTGCTATATGTATCTGACTATTATGCAAAGGAGTCTTCATTATCCGAAGAGTGGAAGAGTTGAGGCAAGCTCTAGAGCGATTGGAAAGCTCGATCGGATCAGTAGCTCAAATTTTTTGCTCAGTCGAGCTGTTGAAATATATGAAACTGAGCTAAAGTTAAAGTTTATCTTCATTATGTCCCTAGAGTTGAAGCTCAAAACCCTCAAGGCAGAGAAAGGAGAGACCAACTATGTAGACTATGACTCTAGCAGGACTGTATCGCTCGAATCAGTTCAAAAACCGTCCTGATTTCAGAGAGAAACATTGAAGGACAACATATTGTCTTCTAGTGGCAGCCATGGAAGCGAAAGCAGCATTTGAGGAGTGATTCTAAAAATTATGATTTGACTGGTATGATCTTGAAAATTTGATGAATAGTGAGGGGTAAAAGGGTAATTGCATTGATTTTAGAATAAAAAAGTAATATTTGTGTACATGTCAGATAAAAACGTCTACGTAAGCGTCTATATTAGCTACACATCATACTGATATTACAGTGTTAGAGCCATGTCATCGTAATATAACAGCAGTTAACGGAACGAGCTCAATGTTGTAACAGTAAGGAATGTATAGGACTTGATTTGCAACTTTTAAATATATAGGACTCACTTATAAAAAATGGTAAAAATATAAGACTCACAGTTTCTCCTAATTAAAGGCTGTGAAATAAGCCAACTAAAAGTCATACAGTACGTTGACGAGTTGACAAAGTTAATAGAGACTTCAAAGCAAATTTTGGGGGCAAAGTCATTGCTTTAAGAGCTCAAAACGCTATCATGAAGTTAACCGTTAAAGCGCAATTCTAAGGCGTTTACTAGTCGAAAAGGGCCAATATCACCTATGACATTTGGGAGAGTCTTATCAAAGAGCAACATCAATGTTAGCCTTGCCAGCCTCTGAAGCTTTCACTACAAGAAATCGTGGAACTAGCAGCAAGGATAATCGTCCACAATGGTTGACATATAAACTTTTGGATTTTTTCATTCAATTTTTATTAATTTAATGACGAATATGATAAAAAAAATTTTTAAGTTTTCGTCCATGGCATCTCATGCAACTTGGATATCTATTGGACGCAAATTGGATGTCCGTTGGATGGACATATCTTAAACATAAATTGGACAAGAAATTTGAACATCAGACACTTTCTTTCGTCCTTGGACACGAGTTGGATGTACCCAATTGGAAATGCATGCTTTCCACGTGGCACGTGATCAATCATCTGCAGCCCAGTCCCCTTCCTAGCACACCGCGCAGATCATCCGTGGAAAATGCAGAACCTTCAGTTTGCCTGCAAATCTTCGTCCCTCCTCTTCAATTCTTCTCTTTACCGAGAAAATTCCAATTCTCTCCAAATCTGTGTTACCATAAACCTAGCATCGTCGCTTCAACTTCGTTCTCTATAGCTCCATCGATGGCCGTAAGGGGGCTTCTCTGGTTTCAACCCTGACTTGACACCTATTTCTGCCACCCCTTCATGGCTCGATCAAATCCTCCCTCGACTCATGAAAATCGACATTGTTTTGAATAGGTTCTCCATGGCAATGCCAGCTCCATTCGTTGTTTCTTTCAAGATCCAATCCTCGGCTGTCCATGCTGGAGCTACTATGGAGAAGACATTGCATGATGTCACTGTTAATGTAGCAAAATGTTACAAATTTAGCTAGGTAATGAGTGTCCTGATTCTGATGAAACAGTTCATGCATAGTCTGAACTTCTATTAGAATTTCCATTTTTCTCGTGGTTGAGTCAGGATATTGATATGGAGTAGATGACGTGGCAGCAAAACATTACACATCTAGCCAGTTCAATAGATGAGGCGCTTCAGCCGTTCGATGAAATTTCCAAGCGGCTATGCACTTTGTCAGCTAGTGATGCTTTTTACTGGTTGGCTTCGTAGCTATTCTTTTTGGGTGATTTTGTTATTCTAAAACTGTGCTTTTCACTTTTGCCTTTGAATATGATGAAAAGACAGGGTGTTTCTATATCATTTAATCTCTATAAAGGATTATTTTTTATGTATGTCCTAGAAGCTAACAACACTATATTGCTTTGATTTTAATGTCTATTCTGTGGCAGCGATTTGTCATCTTGAGTTGTTGGTTCAATTTTTAAGAGGGTAGCATTAGCTTATTGCAGCTTGAGAGATTAGAAGAGCAGTTGTTCCCTTATGGGAACGATGACTACACCATCCTCTCTGATCTCTCGATAAGCATCAAATTATGATAAGGTCTCTATGCATCAGAGTTTGATGTTCTCAAATAGTCTCAAGGTACTCTCGCTCTAATGCCAGCATTTGCTTTTGAGTTGTATGTAGTTAATTGAAAGCTCTACAACCATCAAAGCAATCTCCGATGGAATCTAAAATTATATTCTAATCTTAATTTCAGTATTTGAACAACCTGTGGACATGGTCATACTCAACAACTGAGTATTTTGAATTATCATATACTAATGATGACTAAAGATAGATTATGACTGAATATGATGGAGGTACTTGAAACACTAAAAGATTATGCTGTGAAGGCTCTTGTGAATACCATGATAATGAAAGTTAATGATTTTGATGAACTTTCTAGGATCAAGCTGAAATTTTTTTTTTTAAGATGGTTGTTTTAACGTGAATTCTTCTCACAATGTTTTGGATTTGATCATCATTAATGTTCTGCTCTTATTGTTAATGAATGCAGGAGTTTCACAAATGTCAATAAAGACAATTTCCCTTTTTAAACATTATGGGAACCTTTTCTCTTCTCCTTCTGAAAGCCACTGAGATAGGTTGCAAAAAAGCAAGAAATATACACAGATATTTCAATGTTAGTTATTATTTATTATACTTAAGTTTGTGCATTTACATTATGATGTTTTAAGAGAGTTGTGAAGTTCAAATATCACTTTACCGCTTATTTGCCATCTTAGCTAAGATATATTACGTCAATGCTAAAATTGATTCTATTCTCCATAGGTGGAGATACTTGAAGTTGAGAAGACTGCTTTAACATAGCCTACACAGAATGAGAAGTTACTAATACTTACGTAGAAGAAGTTGCATCTTTGTGAAGGTACAGATGTTTAATCAGGCAAAGAAAGGTGCATATTTATGAGATACGTGGCTCTTTCCTTGTGGCTAATGATGCACAGATATGTGGCTCTTCCCTTGGGGCTAATAATGCAGCAAAGCGGGCTTTGTCTCATATCACAGGAAGTAGCATGTTGGTTATGTTATGGGCCGGGACTTCATAATAGAGTGCAAGGGGCAAAACTCCTTTTCCCAATCTAATAGATATGTTGAGTTGAAGCATATGATCTCTCTTGTATTCTATCGCACCTAATTCAAGTCATTTCAATAACTCTGAAGACTCCAACATAAATCCTTCTTATATTTACAAGGTATGCATTCATTCTTTTGGTTTTTGATGCTGGTGGTTGAATGCTCACTTTCTTGGTCGTCTAATTTTTGATCCATGATTCCATATATGGTGTTCCGGTTGCTAGTTTACATCCGCTCCATCGCCCACCTCCCTTGCATCGCCTACCTTGATGAATCACTGCCCAAAGATGGTGATTTGAGACCCACAGTGGAAGGAAGTGACAATGGATTATATATATAAAACCAGGGAATATATTTGACTTTGTAGCTATTTTCTTCAATATGAATTTTATTTCTCTTTTTTGTTTTTTTATATTGCAAATGTTGCATGCATTTAATAGATGAATTCATGTTTTATATAATTATTATTTTCTTGAGAATTATTTGAAATGTAAAATTATCATTTGAAACAATTTTAAAGGTCAAGCAAGATAGACAAAAATTACAAGACACAAATTCGGTGGACTTCAATTTGGACGAAAATGCCAACAAAGTGGACAGAAGGTTTAAGAAATGGATTCAAACTTACCATCCACAAAATTGACAGATAAAATTTACTAGTTTTTATTGTCCACAGCTGGACGCTAACTCAACATAGAGGTGTTTATCCCATTTAGTCTATTTGTTGTCTATTTTTCGTCACTGTTAAATTTTTGACAGTATGTGGATGCAATTTGGACGATAAATTTCATCTATTTATCGTCTACTTTTTGTCACTTTTAAATTTGGACAGTACGTGGACGCAATTTGTATGATTTATGTGGACACAATTTGGATGATTAATATCACCTCAAGTTGGACGATAACTTTTGTGTCAAGGGTTTTTACGTCTGTTTCAATTTTGAAGAAATGGGATGATAAAGGATAGTTTTTGGATGATTAATGTGGACGCAATTTGGATGATTAATATCGCCTCAAGTTGGACAATAACTTTTGTGTTAAGGGTTTTTACGTTTGTTTCAATTTCGAAGAAATGGGACGATAAAGGATAGTTTTCATCCATTAATCAACATTTTTGTCAACTTCTTTTGGACGATAAGTGGGCTATTTCTTGTAGTGTTTCCAAAGGCACAAAAGCTTAAAGCGTACAATTCCATCAAGAGGTAAGCTGGGAGATAGAGCTTTAATTTCAGAGTAAAGTTGAGACTCCATGGCAACCATGACCTCCTGTCCCTTAGCTGAAAGGTACCATCGCAAAGCCTTTTTAATCGGCTGCAACTATCTCCTTGGGGTCTATCCTCGATGCACGACTAGAAGGAGAGAAAGATATGATTGATCCTTAGGGAGGGGTGGTATATCCTTCACCACTTCTCCAGGTGGTAAAGGGCATGGTGGCAAATGTTGGGCTGTGAACTGAAGGGTCAAAGCTCATGAGCAGCGCGAAGAGGTCTCAACAAGCTCAGGAAAGGTGCATAAGCTCGCGAAATTCGTAAGCCAGTAGAGTGGGGAACAATTACAGGGCAGTTACAATGTAGTTGCATATAGTTTTCAAAGTCCGAGATCTATATAGGAGATAGCAACCCTATGATAAGAGCATTCGAACATATAACAATTTTTTGGCAGATTTTTGACATTGCAACAAAACTCAACTAATTAATTCTATCTAATTTGACTTTTTTTCTGTTCCTAAAGTGATTCAAGTTTGAATTTAAGCACTCAAACTAAATCAAACCAAAAATGTTTTTTGGATTGATTTATGACGGTTTTCCAACTCACCGAATCACGCACACCCTTAGTCATAAACATTTGAAATAAAAACGTGGATGAATAATAATAATTTTTATAAGACAAATATCGTACAGTTTAGGGGCCTTGAAAAGCTAACATGGCACAATTAACTTTCCAATGCAATTAATACTATTAATAAACACTGCAATATTCCAAAAATAGGTAGTATAATTAATATAGAGATGCAATAAATAAAAATTAAATTTAAAAAAAAAAAAAGCAAAGTCAAGTTCTAAACAAAAAATATTTTCCGATTGAATACTTATCTAAAATTATGTGATATATTGATTAATAAATGAACACACATCATTTGTTAAATATGACAATTCAATTGAAAAATCAGTCTAATATTATTAAATATTGCTGAAAGTGTCCAAAATTAGCTAATATACATCACCATTGTTCCTAGTAAACAATTTGGTCTGCATGAAGTGTGAATATTTGTGATGGAAAATCAAATAGATATCTGTCTAACCCACCCATGCAGCATATGAAGCTGAACTACAATTATAATTTTATGTTAGTGGCAAACCATATTTATATTATAATGATCTTGTTGCAAGACTTGAATTTAATAATTTAAAGTATTTCTAGAAAGTATATTAAATTTATAAATATAATTGGAGTCAAATTTAAATTTGTAATAGTATTTTGTGATAAACACATTTACTAAATAACTTTAATTGTATTTAACGGATTTTTTATGTTCAAACGTGATTAAACATAATTAATTAGTGTGTCTAAACTTAGTAGGCCATTTTGGACATGAAATATGTTTAGACCAAATTAGAATCCATGTAACTCGAATTCGTGTTATTTTTGTCATGGAAATTATCATGCACCGATCCAAAAGAATCCATTCCAAACAATTCAGGTATTAATATATCGTGGCAATTGGGTGGTAGATCCCACATAGATCAAATTAAAAAAAATACTAATACAATTATAAAGATAACTCAGTACCACCACTTAATAGTTTAGACTTTTTTCATTTTTGGAAATGAGTTTAGTCTCTTGTGAAGTCAGTTATGAATAATATAATATATGAGCGTCTAATCACGACAATTTTTTACTAACGTAATAACATAAGCCCGTAAATCCGATAGTCACTTTTAGGTCCAGTTGTCTATTTCCTCAATGGTTCGCTCACAACTCACATAATTCATTTTTATTTTCATTGTTTTATAAAAATTTAAAAACAATTAAATTTTATTGGTCGGTATCATCACATAAGCACTGCCATGTAATCACGCCATGGTATTTAAGACTTGCTCCTCCGGGCCACCTAAAACTCTTTGACTTTCCATGTTGATACTTGTGTCATATATGGGAAATTTCACATCATGCTTGTTAATGGTGGAGAGGAAATTTCCCAACACTAAATACTGACCTTTCATCGCTTCCAATAAGGGAGAAGGAGGAGGAGGAGGAAGTAATTAATTAGAGAAACCTAACTCAATTTAATTGTCTTAATTTTTCAATATTGACTTTTCCTTCCCCAATAAGCCTGAACATTCAGAGATTGACTCTACTCCAACCAAACAGTCTATAAATACCATTTGCTTTCTTCCAACCTCATGCATCCAGCATCATCTTTCGACCTGCAGAGAAGTATCTAAGGCTGTACACACACCATAACCGTGCTAGAAAAAAATGGGCGGCAAGGGCAGCGTCGGCGGTGGCGGTGGCGGTGGCGGTGGAGGTAAGAGCAGAAGCCGATTGTTATTAAAATTTTTATATATTTAGCTAAGGTAATAAAGAAGAGTTTCAATTAATATAATATATAAAATGTACGTCACATGGAACCCGATTGTTGTTAACCTAATTAATATCTCCAATATTTAATGAAGTTATCATGGATAAGTTAAAAACATTAAAATAATTTTTTCTTTTAACAAGATATTCTAACAAAAAATGGTCACAGAATTACATCATATTTAGTGGCAAATCAGAATTTTATCACTAGAACAAAGAACATGGCATCATGTAACTGTTATGCCATGTCTAACGAGATTTAGCCACAATTTTTATGTGATAACTCTATATTCGGTCACCGAAAATCTCAAATTAGTGAGTTTATTAAAGTTTCACTAAATATTTTGATCAAATTTCATCAGTGACTCCTTTTTTTTTGTCAGTGACTATTTTATGATGCTATCACTAAATATATGCTTTTTAGTGATTAAATCTATTATTGTCACACATAATTCATCACTAAAAAACTGATTTGTTGTGGTCTATTTATTTGGGTAAAAACCGGTTAATCGAGCCATAAGAATCGGTTCTATATGGTTTGGGTTTTAGGTAAAGTGGTTAGATTCAGATTTGATGTCCGGAACTGAGCGAAAGCGAGGTTGTGTTTGGGTTATGTTCGAGACCTTTTTCGAGCCAAAACGCTCCATGAAGAGCCCTATTGTCAAGGGACTTCCTCAATAATATTCCCCAAACTCATGCTCCCCAGTAATGGATGCATCAGACTCAGAGCACCGCATCATCTCATCCCATCCTACCTTTACAACGAGGTAGACACCTTCTGTGATACAGCAGCTACACTCCTTTTTATTACGTGCGGCAGGCAGTCTTCCTGCTTGAAATTTAGTCAGTAAAGGGCAAGGCATGCACTGCAAGAAATGGAATCCCAATTGTGTGAAAAACATGACATGGTCCAATATCTAAATTACAAGATGGTATTCTACACAAATTAAACAAAAAAAAGGTCGAATGTGAATGGGAAGACTTAATCAATTGGAAGAACTATTTTGTCCAAAGGAATCCACCGCGATCCAAAAATAAAAGTAGAGGAAACTAGAGACATCAGCAAAAACACGGTACATTCAAATTTTTTTACCACAATACATTCGAAAGATTGCATGTTTAACGTCCATTTTCAATTTTGTGAAGATGCAATCTCTCTTTTTGTGATTAAAAAAAATTGTATCTTGAAAATGTGATTTCTTTGCAAATATCAACTATAAATATAAGCAGTTTATATTTGTAAAATACAATTTTAAGTAAAACTATATATTTCAGCCTTCACTTTCCATTTTTATTTTAACAAAAACTTCTATTTAACAAATACGAAACCCCATCTTAAATTTGCAATCTCTTTACAATAGAGAAGGAAATAATTTTGCAGAAATAATTTTTTAAGAAAATTTTTTTCTAAAATACTGTATTTTGGCTCCATTGTCTAAGAGCGCATTTTATTCTCTAGAAAATGAAATTAATCCAATAAATTCTATTTTTGCCATAATTCCTGACGTGATTGATAAGGAATAAAACTAAAAAGAATAAATAGTGAAATAAAAAATAGGCCGTGCATTCTCTTTCAGTACATCAAAATGTCTCCATAGGATTAAACTGTCTGCGCTTTTAATTTTAGGGACCATCCTGTGTCATCATACAGCAAGGGCCATAGGTATATAAGGAAAATAGAATAGGAAAATATAAGAATATACCTGGATATTTCTAAGAAAAAAATTGGAGTTACTTCTGGATAAGAAATAAAAGAACTTGTTCCAACTTGTTTGGTTGCAGTTCCAACATACTGGATGCTCAGAGCTTAAACTAGAATCATCTATATAAAAAAATGATTCGTGCAGTTAATTTCAAATATTTATAACTTTCTCATTTAAATTTTGAGCTTTTTGCACAGTCTTATTCTTAATTCGGTCAACTTATATTTATTTAATATTACATATTTGATAAATTTATCATGTGTAAAAATATTGTAATAACTTAAAAAATAATAATAAATAAACAAACATATTGAAAAAATATATATAGTTTAACTGTGTTTTACTAAAATATAATAAAACAAGTAATTTAAATGAATAAAAATTATGAAAACACTGAAAATTCGATTACTCAATATCAATTAAAATGATAAAATTTGAAATTGTTTTTGTATTAAAGAGATAAGAAAGAAAAAATAATAAACACAATGCGACAGGATACTCGAAATATGTAGTATAATACAAGTTCTGAGTAAATTTTGGTTTTTATCTACAACAGAGTACAATACGGATCCAAAATTAAGAAACTTGTTTATTACAAGGTAGGGCCTAAACCATTAGAAAAATATATGATATGCGAATCCGATCACTCCTATCCAGGGATGGATTCAGAGGGTGATCGCCCTTTGAGCTCGGAAAAATACGTGAGAATATTATACATATTTCACTTTATTTTATCTATTTTTTATTGAATTATCCTAGTTTACCCTCCGAATTCGTCATACTACTCTTTTATAAAGTTTCTCCCATATACAAATTTTCTGAATTCGTCTCTGCGCCTAATAAGTCCGGTTTGAATCAAGATTATTCATTAAATTCATTTTTGAATAATTTATAGAGGGGTACCTCTTGGACCCTTTCTAAATACTTAAAAATTGACCGGGTCAGCCGCCATCGGTCTCAGTCAACCTGGTGGTTGTTTGTGTAGCGATAAAAACATAAGAAAAATGACCACAAAAAAGTGCATATTTTATCTCTCTTTGGAGAAAACAAGTTATGCAGTTTAAAAAGCCGTCAATCATATTTTAGTCAATATTGGAAACAATCTCCAGTGTTCATGATTTCGTAGGTTTAGCTTGGAACAATTATTTGATGATGCATGAGAGAATCTAAATATATAAATGATTGAATAGTATTTTAATTATAACTGATATTAGAACGTGTGATTAATAAATTAAATATAAAATCAAATAACAAATTTAGAAAAATTTAAATAATTTTATATATATTAAATCTGGCAAGGGCTGAGTGGTGAAATTCTATGGGAGTTTAAAGAGAGAAAGTGATGGCAGTAAAAGATTCGGTAATTATATGTTAGTGAATTTATTATTATATATATTTTTTTCTTGATCTAATAAATATCAATAATTCCATTTTATACGTTAATAGGTTGTTGAAAAAATTTACAATCAAATAAAAATTTCCAAACGTTTCATATATTAATATAGATATGATAAAACAAAGTCTCTCTTTGTTTTTGCCTTGGATGAGAGGCTCTCATGACTTGAAACAATAGATGAAATAGAAAAGACAATACAAAGACATTAAAAAATTTCGCTTGTAATAATTAAATTCAAAACAGTCCCGGATCGAAGGATATCTCTTCACAAACCCGATTTATCATATAGAAAGTCCCCTCTTTGTTTTTTTTTTAGATCAAGCGAAAATACATATCAACTCTTTTCTTTTATATGAACCACCAGTCTTCATAGATTCAATGGACTCTAACTACTCCAGTTTGAGCTGGGAAGGTCCACTAAGGAGTAAAACTCTTCTGAGGTAAATTTTTTTCATTTACAAGACTCAAATTTGAGGTATTATTTAAGGGAAAGAAGTATTTGACCAACACAACCTATTATTTTTATTACATTGAACTCAAAACATGTCACCTCTTTATCAACCCAAAAAAATGTTAGTATTAACTCAATCAATGATCACTCTGTTTACCAATAAAGGAATTCTAAAGTTTTGTTTCTGGATAAATAAATAGGTGGAAAAATTACCACTAAATACAGTGACATGATAATTCAAAATTCTCTCTCATATAATTTGGTGATGTCAATGTTACAGATTAAAGTCTCATTCTAAATGAAGTTACTGCAAGAAATTATTTGAGCTTGTGTCTTGATGGACACTACCTTCTCAGAGTATATTAAGTCTTTGATGATGCTACGTTAGTGGGGCTAGTGTACCGGTTGTTCATTCTTCTTATATGTTCATACTCATAAAACTTGCTCATGGGTAAATCTCTATAGGAGTATTATGCGACAAATTAACAGGGTGAATTATATATCTTTCAATAAAAATTGAATAAAATTAAGTAAAATATGTATAGTATCTAATAAAATTTCCCGAGTTTAGGTCGTGCTTGCCCTATGCCCCTCTAAACCCATCTACTTGAACACGAGAACTTAAATATTACATAATAGCGTGACTTGATTATCACAGTTGCTTTTGCCCTACTTTATTTGTAAAGAAAAAGTTGGAAAAATGATTGTATATGATGAATTATTTCTTTATTCTATAGGTAATTGTAAATTATTAGACTGATTTGTAACAGAAGATTCCGTTTTCGCCGTCCAATTTTTAATCATGATAACAAACAAGCGGAATCAAGACAAAGATCAATCTCGAAGCCATATCATTATGGTAAGAATTTTGATAAAAATGGGAGAATAATATTTAAAAATGAAGAAAAATTATATCAATCAGCCAAATAAAAACAAAAAATTAATCATTCTTTTTCATGGTTAGATACAAGCCTGGACAGAGACTAGAGAGATGAAAATTCTATTAACCCAGATTGATACATACACAGTTCTCTTCTATCTGCTTCAACTGAAGAAAACCAAAGCTAAAAAATGATGATAATAATAAGCTAGATTCATTCATCTCGACCGACGGCGAGCAGGCGGCTCTTCATTGATCGTCTCCAAAGACGGCTTCTTTGACCGGCACAACGCTAACCTATACCCGAACTCTGGTGCCGCCACCGCCAAGACCCCCTCCGCTGCTCCCTCGTTTCCCACCATCCAACCGCTACGATCGAGAGCTGCAGTTTCAGCCTCCCTAGAGTTCGTACTATCCGGCACGTCGCTGACCTTGGCGGCTGTGATCCGCTTTGAGGCCGAGGTCGTGGCCATGAAGACCGCGGCCATGTCGGCAGCTGTGACGACAGAGCTGGCCCTCTTCATGGGGAACATCACGTAAACGTTTCCGAGCTGCAGCTCTTCATCGGCCCCGAGAGGGCTGAACCTGCGACCGATATGGAGTGACCTGGCGCTGACCGCGAAGAATCCAGGGCACTCGAACATGAGCTCGGCAGCTCTGATGGCCGACCGGAACTGGCGGATCTCCCCGCCGGGAAGCACGACCCTCGATGGCCTGGAGCTCTTTCTTCTGAAAGGGGAAGGCTGCGGGATGAAAGTACAAGAAAAGTAGTTGCCCATTTCTTCCTGTTCAGACTGGAGAGAGATCGTGAGAGATCGAGAGAGAGATTGTGTAAGGGTTAAGGAGAATGATTGCGTCTGGTGGGCTTAAATAAGAGAGGAGTTTAAGTCAATGAAGGGTGGTCTTTAAAGAAAAAAAAACGAAGAAAATATGATTTTAATTATTTTTTGGGAGGGGGAGAAAAGTCGCATAATGTTTGCGGAGTTTAGGGGAAAGTTCGGAAGTTTGACTGCAGCAGCAGCACCGCGTTAGGCTCCAGAGGCAGGGAAAGGGCGTGGGACCCACTTAGAAACTTCATCGCATGTTTCCCTGGTAGTTCCTCTGGTTCGAGTTGAGTTGACGCGTGCATTCACGAGCATGACCCAGCCAACTAGCTGTTCTTGTCCGGTTACTAGAAAACTGGCATGATGGTGACTAGGCAGGTCCGGTTCACATTAAAAAGTTTGCAGTCTCACCAGGAAAGATACTTGTAAATCTAGAAGATTATAAGAGGATAATGGAATCGGTAAGTATAGGGAGACCGGTTGGTACAGAGTTCATGATTCCAAGTCGAGAGATGCTACTAAATTAAATTGTCTAAGATAATCATGGGTCTAAAAGATGCAGCTATGGGGAGTACGGAATTCATGATCCCAATTGAAAGAAAATGCAATAACACTAAATTGAGAGATGTTTTATCCCTAATCACTTCGTCGGAGTCAAATTGAATTAGGTTTGATCCGTTGAGATTTTAGATACCTATAATACAAACTAAAAAATTGTCAATTTTCGCTAAACTGATCTTGATCGATGTAAGTGGTGCATGTATGAAAAAAGATTTTTTTAAAGCAATAACAGACTAATTAATAACATACTTTCGACGGTGTGTCAGTTTAGAGGTCCAAAACTCACTTTTTATGCAGTTAGATGAATTCAAATTATTAGTTTCGAATCCTACTCTAAACAACATTACTAAAAGAAATTCTTCAGTTTGAACTTTTGCAGACACTAACTTCTTGAACTTACTGGACTTTTAGTGGTATTATACTAACAATGACAATATTGGTACTGGCTGTTCAGTTCACCTTATATATTTGAAGTTAAACATGACAGTCTAGACAAATTTGACTAAATCACCACTGCTGTCTGTTGAGGCTGTCCGTGACATTAGGGAAAGAAATCTTGTACCAATAGAGTTGGGCAAAAACTGATTCTGCCCTTGAACTGGTCCCAAATGAACCAACCAAAAGAATCAATTTGGTTTGGTACGGTATAACAAGTATGAACTGTAACTAGTTTGTGTAACAAAATGAATTGGTTTAAACCAATTTCATTAACCAGTTCAAACCAAATTTGTTTTTAAAACGGTCCAGTTCAATTCAAATTCGGTTCAAATCGAACTGAGTTGGTTTTGATACAATTCAATTCAATTAGAAACTAGTTTGAACTGAAGTGATCGAATTGGTTTTAAAATTGATTTTCATATTATTGTAGTATTATTATATTAAAATCAATTCGAATTCGTTTTGAACCATTTAACCACATTAATTACACTTAGAAATTGACTAAACCGTTTTTTGTTCAAAAAACCATGCCAAATTAGAATCGGTTCGGAGAGAACTGGTTCGAATCAATTTGGTTCCGGTTCGGTTATGCCCAAACCGGTTTTTTGCATGCCCCCTATTGCCAAGGATTGGGGCGTAGCCGACCAATAACATACTTCATTTACCTGAATGGCTAAAACTAATCATTGCTGGAATTATCGGATAACCCATTTAAAATAGGAGAAAAAACGTAGTATTCTTCACTTTTTGATGCAGCGGTCAACACCAATAACAATTACGATGACTATTTATGTAATTAACTTCTATTTACTGATTTAATTTTATTTAATTGACACTTCATCAAGTTCATTATAAGGTAAGATTGTGAAGTAATTCATCCTCTGCCTTTTCTACTCACACTATATCTCTTAATCATGAGAAATTCTTATATAAGCTCAATTTACTATGTTCACAATGACATGTGCCAAAACTGAAACCCCCAACTATTTGGAAATTACGCACAATTTTATTAAATTTGGAAATCAAGTCACTCTTTTACCTCCTCGGATCTGGAGAAAGTTTTGCAGGAGTGTGCACATGGTAGAATTTGAATCAATAAGAACATACCTAATAAGATAGCTTCTAGTAAATTTAATAAAAATTGGGTAGATTCTGAATAAAAAAAAAAATTGAGGAACCAGTTTTGAATTCGTCGTGCAGGGAACCCCGAAACTAATATTGGATAATATTACATGGAAACAGTTTCACATAATTAACTTAAATTGATTATAGTTTTCTTGTTCGGACTCCAATTTTTGAGTCATTTCTACCATGTTGGATTTTTAACTTAGCAAACTTTCATATGAAGTAATAATTATGGATTTTTAATGGATTTTTCACATTCAAAATATTATAATAACTTTGAAGTTAATAATAGCAAATAACTAAAAATACTGAAAACGTATCTAAAGTTAAAATATTATGTATTGGGTGGTCGGGCCATCATTACTGTAACCTTCTTGTCACTGATAAAAATTAATTGTAATAATTAAATTATGATAAAGTAAGTAAGATACATCAATAAAAAATCTGTAATTTTGGTTATTCAGTTGTAATTAAATGTTGAAAATGTTGGAATAATTTTGTAGTAAGAAACAAAATAACCAACAGGTTCAATAGGGTATATCTAGAACACGGTCCAAATCCTAAATTGAACATGGTAAGGTCAGATCTAGATTTTAGAAATTATTTTTTTTTACAGATTATGATTCGAATATGATAAAAGATATAACATACCTGGATCCGATCACCTTGAACCTCGTTCTACACAGCATCACACGTCAAATAGTACCTGACCAAAGTCGATAAAGCGGGATGATTCGAGGACGACTCATTCTATATATTAGTTATCCATCAAATGGATTTCTCATTAAATCATCAGAGAGGAGATCGATTCTCTCCCATTGAGGATATACCGACTCAAGTCGGGAGTTCAAAAAACCTAAAGACCTAACTGGATGAGGTGTTTAAAAAAGAATGCCTGAGCACGGAGAGCTGCGGAGCTCTTGGGAGGGTAAAATGCCCGCGGGAGAATGTGACAGAGATGAAAGTACTGACAGTGATATCAGTTATATTGAAATGAGAACATGTCTGACTTAATTAAAAAAAAACTAATAAAACATTTTGAAAATAAGAATGTGAATCACATGCATGGAAAAAGAAGATACCAGGTGTGTATTTCACGTGTTTTATTTCTATAAGGTCCGTGTCCATTTCCAAGCATCTCTAGATTGGAGTAAGAGACCCGGATAACTTTTTCGGTCCTAACTTCAACAACTGGAATCTCTACAACTTTTAGAATTGTTAAGTAATATATTTCATGTCACGTATACACAAAACGTTAATATTTTAAAATATATATGGTCAAAGAGTACGAGGTAGTAGTACAGTAATACAAAATTTTAACTTGTAATAAAAAGATTTTAAGTTCGATTATTATCGTAGAAATTACATATCTATTCATTTATTTTTATTTTATTTTATATTCTTACATTAGATTTATGGATCTCTCTTATTACAAAAAAAAAAAAAAGAGGTAATCACTTTAAAAATTTCCTAGAAATCAAATGATGTGTGCTCCTTTTAAGTTGACTCCACCAATAGGCGTTGAAAGATAGTCTGCAGCTGACAGGGGTTCGATCAATAGGCTAAGATGCGCTTCGGAAAAGACAATTCTGGAACTGAGCTCAGAGATTAAGGTTCATGCAATCCAAGAACCGAGACTCGAACTGGGTTGATATCGAAGTAGTGCACTCCAGGATATCTATTGTAGGGGCCGGGCCCAAGGCCCTCCCCTCAGGGAAGCCCTGCTCAGATGAAGGCCCAGGAAGTAGGCCCAAACCGCTGGACCGGCGCTTAGGCGCGGCTGTGCGCCAGACCGGGTGGCGCCCATACCGCCAGCGGCGTTTCCGTACGACTGACGCCGCCTGACTCGCCCCAGTCTGACATCTTCCGTACAGCAGAAGTCGCTTCCCCTACAAGGCACACGACATGTATTTAATGCGTATTAAATGTTTGTGTCCCCTCCGTCCCTATATAAATGGGACCTGTACACCCGGAATAAAGGCAATAAGACAACATTCATAACTCCTGCTCTTATTCATTCCTCCTACCATTTTCCGATCTTAACATTGGCGCCGTCTGTGGGAAACACGGACTAAAAGTCATGGCTCGCACTCGTAGCAATCGCAGAGCAACCAGTTCCACACGTGACCAGCAGGCATTTCCCCAAAATCTCCCGCCCACCGAAAACACCCCCGAAGGCCCCCCGCGTCCCGATCCCAACCAGGACGAGCTCTTAGCAGCCCTCCCTATTCGGACCCGCCAGGCAGTGGAGCAATTTGTCGAGCGCCGGGTCACCACCCTAGTGGATGCCGCGCTATCTCGTCATCTAAATGGGCGCCAGGAAGGCGCCGGGGACACCTCGGGAGCGCCACGTGCACCCCCTCCCCCCGCGGCGGCCGCAAGCTCGCGTTTGACGCCTACCCCTTCAGGGGACAACGTTTCCCAAGCAAACACTAGCATGACCATGAGGGAAGTGCATAAACTAGTCGAGGACCGCGTGGCCAGAGCCCTCGAAGCCAACAACCGCCGCCGGTATGGGCTCCCGGCCGTTGAAGAGGATGTCGCCAGCCCCTTTTCCGCCGAAATCCAGGCGGTCACCTTACCTCCGAGGTTCAAGGCTCCGCAAATCAACGCGTATGATGGAAAGACCGATCCCCGCGACCACTTGCGCGCCCATGTCAACTCCCTCCTAGGGAGAGGGGCCACGGACGAAATTCAGTGCCTCCTGTTTCCAGGGAAGTTGAAGGGCCTCGCAGCGGACTGGTTTTACTCGTTAGAACCCGGGTCCATCTCCCACTTCGCCTCACTAAAAGAAAAGTTTTTAGAGCGCTTCGCAGGGTCGCTTCGGATCAAGCGTACCCCCATGGAACTTTTCGGAATGCAGCAACGGGACCGGGAATCCCTTCGCCATTGGTACGAGCGATTTGTTAGAGTGGCGGCCGAAGTGGATGATCTGACCCCGCGAGAAAAAATGGCCGCATTTCAGCGCGGCCTGAGGGATGAGGAGTTCGCAAAAAACCTGATCATCGACCCCCCCAGCGACTTTGCCGATCTGGCGGCGCGGGCTCAACGCTTCATGACGATCGAGGAGGCCGACTGGAGGCGCAAGGACACCAAGCGAAAAGAAGCCCCTACCGATCGGCGAGAAGAGCGGGGACGGGACAACAAACGAGAGAAGTACACCCCACTGTTGGCCCCGCGCGCTGTTGTCCTTGCGGAAGGGGAGAAGCGACGCTTGATCAGAGCCCCTCGCACCACCAAAGAAACGTTGGGACCGGACGCGGACCGATATTGCCGATATCACCGGGCGTCGGGCCACGACACTGAAGACTGCCGCCAGTTGAGGGCTGAAATAGAACGGCTGGTCCAAAGGGGACATCTGCAAGAGTACGTACAGCGACCGCCCGCCAAAAACACGTGGCGACGAGACCCGGAGGCCGGAAACACGCTGGCGGACAGGCGGGAGAATGAGAGGCCGGCGGCCAGAGCCCCCTCACCCCGGGAGCGTCGAGGAACGATACACGTGATCACCGGCGAGCGTTCCTCCGGAAGCAAGCGCCCCGCGAACGAGATGCAGTGCCTGGAGCTAGACCGAAATTACTCGATCACGTTCACAGACGAAGACGCCGCGCCCGTACCTCCCTCAGCGCGAGACGAAGCATTGGTGATTACGGCCGACATCGGGGGATTCGAGGTGCGGCGGATCCTCGTTGATAATGGGAGCTCGGCTGACGTCCTGTACTACGATGCGTTCAGGAAGATGGGCTTCACCGACGCTGACCTCTCCCCGGCGGATACACCGTTGATAGGTTTCAATGGGGGAACGGTGTACCCAAAGGGGACCATCGCCCTACCTTTCTCCTTAGGCGACGGCAACAAGACGTCAAGTTGCATGACCACTCTCCTGGTAGTAGACATCCAGTCCGCCTATAACGCGATCATGGGGCGCCCCGCGCTGAATGCTCTCCGAGCCATACCATCCACCTACCATCAAATGGTTAAATTCCCTACCGGCAATGGCACAGGAAGCGTGCGAGGGAACCACCAGGTGGCGAAGCGTTGCCATCTGGCAACCCTGAAGGAGACCCGGGCTCGCCCCGCACTGCAGATTGAGCCTGACCCTCGCGATGGATGCGAGCGACCTGCCCCGGTGGGTGAACTGGAGGAAGTCTTCCTGACGCCGACGAGGAGCGTCCGGATCGGCGCAGAATTGGACAACCCCAGTAAGCGAAGCTTAATTGCGTTATTGCAAGAATATTCTGACGTGTTTGCATGGACGCCTGCAGACATGCCGGGTATCGATCAATCAATCATCACCCATCGCCTTGCAGTCAACCCGACCGCCCGCCCCGTCATTCAAAAGCGGCGCTCTATGGGGGCAGAACGAAGAGAGGCCGTCCGAGAGGAGGTAGCGAGGCTTTTGGCGGCCAACTTCATCGAGGAGGTCCGCTTCCAAACGTGGGTCGCAAACGCTGTCCTAGTGCGCAAGCCAAACGGACGATGGCGGATGTGCGTGGACTACACAGATCTCAACAAAGCGTGCCCCAAAGACGCCTACCCGTTGCCCCGCATAGACCAGCTGGTTGACGCCACAGCCAGCCACGAGCTGCTCAGCTTCATGGATGCCTATTCCGGGTACAACCAGATAGCGATGCATCCGGGAGACAGGCAAAAAACGGCGTTCTACGCAGCAGACGGGGTCTACTGTTACCGCGTGATGCCGTTCGGCCTTAAAAACGCGGGAGCAACATATCAGCGGCTGATCAACCGCCTATTCGCAGCACAGCTGGGGAATACCATGGAGGCATATGTCGATGACATGATCGTCAAATCCAAACGGGCGGCGGCGCACCAAGGGGACCTTCGGGCAGCGCTTGAATTGATGAGGCGCTACAACCTCCGGCTAAACCCTGAAAAGTGCGCCTTCGGGGTGAAGTCGGGAAAATTTTTGGGATTCATGCTCACTCACAGGGGCATTGAGGTGAACCCCGAAAAAATCAGAGCCATAGAAGACATGAAATCCCCCTCGACGATCAAAGAGGTTCAGCGCCTCACGGGCCGGCTCGCGGCACTCTCCCGTTTCCTCTCCAAGGCGGGAGACAAATGTTTCCCCTTCTTCACGGGGATCAAGGCAGGAAAAGCCTTCGCCTGGACAGCGGAGTGCGAGGAAGCGTTCTCTCGACTCAAGGCCTACCTCAGCTCTCCCCCGTGCCTGGCGACCCCGACGCAGGGGGAAACGCTCAGGCTTTACCTAGGGGTAAGCGACGTTGCGATCAGTTCCGCCCTGGTCGTTGAACGGGAAGGAAGGCAGCGCCCTGTGTATTACGTGAGCAAAGTCATGATTCCGGCGGAGCGCCGCTACTTACCCATGGAAAAGT
The DNA here is from genome assembly GCA_037672795.1 of Lagerstroemia speciosa. Classification (NCBI taxonomy): domain Eukaryota; kingdom Viridiplantae; phylum Streptophyta; class Magnoliopsida; order Myrtales; family Lythraceae; genus Lagerstroemia; species Lagerstroemia speciosa. The sequence goes on along the minus strand of CM075300.1, from coordinate 4,739,964 downwards.
TCACCTTGGCCGTCATCGTAGCAGCACGAAAACTAAGACCCTACTTCCAGGCGCATCCCATTGCTGTCCGCACCAACCAGTCCCTAAGGCAAGTCCTCCGCAGGCCTGAGTTATCAGGAAGAATGGTGCGATGGGCCATCGAGCTCAGTGAGTTTGACATCATTTTTGAGCCACGAGGAGCCATCAAGGCCCAGGCGCTGGCCGACTTCATCGCAGAGAACACCGGGCCAGATGACGCCACCGCACACCCGCCTGCTGACGTCTGGGAAGTGCTCGCTGACGGGTCATCTACCAGGGGTGTCGCGGGGGCAGGATGCGTCATAGTACCACCGGAGGGACCGCCGCTTACCTACAGTCTCGTGCTGTCCTTCCCCGCAACCAACAACGAGGCGGAATATGAAGCCCTAATCACTGGGCTGCTAATAGCGCGAGGAGCCGGGGCACGGCGAGTCCTCGCCAAATGCGACTCACAACTCGTGGTGGGCCAGATAAATGGAGAGTGTGAGGCCAAGGGGGACAACATGAAGCGTTGCTTGGAAAGAGCGAAGGAGGTGATCCGACAGTTCGACGAGGCAAAAATCGTCCAGATCCCCAGAGAGCAAAACCACTGGGCAGATCTGCTGAGCAAGGCAGCCACGGGGCAAGCTTACTCTCCCCTCAGCTTTATCGAGCGTCGAAGGATATCCGAGACGTACACACCCCTCGCGGTGCTTTGCGCCCAGAACGAGGAAAACTGGATGACTCCTATTCACAGATACCTGGAAAGAGATCACCTCCCCACCGACCCCATAGAGGCTCGGCGTATCAGGTTGCGCGCCGCCAGATACACCATATTGGGCGAAACGCTCTATCGGCGCGGGGTATCCCAGCCCCTTTTGCGCTGCCTTGGTCCAGAGGAGGCACATTATGTATTGCGCGAAATCCACGAAGGAATTGCGGGAAGTCACCAGGGAGCCAAGGCGATTTCCCGCATAGCCCTCCGACAGGGTTATTACTGGCCGACGATGATGGACGACGCGCGAGCCTTGGTTCGAAGCTGCCCCGCATGCCAGGCATTCGAGCGTCACCCTACCGGATCTCCCACTGAACTCACTGGTATGATGTCACCCTGGCCCTTCGCCCAATGGGGGATCGACATACTAGGGCCCTTCCCGATGGCCTCTGCGCAGCGCCGATTCCTGTTCGTCGCGGTGGATTATTTCTCCAAATGGGTGGAAGCTGAGGCAGTCGCCACCATCACGGACAAGGCATCCCGCAGGTTCGTGATGAAGCATATAGTGTACCGATTCGGCATCCCCCACACCCTTATCTCAGACAACGGCACGCAGTTCAGAGGAAAAGCTTTCCAGGAGATGTGCCAGGAGCTCCGAATCAAACAACGCTTCACCTCGGTAGCGCACCCTCAAACAAATGGGCAAACCGAGGTCACTAACAGGACCCTCCTTCACGGCTTGCGTACAAGGCTGAGCGCACTAGGAGGGTCATGGGTCGACGAGCTGGACAACGTGCTATGGGCCTATCGCGTGACACCCCGTACGGCCACCGACGCGACACCTTTTTCCCTCGTCTACGGGTCGGAGGCGGTTATTCCTGCCGAAGTGGCAGTAAACACACGTCGAGTGGCCGCGTTTGAAGAACTGGACAACAATCGTCTTCGGGGGGAGGACTTGGACCTGGCAGAAGAAAAGCGCATGCGGGCTCTCACCAATATGCACAAAGCAAAGCAAGCGGCGGCACGCTACTTCAACCGGAGGGTCCGGGCGCGACAATTCAGTGTGGGGGATCTGGTCCTCCGCCAGAACAAGTTCTCCAAACACCAGACGGGCAAGCTCGCACCCAAATGGGAAGGCCCCTACCGCATCAACGGGATCCCTTATCCGGGCGCGTACATTTTGCAGGATATGGAGGGACGCACCCTGCCACACACTTTTAACGCAGAGGTACTCAAAAAGTTCTTCTATTAACGCACCGTATTCTACTTGTACCCTTGCACATACATGGTTAAATGTAGCCCTTATTCTGCAACGCTCGTCTTAAAATATATATATAAAAAAAAAAAAAAAAAAGGCACAAAGACCTCCACCTCTCGGGGGCACAAAGACCTCCAACACTCGGGGGCACCAAAGACCTCCACCTCTCGGGGGCACAAAGACCTCCAACACTCGGGGGCACCAAAGACCTCCACCTCTCGGGGGCACAAAGACCTCCAACACTCGGGGGCACCAAAGACCTCCACCTCTCGGGGGCACCAAAGACCTCCACCTCTCGGGGGCACAAAGACCTCCAACACTCGGGGGCACCAAAGACCTCCACCTCTCGGGGGCACAAAGACCTCCAACACTCGGGGGCACTAAAGACCTCAGATCTCCTGGGGCACAAAGACCTCCAACACTCGGGGGCACAAAAGACCTCAGATCTCCTGGGGCACAAAAGACCTCCAACGCTCGGGGGCACAAAGACCTCAGCACGCCTGAGGCATTAAAGACCTCAAGCCTCCTGAGGCACGAAGGTTCCCGCCGAGTGGGCCACCGAGACCCAAGGCAACAAGCACCGCTAAGGCACACAAGCGCGTAAAAAACCCAAAGAAAAGACCCGCTAAAATGTCAAGAGGAACCAACCGCGGCGCAGAGATACCGGCCTATCGCGTTTCGACCTACAATGAGCTACTCTAGTCATCCTCAACGCAAAGCAGCGCGGAACGCGCACGCCTCAAGATATACCGCTAAAACAGGAGCCGAAAAAGCGCCGAAACACTTTCAAATACTAAAAAGTGATCGGTACACGGCGTGGTAGCAAGCTATTACTTCGAAAGCGTTGAAAACAAAGACGAGGGAATGGGTCGTGACTAACAAGTAAATGCTGAAAGGAGCAAGCGTCACAATACTCGGGAAAAAACGCCAAATTCATTAAAGGCAACTGCGTTACATAACTTCTTTACACGGTTTTATTTACAAACTACCCCTAGGCCTATGGAGTTGCAGCGCCGCGGGCCTCGTCCAGGAGGCGGAGACAGTCCAGGCTCGGGATCTCTGACAGGTCGACGCTTGGGTGCAGGCGCTGGAGGTCATCCTTAACAGAGCGGAGGGAGTCCACTATGGCTCTGCCCCCACGCGCCGCCAGCTCTTCTGTGAAGGCTTCACTGGCCTTGTACTCCTCCACAGCTTCTTGCTTGGCACGCGCCACCTCCGCCGACTTCTCCGCGACAGCCGAAGAAAGCGCCAGGGCAGACTCCTGCAGTTGTGCCTGAAGTCTCCCCTCTTCGGCAGACCTGACGGACCGCTCCCGCTCCAGCTGCTCCTTGAGGACTCTCACTTCCTCTTGGAGCTCGGCCTTCCCCGCCTCCTCGGAGGCAAGTCGCGTCTTCAGCGCCTCGACCTCGTCCCGGGCTCCAGCCATCTCCTGCTCCGCGGCATCCACCTGGATTTCCAAGGACTGGATGCTGGCGCGCATGTTCTGGCGCTGCTTCCTCCAGTTGCGCCTCTTATTTGTAAGCCGCTGGATCTGAGCCTGTAGCTCAGGAACGCTGGCACGCTCTTGGCTCCAGGTGTCCATCAGCAGCCCAGGAATCATGGCCCCCTGTCATAACGCATCGTCAGCAATGCATATGAGACGCAGAACACTAGCGGACCATTTGAAACAGGATATCAGAAGAGGCGCTCACCATTAGCGAGTAGTAGCGCGCATGGGCGAAGAGGTCATCCCTTGTCTCCAGTGGAGGCAACTCCCCCACGAGGCGCTGGAGGGCCCTGGTGAAACGTAGCTGCGTCTCCACGTCCCCCAGTAGTCCTCGGATGGGAGAGCCAGTCGTAGGAAGGGACGCCTGCACAAAAGAGGCGATCAGCAATACGCTAAGTTATTCTAACAAGGAACCTGGCAACACGCGTCACTTACCTCAGCGTGCTCCTCGCCCTGGTCCGCTCCAGAAGCCCTTCGCTCCGATCCCTCGCCCTCCTGCCCCTGGGCAGGACTTGGGAAAGGCGCCGGAGGTGCCGGCTCAGAAGGGCTGGGGCCCCTCGATGGGGAGCCGAGCCCCAGGGAGTGAGGCGCTGCACGCCCTGGAGCCTCTAAGGCAGAGACCTGAGGCGAGCTGGGATTAACCTCTCCTTGCGAAGCCCCGAGGGCAGAGGCGCCAACCAAGCTGGAGGAGGTAAACCGAATCTTGCGCCGCTTCCGCGCCAGCGCCCCGCTCTCGCTAGATTCCCGCTCGGAGGGAACCTCCTCCACCTGGGCTGCAGCGCTGGAACCTCCAGCCGCGGAGGAAGAGATCAGAAGCACATCCTCCTCCTCACGCTTTCTCTTCCGAACTTCCTTGAGGGCCTTCTCCTGTACCAAGAGCTTGTCAATGATCTTCGTCCACTCGCCTCTCTCTGAAATCAACAAAGACAACCCAGAGGGAAGTTAGAAATTTACCAAGGCGTTCTTGGACAAGCCGCACATGTCCTCATCGACGCTCCACCTCCAGGGCGCTTCGGACACGAGGCCGTACTTAATCAAATTCTCTTCTGTGATGATGTTCCGAGCGTCAATCTTCACGCCCCGGAACTTCTCAGCATTGGCCCGCTCCCCCTTTTTCATGGACCCCCAGGGGTCCCCGTCGTGGAACTCCCTCTCGGGGCCTTTCCGCCACTTCCAACCCTCTGCGTCCCGCATGAAGAAAAAGACTCCTTCCACCCGGAGTTGGTGGACCCATAGTTTGTCACCAACGCTCCATAGATCTTCTTGCGGCGCGGTTGGAAATGGTAATAGCCCTCCTCTGAGCGTTGTACTAGCAGGTAAAAAAACCTAAAGAGGAGTCTACTGTGTTCTATCCTCTGCTCCCGGCAATACAGGTAGAACGCTGTCCACACTCGCCACGACGTGGGGGACAGCTGACCCGGGGCCAAGCGGTAGTACTTCAACATGGCCGCTACCGGCTCGGCCAACGGCCAACGGCCAACGGAGGCCGGCCCGGATCTGCTCGGGAAAGATCGCGAACTCTCCCGGGCACGGCTCCGAGGGCTCTTCGCCCTCACGGGGGAACCGAGGGGCGAAGTCTGCCCCAATTCTCCCTAGCCTAAGAACGGTCAGAAATCGAGGAGGGGTGAGTTTATTGGCGAAGATCTCATCACCTGGGTTTCCGGTGGAAGAAGCCGGAGCACTTGACGAGGCCATGGCAGCAAAGAGACGGAGGATCCGGTGATCGGAAAAGGGAGGAAAGTCAAAGAGCTGAAGCGAAAGAGAGATGTGAGGCTCGGGGCTAAGTGACGAGGGGTAGGGGCGGGGGCCGACTACTACCCTCCAGAAGGGCAATTAATGCCCCGGGAAGCCAAAAGGGCGGCGCGACGCTCCCACTGCCCCTGACAGGACGGTTCATCATCCCCTGACCAGACACGTGTCACCCCCGGGCTAGGCATAATTTCCAAATTTCAAAAGTCAGTTTCCCGCGCGTTCCGACGCGTGAAACTCGGGGGCAAGTGTAGGGGCCGGGCCCAAGGCCCTCCCCTCAGGGAAGCCCTGCTCAGATGAAGGCCCAGGAAGTAGGCCCAAACCGCTGGACCGGCGCTTAGGCGCGGCTGTGCGCCAGACCGGGTGGCGCCCATACCGCCAGCGGCGTTTCCGTACGACTGACGCCGCCTGACTCGCCCCAGTCTGACATCTTCCGTACAGCAGAAGTCGCTTCCCCTACAAGGCACACGACATGTATTTAATGCGTATTAAATGTTTGTGTCCCCTCCGTCCCTATATAAATGGGACCTGTACACCCGGAATAAAGGCAATAAGACAACATTCATAACTCCTGCTCTTATTCATTCCTCCTACCATTTTCCGATCTTAACATCTATAACCTCTCGATTTGTGTTTGACTTGTTCTCCTTAAATGTACCATCTGTTAAGGAAATTTTTGTGCTAATTTACTTGCAAATTAAAAGGTTCATAAGCTCTTAGGTTTTTCATGATCCGGGACTCCAATTGTTGATGTCTACATATATTGTTTGGATTACTATATCTCATCTTTGTAGTTTTGTAATTTTCTTTAATAATGAACGATCTTTTATACTTGTGAATTACCAAAAAATAAAGTCCGGTCCATGGAAGCCATGAGGCATGGACTGTTATCCCTTCATTGTTGCCCACAGCCTCCCTACACAAAAGTGTAAAAGGAAGGAGGTCCTCGTATGTTCTTGAGGAGACCCAGTTCATTACCCCGACCACTCATCCCTTACATGCTAGTACCATTATAGATTTGCCCTTCTTGCAGGTTCTTGGAGTGTGAGATTGCGAGAATTATGAGAAAGACCTTCACCGAGGAATCTACGACCGAGTTTCAGTTATTATAACGTGGAGAAAGAAATCCAGGACTTACAACAGTGAGTTTTAAGATCCCATGTTTTGAATCATATTAAAGCATTTACTATCAAAACTTTTTGTTAGAAATGCATTTTTTGGATCTAAACTTGAAGGGTACTAGCTCTTGTGATACACAGTAGATATTTGATAGTGATAAGCGGACAAAAAAAATAGGATTATTTTATTCAATTGGGGCATGTCTGTCTCCGTCTTTACTAGTAAAAGAAGCACACCACATGATTCACGTAATATCTTAGTTTGCTTGTCCTCCATGACATCGACAAGAGAGTGATTATCCATTGATGTAGGGAGGATATTATAAATTCATACATAATAGTGGGTTGGTTCCTCTTTTCCACTCTTAAGCCGAGAGATTGAAAACTCATTGCCCTAAACATGTTGTCAGCCAGTGAGTAGTTATACTCAATTACTAACTTACGGTTGGCCTAATAATTCTCACACTAAATCTTCAAATGAGTGACCCCATAATCAAATTTTAAATTGGGAGGATCGACAGGAATTTTTTCAGGAATTCCGGTCTAACGGTAGATTATTCTCGAGATGCATTTTATCTAGTCCCGTATATTACATGGTGTAAATTAAAAAAAGTTGTACTCAATTAGGTTTTTGGTGCTGTCGGCCAATGTGAACTCAACATTTCTTTTCTTATTACCTGGCTCCCATTTTCTATTATTATTTTCCCCTACCTTTTTTACACTTGCCTTCGGATACCTACAATCTAGCGGTCTAATTTTAGAGAAAGATTTCCACGTAACGGATATGTTATATAACAGTGTTCATATAATATTATAAATTAATCAAATTTAGTTTTTTAGGATTTTATTAAAAAATTTAAAATATCTAAAATTTATTAATTCATATGATATCGCATCAATACTGTCATGTAACTACTCATTCTATCCAGGACACTTCCCCAATTTCTACCAACTTGGAATTGAAAAAGAAAAAGAAAGAAAAATCTGTTTCTTTCTTTCTGCTGCATTTCACGGACATTGACCCACGTGGAAAATAATTTGTTGAATTTGGTAAATGTAAGCTCGTCTTACCACTTTTATCATTTATAATTGAATAGTCAGAAAATTCAGCTGAGTCAAATACCCAATCTCGCGTGCTTTTGAATCCTGTGGGTGTCTTTTGTTGTTCTTTCTGTTGTTGCTGATACGGTTTTAGGGGTGCACGGAAGGCGATCATCCTCTTGAACTCTAGAAAATTCATAAAATCTTACGTATGTTTCACATGATTCTATCATTTTTTGGGATGAATTAACTTATTTCACTCACTTGAATCAATCGTACTCATCTTCTATTAAGTTTCGCTCCCGTGTTGGACTAGTTTTTAGAATTCGTCCCTCAGCTCGGTATGTATCCTACAGTGTCATTAGGACTCCCGTGTCTGTACCACATGACAATTTCCGCCGTATTTTTCTCGATCACGGACTAGTTTTCTGAATTCGTCCCTCAGCCCGGTATATATGCTACAGTGTCATTAGGACTCCCGTGTCTGTACCACATGACAATTTCCGCCGTAATTTCTCGATCTTATTCTGAAACCCGATCCTTTTAAATGTTATTTCCATTTTACCCTTGCCAATCAAACGCAATGGTAAACTGTGGTGGCGGCACAAATGAATAGTGCAATTTCCTTGTCTGCATCACCTAGCACAGAAGTATTCCACAGTTCTGTTACGCGACTCCCTTTACACAACACGGTAGAACATACACTCTCTTAGGAGCTGTCCTGTTCCATTGGAGTTGGTGCCGCATAAGGTGCAGCGGTGCCTCTGCGTCGGACCAGGGGACGATTAAGTTCACAGATCTTCAGGGCCTCGTACCGCATGCCCTTGGGGATCTGAATCGGCTGAGACTTGACACAAATTGAACGAAATGTCGGTTGGAAGTCAGGTATGCCTTTAACATGAAACAAACAGCAAAGCAAGCCCAACCTGGATGACAGTCTGATTCGCTCCCCTGACACTCGAGTCGGGTTGCGATGATCAGACCGGACAACATTAAATGATGAGACAGAAAATTATGCGAGACAGTGGCGAATCTTTTTTCGATAGTAAAGGAAACTTATGAATCTAATATAATATTAAAAGATAATGAAAAATAAAAGAAATGATACATAACTCATACTATGGAAATCGAACTCCGGCCATTCAGTTATGAGATAGAATTTTGTAATGTTGCAAAAGCTCTGTTACTCAGAAAGTGGCAATCTTTAACCCATGATAATGGTACCAGAAGGATGACACAAATCAGTTCCAAGTGCTCGGCCATGTAAATTCCTCGTAAACTGAAAGTGCCTAACAATTTATCAAAATTTATTTTGCTAAAAAATCAGTCTCATTATAATTTTTATTATTTTATTTAAATCAATTTTAATTAACTCTTATATATATATAATGCATAATTAATCAACACTAAATATGTAAACCTCAAATCAAGCTTTTATTGGGACATGCCATTTCTCCATCCTTAGGTAGGTGATTTTATTTCGTCACGTGAATGGAGATGTGACTTGAGAAAATACCAAATAAATTATAATAAATGAGCAAATTAATATAATTTATCTAAACTGTTATCACAATTATTATTGAGCAGAGTAATTTAATTAATATTTTTTTATATTGTTATTGTAGTGTATGATCATTGAAAATTTTCTTCCCTAGGCTAGTAGGTCGAGGGGTCGGGTCAGGCCGGGCCGGGCTGCCACTAGTCATTACCGCGGTCTTCTGTTGCCATGATGAGGCTATGAAAAGACGGTTTTAACCCTAGCTATGCATGTGAAAGTTCCTTTATCATCCATGATTAAGATGATCTGTAATGTGAAAGGGCACAAACAATTACATCAGTTTTGGAATTTTATAAGAAAAAAGGAGCTAATCATGTTGAGTTTTAATGCACAAATTGATAAGGTTTCGCTTCGATTTTTGTTTTAATAGACTCTCACCATCGAGCAACTGCCTTTATAACATCATCCAATGTCTGCACATAGTTGGATCCATTTTGCACTTCATCGATCATTTACCATTCGAATCAAATGAAAGTGATTAACGGGGTAAGACTGGCAAATCTTAACACAGCAAGTTAACCCAATGGACATGATATATAATTAGACGTGTTTGGATTGAGCCTAACGCGTTTCATATTTAAATGGTTAAACTCATATAACTCATATAGATAATCGTGTTAAAAGGAGTTGAAACTCATATAAACTTACAAGGCGCTATTAAGCTTCTTTAACTAGATGTGTTTTAACGTGAGTATTTAACTTATTAACCCATTTAGCATATCTACGTAAAGAAAACATCCCATTTAATTTATGAATTAAACATGTGTTATAAATAAATTAAACATATCATGTTTAGGTCACCCTATTAGTAAAGAGATCTTGCTCGTTTTTAACACTTTTGACCCACATACCAACAAATGCATGTACAATCAGGTCTAGATTTTTTCTGGTATAAACTATTCAGACATGACAAGTTTAAACACGGTATGACACATTTTACCATGCCTACGCTATGGAATCGTACCTGTGTCAGCATTCATAGATCACCATCAAAGTCGGCGATTATATACCGTGGTCTTCTGCATTTAAAAATCACATTAATAGAATAATTTTTAATCAATTGAGAATTATATAAATGAGTTGGAAATCTTTTTTCATCCTATTACATTGTTGAAATATGAAACGGTTACTCGAAGCAAATAACACTAATATTACATATCTCAAATCTTAGAAGAGCATTGTGAATGAAAAATAAGGAGAATTAAAGACGACATGTCGCGACACAGGCATACATTCTCGATTAGTTAAAGATAACAAAGCATGCATTGTAGTCGGTCCCAGGTAACAGTGCAGCGTTTCTAATGTCAGTCTGAAACTCAAAAATTTATATGCAACTGAAAACTCGCTTTACAAAAGCCAGTGGACTCGGGACACCGTCACCGTCGATGCCTAGATGGCGACGAACTTTTGTTATTTAGGAATATGCCTTCAGAATGGAACACTCTTATGCAAACTACAACATATCAAAAGCTATACAAAAGAAGAATCCAACAGCAGCTACAAGTTCAAATCCAATGCTGACCGATATGAAAAAGGTTCAAAGACCGAAGGCCTAGAGATCATAAGTAAAGGTCCAACTATATCCACTCCATTCCACAAAGAATGGGATGTTCTGGAGGTAACAACAATCACGATCACAGTTATAATCACATAAAAAAAATGATAACTCAAAAGGCAAGAAAATACCACACGCAAGGTTGCTTGAGAGAGATACTGCCCTATTGCGGTCTGTAGTAGCCGGTTTGGCCATGGGGGGGGTACGGACCTGGAGCAGTGTATGGAGGTGGTGGATATGGGCCAGGCTGGTGCGCAGGTGCACCGTAATAAGGTCCTCTCCACCCAGGATAGGCAGGCTGGCCATACTCGTGGCTCGCTGGTGGCTGTTGCTGGGTTGGTGGATGGCCATAGGAAGGGGTGGGAGACACCTGGTAAGGCGGGGGTGGAGCCTGCTGCTGGGTGGAGCCATAAGGGGGTTGGTGGTAGGAGTATCCGGTCGAAGCAGCAGGCTGATCAGGAGGTTGATAAACCGGAGTCTGTGGCATATTTTGCCCTGTGGATGGTGGAGGAGGGGTGGACCTCTGGTGGGGATGATGGCTCACTGGAGGGTAGCTGCTGTTGTACGAACCGGCATTCTTGTCCTGGAAGCTTAGACCTGCCATACTCCTCTGGACATCCTCGATCATTTCTCGGCACTGGATGCTCCTCGTCATAACAAAGTCACTGCACTGCTGCTTCACGTTTGTGATTGCATCCTGTGAAGAGAGGGACCGGGTTAGCCAAATATAGTCGCCCTTTCATGTGTTAATCAAAGGACCACTGTATTTTACCCCGGAAAAATTATAGTGCCCCTTCTTTTACATATGATACAACAGGCTCTTTCACTTCTTCTTTAATAAAACGACAGCAACTTCCCCTTATAAATCAAGAAAACATTTCATGAAGCTCAAGTCCGGGCACATCTTTCTAGATTTCCAATTCCTTGTTTTCTGCAAAAAGTAAATAGTAGGAAAGATTTTCCCTATTTTCAGCAACCAAATCATCAAACATTTTTGAGACAAGAAGAATACATTAATGGGGCATAAAGGAAGCGGAAGAATACTTCAACATTATTCAGACAAGAAACATGAAACCAGTACTTACCAAAATATTTTACAAAACAACTCTGTTTACTCAACAAGTATCATTGTTCTTACCTGAAGGGTGACATAGAACTTCAGTCCCTCGTTGATATTCTCCTTGACTTCTCGGTACTTTGCAATGGCAGCTTGAATCTGCTTATAACATTTCTCCCGGGATGCTGCAAAAAATGATAGAAAGAGAATCAATTGAATCAGGTCCAAGGCACTGTAAAATCAATAAAATGCCAATCCACTGCATTGTGACAATCTCAGTTAAAGAGTAATTGACGAGCTACTGAAATTAGAGACAAGTCAAGCCCTCCAGGAGAGTATTAATGTTCATTTCTAATTCATTACACCCAAATAGATTTGCAACAGATCTTGAGAAGGGAAAACTAATTTCAGTTCCATCTTATAACAGAGTAGCATATTACAAATGTCATTACAGTATGCATTTACCATCCCTAGGACTGATGACGGAAAGGACAGTTGGATTATGTATATATAATGAACAAATACATAACTTGCTAAGCATATTCTACCTTTGTAGTCTTCCAGATTGAAGATTGCAGAGAAATCATCATTTTGAGCCTGCAACCGAGAAAGTCTATCTCAGAATATTCAAAATACATGAAAAGCAAGGAATTTTGTTTCAGTAAATTCTCTCCCTTGATTGATGAACTCCGGCATTAGATGTCACTATTGCAGAAACTGAAAATATTAACACCTTGATTTCTTCCGCAGAAAGGAAATTTAACAGGCAAAATATATATTGAGCAATCACCTGGATTTGCAACAACAGCTGCTCTTGAGCCTCAATATTTTGTGCAATGTCCTCACAGATGTGATCATACTTGGACAGCTCCTTCTTAAAGAGTTCCTCATAGGATCCTGTCGACGTCATCAATTTTGGTAGTATATCATCCTGACACCAATGACATGTAAGGTTTCAGAAAAGCATAATATAAATCTAGAGCATGGAAAATAATTGCTTAAGCAAATGATAAAGCATGAAATGGAGCAGTAGAATCAACTTGCCAGAACCAAACCAGGCATTGGTGAAGGTATGCAGTAACTTTCTTAAATGTAATCTCAAATAAATTCACTTTCCGATCTATAGGTTATAGGCTTGGTTTTTCTTTATGGTAGTCTATCCATCTCCAATCTTATTTTGATAAAAACATATAAAATCTACTTCTCACAATTTCTGTTTCCTCCACCGAATGGTCTAGATTCCAATCATCATAACTTCTTTTGCCAGTCGATCCTATATTGCATCAATTAGAAGGTGAGACCACTCTGAGAAGTCAATATTAAGATTTTCCAGTTCATTTCTTCCACATATTCTTCTGTCTCTTTACAAATCTAATGAATGTATCAAAATTTAACACAACCAAGAGCACTAGTAAGAGGGGGGACGACCTTTCTTTTCATCTCCTTAAGCATGTCCTCAAGCCCTGCCCTTTGCGCACCGAGGGTTTCCAGTTGTCTCTGTGACCAAAGAAACTAAATGTTAAGCCCGCAATTTATATTGAGTCAGTAACTCATTTTTGTCATTTGACACATTCCCGGTACAGGGAAAAATATTATTAGACAAGTATTACTTATCCATAATCGACAAAAGAAACAATCAGCATTAATCAACACAGTGCGGAAAATTGGCATTCCTGAGAAAACCATCTAACTGGGGGAAATATATTTTAGAATTAAACTATCAGCGCATTAGGGGAACATACAAAAAAGTAATATTACCAGGCTTTGCTTCAAAGCACCCACAATAGCATCTTCATTGGCGTCCAAGGACATTATTGGTCGGGCCAAAGTTGGAAGAGCTGATTCGATCTGAATAGCAGAGAACGCACCCATAGTTAATCAAATCAGACGAGCACTAAATAGGGTAGGCTTAATCCATACCGAGATCAACAAAAAGGCTATCAACCCATTTACTAAAGCTGACTTATTATACAAAATGGCAGCATCCTGCACTAACATTGAAATGAGAAAAGGAAGGTTTGCATAGCTCCCAATTCTCAAAAAAGAATTTAGAAAGGATTATATATGTTCATGTCCAACTCACTAAATTATATGCACATTGCAAATGAAAAGCAGATGACAGGACCACAAAAATAAACCAAAGAACCAAGCTATCCTGATCTTAACAACTTGCATAAAGATGCCAAATCAAGAGGTCAATTTTACAGTGTATACTGCACCAAAATAATGAGATTTGTTATTAAAAAAAAAAAAGAACAACCAATATAAAGAACCAGGGGTACATGATATAATTAAAACAGAACAAATACCGGGCGGCGATCTAGGATAGACATGAGGGCAGAGTGATCTCTGACAGACCGCTCAATCTTGGCATCACTTTCAGCTGCCTGCTTCAAGTTACCCGCAAACCTGTTCAGCCTGTCCTGAATATTTTTAGTGAGGGTGCTGGATTGAGGTCGAGTCCACCGTGTTCCAAATTGGCTTCTGAATTGTGCATCTTCTCTAGCCTCTTTCTGAAGAAGCTCTTCAGTCTGAACCAGCAATTCCTGGTTCACCCTCCTAAGATCCCGAAGCTGCTGCAGCTCAGCTTCCAGGCCAGCTGGGCCTCCACTAATCTGCACCGCCTCCACATCCTCTTTAAGATCTGCTGGAAGACTGAAGTGACCTTCCAACGCTAGTAAACTATCTGGCAGGTCCATTTCCTTGAGCCTAACTCGAGTCAGTTCGCTCCCTTGCTGCAGTTTCTCAGCTTGTATTCGGATGATATCATCAACCATCTCAGTGTACCTAGAAAGTGCCTTCGCACTACTGTCTGGAACTAGACTTGCAAACAGTTTCTCTTTGCTTGCATCCAACACCTCATTCATTGCGAGTGGCTTCACCATGGAAAATGCAGGGAGAGGTGGGAGGGAACTGGGGGATGGGACTCTCATAAGGTAGACTCTGTCATTTTCCTTCACAGCTCGCTCTAAATTGCGGTTGATGTTTGCCTCAAGCTTGCTCATTGCATCTAGAAGCTGTGCTGCTGCACCTTTAGAGTTCTTCTTGGCCTCTGATAAAGCATTAATACCACTACGCAAGCGAGCAATTTCCTCCGCTACCTCCTCTTTCTCGTGCAGCTCTATGCCATATCTATAGCATGCCTCGCCATAAAATAGAGCTGCCTTAAGCTGTACATGTGCTATCCAGGCCCTGTCAAAATGCTGGTTTAATGGAGCCACACTGAGGCCAGCAAAGGCTTCTTCATAGTATAATCCAACCTGTTTTCCAACAAAGAATGAATTATGAAGATACTTTCTAATCTTTACTGAATAAAACACATAAGAGGTTATAAAAGGAGCTCTCTTCATACACACATAAAACATTCATCAAAAAGTATCACAATTCCCAATTAACCCCTCGAAAGATGGGCTAATCTAGCAAGCAGTAAATGAATCAACAACCAAATTTATTCCAAAGCAAAGGCCTCAAAAACATCCACAACTTAAAACAGCTATACGCAGCAGAAAAATAAGGCGGTGCAACCAAACCAAATATGACTCAAAGATACGATTCAGTAACAAACAAGCCTTGGCAGAGGCTGAACTGCCCCCAATTTCCCCAACCTCTGGAAGATGTTCTTCTGTAAATGTTTATCAGTCCAACGTGAATTCTATTTTATTTTTTTGTTAATTCAACACCTTAGCCTTCAAAAACTCTCCCAATTAGTTACAAGCATTAGCCTCCCCTAGAATTAAAAATCAAATAAGAACATCCTCATTCAAGTCCTTTTATGCCTTACCTCTTTTACACCAAATCTGCATCCTGTTAAGCACCACCCTAAACTCAAACCCTCTCCAAATTCAACCCTGTAGAGCAAGCTTTTTCCTTACCTGAACTCCCAGTACTATCCCAAAAGTCACATATACATTTCAGGCTAAAAGTCAACTGCATTTAACAGTATAACCCAAAGATACACTGTATCAAGGCATATCCATTATCTTCTATCAAAATTCAATCGATTTGCATACATTCAGTTTTTGATAGTTTCTTATGCATTGAGAAATTTTCCATGTAACCATTGTGCCGCTCTCAATTTTTACCAGCACTGCCCTCAAGTTCGCCAATTGAAACTCCGCCAACATTTCCACAAAGCAAAATCCTGCTTCTCTTAAACTTAAGCCCCATTTTCAACTGGGAAAATTAATCAATCAGTACCAGAAAAACGAATCATCGGCAAGATAACTAAGAACAGCAATACTGACCTGCCTAGAGATCTTAGCACAGACCCCGGGAGTACTCCCCTTGGCGATCGTGTTCTCAAACACACACTCCTGCGCCTGAGCCAACATCAGCCTCTCAAGCATCCCTGCACACTCCACCGACACATCCAGCGTTGTCGAGGTTCCCATCGAAGCCTTCGTGGCAGCGTTATCTCTCAAGTATGCAAAAGCCCCGGCGGCAGAAATAAAAGCCTGCACAGCCTGCCGCCGCCCTTCCACTGTGGAGCGGTCATAACTGAGCCCGATCTGGCTGTAGACAGCCCCGAGGTTGAACAGGACGGCAGCCTTCTCAAGGTGGATGTTCTGCTGGGAGGCCTTCTGCTTCTGCTTGAAGGCGTCATGCCAGGTGAAAGTGACGGAGTTGACGTGATCGCGGTCGGGGGAGATGGGGAATCGGGTCTCGATGACGCAGAGGGCTCGGAAGTAGGACTGGAGGAGGTCGCGGCGGGCGGGGGGGGAGGGCTGCTTGGCGGGATTCTCGAGGTCAGAGCGCAGGTCCTTTAGGGTTTGGAGATCGTCCTCGAGGTTCTGGGCCTCGCGCTCGGAGTAGGTGACGGAGATGTAGTGGCGAAGGGGGCGGTAGAGGTCGAGGGAGACCGTCTTCTTCTCGAAGATCGCGAGCATGATGTTGGTGGTGGAAGCGGAGGAAGAAGACGGAGCTGTTGCCATTTTTCTCAGAAGCTTGGGGGGAGAGAGGGAGCGAGAGAGTTGATCTGTCGAGATGGGAGGAGAAGAAGACTTGGTTGATCGGCGTGTTATTGTGAACTAGACAATGAATGGTGAAGCCAAGAAAATTGAGGATTTTCTCTCTTTTTTTTTTCCCCAAGTATTTGCCCCTGAGTACGAAGCTTATTGGCTAAGAAAACTAAACGAAGGGGTGGAAATGGAACCATCGGTTCGGTTCGGGGGGGTCCTTGTAATTAGGGGTGAAATTCTGATCCGGTTAGTTGTTTCTTTTTTCTTAGCAAGAAAAACCAGACCGGGACGATTTTAATTTTTCGAGTGTTTTTATTTGGACTCTCGCTCTGATCCATGTACGATAATTTATCAAATACAAGATATCAAAACAAATCAATCAATAGTTAGTAACAACTAGGAATTAGACTGGTGCTGGTAAACTGTCTTTGTCCTATCAATATGTCGTGTTTAAACAGATTCAAGATAAGAATTTTGATAACCTGAATATGACACGTTTATTTATCTTATCTAAAGAGGTTTGCGTTTAAACGGATCGCATTATAAATGTTAATGTTATATCAAACACAATTAAATATAATATAAATTAACATTTTCATAATTATATAGCTAAACAAGGTTAACATAATTAAAATTTACACAATTATAATAAAATAGAATAAACATCATCCAATTTATTATGATAGATAGATATCTCACAAATTAAATAAAAGTTATTTTTTAAAACGGTAAATAACCTCATTAGACTTGTACTTTAACCGGATTTTCACTTTTAACATGAATTTTTTTCACGTAACTAATGAAGACACAAACTATGAGACATTTGTCTCGTTTAACGCATTTATTTTTCAAGGTAAAAGGTACCGGGAGTCTAATATGTTTGTCTATTCTCGCAAGTGAGTCGTAAATATTTCAATGTGATAAATCAAGTCACATATGTTGATGTCACATCAGCTTAAAGTAATAGTAAGTAAAGAAAATGACTCGATGTTATAATACAGACAATATATACGAGTTGATTTATCATTTTAAAATATTTAAGACTTATTTGCAAGAATCGACGAATATATAGGACCCTCGATATCTTTCTCTCTTTATTTTTCTATAAAAATTTACAAAATTGTCCTACGTGACACGTTAACTTACTTTCATTGCAAATGACTGCTAATATGCCCTGCCACGTTAATGACGTTAATGAAAAGTTAATTGTACTCATTGATACTCTCCATCAGTTTAAAATTATTGAGGACAAATTTATAACTTCATCTTTAGCTTCTCCCTCTTCCTCTCTCCTTCTTCCTCCTCACCGCTCTTGCCGCTCGCCCCCGCCTCTCGACATTCCGGCCTCTTGCCTTGCTCATCGCGGCCCCCTCTTCTTCTACCTTCTTTCAATCTTCACTCACTGATTTCCGATATATCAAATTTTATAGTGGGTGAAAAATTAAATCTTTCATTCGAATTGGCTAAAAGTAGAACCCTATTTGTTGTATTTTGGCGTGGCGGTACGTTGTTTGTGACAACTACTAAAAATATTTACAACAGTGTTCTTACACAATTGTACTGTGCTTTACGATCGAGAAGATGGTTTGACAGGTCCCTGGCAATTTCTGATAATCGTAAACTCCCAACACCTCGTTTTCTTCTAAGGCGGATAGCATCAACATATTGAAGCAAAAAGAAGACAAGGGATGTGCTTGGCATCTCCTAAGCTTGCATGGAGGACTCTCATTATCAAGAGGTCAGATGTCGAGCCCGATAGAGTCCGTGAGCTCAAGCGGGGCCGTGGAATGGTTCATCCCCGGCTTCACCCGGCCCATATCGATATCTTCCTTTGTTGAGACACCAGTGAAGCGTGCGTGCAAAGCAGGCTTCATTAATCATCGAGATCAAAATCTGCACAGATTGAGATCAGTGAGAGAAAATTAAAAGAAAGTAGAAGAAGAGGAGGCTACGGTGAGTAAGGCAAGGGGTCGGGACATCAAGAAGGAGAGGCAGTAACTGGCAAGAGCCGGAAAGAGGAGGAAGATGAGAGGAATTATGAATTCGTCCTCAATAATTTAAATTTAATGAAGATTATTAAGGGATAAAATTGACTTTATGTCTTTGACGTGGCAAGTCACATTAGCTGAAAGCACGGTAATGTACATAGGATGATTTATTAATTTTTATGGGAAAATAAATATCGTGCTAAACATGACAAATGTCTCATAGTTTATACCTTCATTAATCAAGTAAAAAAGTTGATACTAAAAGTGACAATCCGGTGCCATATGTTGGGTTATAAAGTATCTAAACCGGCATGGAGTAGGTTCAGTCTCATGGATCGGGTCTAAATTGTGATCCCTAAGTAGGAAAGTGATTACCCTGCCATTTGGTGCTCGTAGGCAAGAGATCATACATGATCGCTGGGGGAGTGCATGGGTATCGGGTAGATGCAGAACCAATTAAAACGAGTAAATTCTAATAAAGATAGGGTAAAGTACCAGTAAAAAAAAATGAGAGATCAGTTAAAATAAGTTTCGGTTCGATTAAATATGATATCGGAAACTAGAACCCATAATCAACATATATATATATATATAGATATTTATATTTATATTTATAGTAAATAAAAAACTTGAAAATGCAGCCTAAATCCTATTATTATATTCCATTACTTTTTTTTCCATCTTCAAGCTATTAGTATATTTTGACTCTCACTATTTTTCTTAGTTCTCGTCATCCAATAATCTCCTTTTTCTTGAGACAAGGGTCCTGACCCTGTTATTACATTAAATTGGCTATTTTTTTTTATTTTTTTGGATATGTTAAGGAAGAAAATTATTAGATAATTAGTCGATTAATTGATTTAATTTTTAATTTTTAATTTTTTGATAACTTAGGTATTTGAGCGCCGTTGCAACAAACTAGGGCCTTATATTTACAACGAAGTGAGCCGGACATACACATATACCGGCCTTCGTGAGGACCTAGACCTGGCCTACAAGTTGACGCTTGCTTATCAACTGGTCTGCCTCACAAAGGCTTTAGTATTATTTATTTAAAGAAGAATATGTTCTAGTTAGGTACCTAGAACTTGTGATATAATACAGATTTCGGATAGGGCTCGATTTCAAATTTTAGGAATCGATCTTAAATAAGATAAGGTCCGGGTATTATGAAAAATGTCGTGTACCCAGACCTGATCACCCTACATGGTTATGCAAATTAGTTGAGTAAAGTTTGGATGCTCCAAGATATCAAGAAAACCATAGGAAAGTGATTAAAATATTCAATGAGCATGTTATCCTTCCAATCATTTTAATGAATTTTTTTTTACATTAATTGGTGGTGGAGTGGATATTTCCTCAAAAATTAAGTAATGCTCATCTACCACTTCTTTTTCAATGGCATTCCATCACATTCTTAAATTACCAATAAAATCACCAATTTTCTATACATGTTATTTATTAAACTCATTTTATTCATTTTCATTTCATTACCTCATACCAGGCATAATCGTGGGGTTTCACAACTTCCTCTAATACAAGTCCTAAATCCGTTTCTATACTATACATGCAATTGGTTGGTTTAATTATCATTTTAACATGATATAATCTCCTCATTGACCACCTCTTGATGCAACTAAGCGTACTTCTTGCTAGGTGCTAGCCCACTCTATCAATAGAAAATCAACACGACGAAAACCATTAAGTCTTAACTCTAACCGGATATTCATGGACACCATTGTCGATCCAACTAGCACCATTCAACCAATCTCAACACAGCCATCTGGTGCCACGTCAGGCATTGTATCTGTGCTCGTAGTCCAGCGACGGAACCGACCCCAGATAAAATGCACCAATAGGACCCCCTAACTTAAGGATACTCCATCATTCTTTTTAATCGTTAAGAAATGATGACAGTAGTAATGGTGACCCTAACACTGGCCACGTTGACGCTGCACCACCAGGGACATAGTAAAGTCTAAAAACCCGTGTCCATTAAGACACAAGCTCAAGTGTGGCTACTAACAATATTGCTCAGAGCGAGACTCGAACTTGTGATCTTGACCATGGTTGTCTACCTCCAGTATAACCTTGCCACATTGCCTCAGGTAAATACCTACGAATATCCCATGCTTTAGGCATCAAGATAAAAGACTAATCTCAAGTTCTCCTCTTGTGCACTTCGTCTTATTTCAGCCACAATGCAGATTGTTGACTTAAGTATTAAAGGGTAAGTCAATCAAGACAAGAACCTCGAAGTTGACTTTATTGCAAGCATCGCAAGAACAATTCACCTATGAATCACCTAAAGAAATGCTTATAAACCAATGGCCCAACCGGCGAACCCATTTAAATACCTAAGGTGGTCTGCAAATTTCTCGATACCCCTTACAAACAACTCCCACCTCCAGACGTAAATTTTTCTAAATTATGCTATCTTTGTCAGTGACATCAATTTTCCAGCTCAACTTTATCGCAATCTCCTTAAGTGACTGCTCTGGAGGGGAAGGGGGCTTGCAGGTAGCTCTCGGTCGTTTTTCGCTTCATCATTTTATCTTTTTTTTTTTTTTTGAAGTTTCCTATTTTTTATTTTTAAGTTTTAAAAAAATCCACATGTCACATTAAGAAAAGAGGGTTGAGTCAATTGTCTTATATGTAACAATGGCAACAATAGTTAACATTGTCTGAAAATTTTGATGGAATGTATTGATATGTTATTCTTTGAAAAGTTATTGTATCCGGTTATGACATTTAAAAGTTTTTGTACCAGTGTATATTTAACAAAAAGTTTTGCGCTCCTAAAACAATTATATGCTGCTCACTCAACAATATGCTTGTTAGTCATGGTCTCTCATATAATGATAGATAGCATTGTACAATTGGCAAATTATGTGCAACACATTGAACATCATTTTTGATGGGTTGCACAATCTATAGAAGTGTAGAGTGCCCTTACTCTTTCATTTAGCAATTGCCTATTTAGGGTTGACATGGAATTATAAATGTATTGTCACCACGAGATACAATGCAGGATGACTGTGGCTACTATGCACAAGGGTGCCACGTGGAAATTCTGTGACAAATTGATATTCCTATATTCAATTTAAAAAATATGTACAAACGTATGTTTCCCTTATAAATGCACATTACGGGGGTTGCCCCATGAAACAGTCCTTTTTTATATGTGTTCAACTTGACAAATATGGGGAGATCCTACATGGGGAGTTCCAAAACACGACTTCCCGAGCTCTTTATGACACTTATATATTCAATTGCTTATGCACAAGAAGTAAGTGTGCTTGTCAATGATTGAGTAACACAGCCTACAAACTCTTTTAGGTTGACTAATAAGATCTTGGGAAGGTGCTTGTGTTTGTACTAATATTAGTATAGATTTGAACATGCCTTTTAACATGAAAGTAAAACTTTTCAACATGTCATTCGTTTTGGCTAGGGATGCTGCAAACTACAACAATGTTTTCCTCTAAGAACCCAATGTAACAGTGAACTTGTGTAACACCGCTTGTGCAACGATAAAAAATTGTTTAGTAATTATCTCAAGCACTGTGTCTATTCTTTGCAAACAATAAGAGGTGAATGAATTTTTTTTTTAAAACTTCATTTTTGCATGATTAGGACCATTTGCAACTTTACAGCCTTTCACCTCTTGGGGGAACTAACTTGTTTCTAAACTCTTCAGCAAATGCATGGCTCAAACTCACATGAGACTATGTTCAATTTCTAATCTTCACAGAAGCTAACCTCATATTTCCTCACCAAGTACATAAAATTACATCCAGATATTACTTAAGCACCTGTATTGATAATTTTGAAATGAGCCAATAAGTTGCCACACTTTATAAATTAGCAAATCAAGGTAGACCGGCCGCTTCAATTTCCAAACTAATCCTAAAGAGTCAGCCAAAATCAATTTTTCTTTCTCAAAGGAGGCTGTGATCATAGGGAATGTAACAATATAACTTTAGATGCCAGCTACTCCAAGTATTTTGGCAGCAAGTATTAACAACAATAAAGAGCAATGGGTCATTATTTATAAGGCCAGCATAATGAAGTGCCACCCCTATTATGCATTAAGCTAGGTAAGCAATAATTGTTAAGGTTGCCAGAGAAAAGAGTGAGATTCTTAACCTCCTTGCATAGTTTTGTCTTCTATTGCTCTACTGTATACAGAGATGGCACCTCTCATCATACTAAACCACAAGGATACAAAATTTTAGCTCTTAATCAACCTAAGATATCCCACTCCTATGCTATTTCTTACCCGGTAGGAAACATCGGAAATTAACAAGTTTCTTATTAGTCCATTAAATTATACTCAGTGCCAAATGAGAAGCCTCAAACATCAAGGACATCTAATATACTACCCCACAAAAATTCTGGATATTAGGAATTTTTTATTCTAGGCAGCCATGTTATTATCTTTTTGAAACCTTCGATGATGGAATTCCCTTTTCATGGGAAGTCCCACGCAACTCAACATTGAGTAAGAACACTTGCTGTTTAAAGAATACCCAAAGAATATTTTAAATTGCATAATATGAATATAGTCCTGATCTCATCTTCTATGTAATAACATAAGCAAGACATAAGACACGTTCATCTAAGAGAGGGTATTAAGCTGTTATAAAGAAAGTAAAGCCTGAGAAGTTCATAGAAGGGAGCTTCCATTAAAACTTTGATGATCACTATTTGTAGGCCACAGGTAAATTCCTTTAGCCTAATTAATTAACCAGCTAGTTCAACCGAGCGGATGCAACATTTCACCTAGTTACCGCGATATGCAATGATCTATGTCTTACAAACTGGTAGTGCATGAATCAAAAAGTAGTAGAAAGAGCATCAAACCTTAGCCATCTGCTTCTGTCCACAAAGTATGGCATCAATGGATACAGGGGTAAAGTTCTTTTCCCTCAATTAAAGGCCACCTGGAAAAATTCATATCATGGTGAAGTCTTGAATTTACAAATAAGGATGCACATGAACTTTCTCGAGCTCAAATGCACAAAATGGTAACACCATTGCATCTAACTTTAATATGCTATAGAGGCAGATAAGCTATTTCAAGATGAAAAAAACATACAAGCTTTACGACATAAAAGAAAAACCTAACAAGCCATTCTTTGGAGGTTTCTTGACCATAATAAAGCCTCATGTCAGATCTCTTATTAGCACCAAACCCATATTCAGTGAATGACATGATGGGATTGCAGACCAAATTAAGAATTAATTCAAGACTTACCAAGAAAAACTACATCTATCACTGAAAGAAAGTTCATTAACCATAGCAAAGCTTCCTATTTCTAATCAAGCAAGCATTCTCAATGGAACCTCGGAAAGTAGCACAAATGTTGATCTTAAACTATCATTAATTTGATTTGTTCCCTCTCTCTACTCTCATTATCAATTCTATCACTAAGAATTGAAGCATTTATCTATCACAAAATCCACGGTACAACTCCTTCAATGCCAATGTAAGAACAAATGTTTTGATTTTCAGAAATATCAAAAAGTTAAAATGAGTGATCATGTATAGAGGAAAGATACATATATGCATATCGTTGATGTTCCTCAAACCATTACATATCCCCAGAAAGGGAGGGAGGACAGTTCACCTGATTCATGATCTAGTGGCAAAGAGAAAATGGTGGGGTAATCTTCAGGAGGATAGACCCGCGCCATATCAAAGCCTTTCCCCATGAATGAGCTCAACTCCACCGCATCCCCCTTCTTCAATGCACAAGGTGCCTCCGCCGTAATGCCCTCCAAGCTCTTGACCGGGAACTTGAATTGCCCAGTGGACATAGCCAGGGAAGGCGACTAATCAATGGCCAAAAAAGACAGTTTGTGTGCATCAGGAATGCGGAGCTGGAGGTATTGACCTAGGCGAGTATGGGAGCTCTCCAGGTCGGGTGAGTCGGAGACATCAACACTGATGTGGAACAAAGAAGCGGCGGCAGTTTAAACCTTGGAGAGCAGAGCAAGGGTCCAGAAGGTGGTGTCCTGGTGGATACTGACGACAAGGGAGGCGAGGCAGCGTTTGAGGTGGGGGAGGTTGCTTAGGCGGGGGAGAGGCATGGGTTGGAAGAGTGGAGAGAAGAAGGCATGTGGAGTAGTCGAGGGCGGAGAGAGGAGGAGTGGCATATTTTAAAGCAGAGTAGAGAGAGAAATGTGAGGGAGGCGGTCGGTGGAGTTGTGGAGAAGCAAAGAGGGAGAGTCTGCTGGCGATCAACGGGAGTGAAGGTGGCGGAGATTAACGTGCGCTGCAGGTGATCTATTGGACAGTTAGAGTAGCCACCTGGCGGGCCTTGGGAGCATCTCCTTTCCTAATGATTTGGACGATAAACTGTTTTTCCGTCTTCCAAACATTTTTTTTAGATCATGTAAAAAAATCAATAAAATTAATCTAGTTACTAATATTATGATGCCTATTCGAGTGAACATCGTCCGTTTAATTTGATTTTTTTTTCATGTTAATAAGAAATAAATCTTCTAAAAAAACAATTCTTGTCTTAGGAGATCGACTCTTTTATTAGTTTAAAAAAAAGGGCAACAGCTATCCCAATTATACAATGTTCAGATTTTTGCAAGCATATTAGATAAAATGAACTAGCACGCAAGACTAGTCCTCGTAGAACTATAAGAGATCTAGTATAATTTTAAAAAACAATATATCCTCCGAACTATGCCAAAGAGCGCATTGCTATTAAATATTTTTAATATATATACATATATACAAGAGATTCGAATACGATAATTTCAACTCATCAAATTATATGAAAGTAAATTTTAAAATCATTAGACTGGCGCTAAGTAATGGTTAGGAGACTGGTTGATTGATTTCTTCTTCTTTCTTGGAAGTAGAAATTTGTTAACATTTTCAAGGGGAAAAAATCACCACTTGGCTCTGGAAACCATTTTCTTTTCCCTTACCAAATATTTACAGAAATTCTAAAATAACCCAAGCCCAGAAGATCTCAACCGGAATGGATCGAGCAACGGACAACCGGTCTGGCAGAGGAGGTGGTGAAGGTTTGAGATAAAGGCGGATCAATTTTTATCTGCCTCTGATGAACATAAACCAGCGAATTCCTTTATGTCATGAGATTCAAGTAGGAAGACAGCAACACAAGTTTGAAACAATCAAATTCGATGTTAGAAGAGTAACCGAAACCAATATATGTGTCCCCTTTGTCTGCCTTAGTTTAGCCTTTGCACTTATTCAGATTGTTTGTGGGCAGGGCAGGGACAGCATTCAACCGCACTTCCTTTTGCAAAACTCTGCGATAACATTAAAAGCACAGATGGACCAAAAAAGAGAACCCTGAACCTCTCGGGGTCGTTCGACGAGGGAAAAAAAACAATTTTGTTGCTGGAGCATCGCCAACTGCACCTAAATTATTAATTTTCTCAGCAATCTGCAGAAGGAAAAGAAAAGAGAGGAATCGGGGCAGAGACCAGATTAAGATGCAGACTCCTTGGCGATCTTCTCGGCCTTTGCAATGACCTCCTCAATGCCCCCGACCATGTAAAATGACTGCTCAGGAAGATCATCGTACTTCCCATCCAACACACCCTGAAGCAGGAAAAAAAGCATGTCAACAGATGATGTTTCGATATCCAAATCTTGGAAGCAATGTGCAGTTTCAAAGTACGCTGTCGCCCAATCACACATTTTTATTTTTAATAACAATAAATCCCAGAAGAAAAAAATGTGGACTGCATAATGTGCTGCAGCACAGGATACACAAAGGTAAGAGCTCAATGGGCAATTGCTTCACTGAAGGACGCATATGTCTGGACAAAAGGATTGCAACTACTAACTACAAACTGAGCCAAATTAAGATCAATATAGACTTTTGTATTCAAATGCATTCTTATATGTTATAGAAAAGAGGTTTAGCTCTAGGCAAAGTCTGGGAAAAAGAAAAATCTAAGATACAAGATAAAGGGGGAATGAACATCTGTGGTAAGAAACACTTTCTACAACATACGAAGCCCCACATGTACATCTAGGGGTGACATTCTTGTAATGCCACATCGGCAGAATTTTTCAAGAAAGTGTTCCTATGTTCTAATATCCGCAAAATTCAAACTCTAGATAAAAAAAATAGCATGATTTACATTCAACTTCAGATCACCAAAATAGATCAAATGAGTGAACGTATCAAGAGAGGTGGCTATATACCTGGAAACTGTCGATGCTCTCCTTCAATTCAACATACTTGCCAGGGGCACCCGTGAAGACTTCAGCAACATGGAAAGGCTGGCTCAAGAATCGCTGAATCTTGCGAGCACGAGCTACAGTCAATTTGTCATCTTCACTGAGCTCATCCATTCCCAAAATGGCAATGATATCCTGAAGATTCTTATAGTTCTGAAGAACCTTCTGCACTCCACGAGCTGTGTTGTAGTGCTCCTCACCCAAAATGTGTGGAGAGAGCATACGGGAAGTAGAGTCAAGGGGATCAACAGCAGGATAGATACCGAGTTCAGAAATCTGCAAAGTTGGAGAAAGTGATCTCACGAATCAGAAAATTCAGTTCAAACACTGAGTATGCTGTCTGAAAGTCAAACTGATAAAGACCTGTCGAGACAACACTGTTGTAGCATCCAAGTGGGCAAAAGTAGTAGCAGGTGCAGGATCTGTCAAGTCATCAGCAGGCACATAAATGGCTTGGACAGATGTGATAGAACCTTTCTTGGTGGTCGTGATACGCTCCTGGAGCCCTCCAAGATCTGTAGCCAAGGTTGGTTGGTAGCCCACGGCAGAAGGAATACGACCGAGCAGAGCAGACACCTCAGAGTTAGCCTAATGAGAGGTAAAAAAAGAGGAGAATTTGGTAAAAACCAATATAAGTAAAGGTGTGATAAAAATAACTATCAAAATTACCCGTCAGCACACTTACTTGGGTGAAACGGAAAATGTTGTCAATGAAGAGGAGCACATCCTGCCCTTCAGCATCACGGAAATGCTCTGCTACAGTAAGCCCAGTAAGACCAACACGAGCACGAGCACCAGGGGGCTCATTCATTTGACCATAGACAAGGGCGCACTTGCTTTCAGCCTGCATATTGCAAAGGAGTATAAGAAATAGTGTACAAGCAAAAATATAAGCAAATGTTAGCAAGGAAGTTGACGCACATCATTGTATATAGTACCTGTTTATCCCCAAGCTTGATCACACCACTCTCAATCATTTCCCTATACAAGTCATTGCCCTCACGAGTACGCTCACCCACACCAGCAAACACAGAAAAACCACCTGAGAAAAGATAAAACCTGTATCACACCATGATCAAAATAAGTTGATCACCAAGTAAAATATACTTTTCTTAATCAGACGGACCATGAGCCTTGGCAACATTGTTAATCAGTTCCATAATCAGCACAGTCTTTCCTACACCAGCACCACCAAAGAGTCCAATCTTTCCTCCCCTTTGGTATGGCGCAAGCAAATCAACGACCTGAAATTAAAATAATATTATTACAATTCATCCATGATAAAGGCCATTTTAAACAGAAACGCATGTACATTGATCAGTTTTAACTCATTGCGATTCCATGCACCAAGACAAAAACAATCAAGGACAAAGTAAACAACCTGAGTGCAATTGCGAGGTTACCTTAATACCAGTGACAAGGATCTGTTGTTCAGTTGCCTGCTCAACAAATGCCGGAGCTTCTCTGTGAATGGGCAAGTAGTGGTCGGTCTCTGTTGAGGGATAAAGAAAATTTTAGACACAACTACGAAAGGATATGTAAGAACCCATTGAGAAATCAAGGAAAATACTCACTGATCTCTCCCTTCTCATCGATAGGCTCTCCAATGACATTCACGATACGACCAAGAGTAGCCCTCCCAACAGGCACCTGAAAGGACAAGGTGAGAAAAAAGACGAAGGAAATGAGTGGTGTTACAGAACGGTAACTTGACATGGAAATTATAGGAATCAACAATTGGTGGTATTCGATATAAGGAAATTGAACAATACTTTTTCACTACAGAAACGGGACAAGTGTCAATCATATTGAACCGATCTTCGCTAGCCCTCTAAAGTCAAAGCAAATGAAAGCCCTCAGCTACAACAGATTTCACTTAGAAATCAATCCGAATTCAACTGGTTACCCTCAGATCTAAATCGCATCGACCACCGCGCAAACCACAAGCCAAAACGTGCACAGCTAAAACTTCGCCGCCACAAGCTCAAAGAGCTAAATTTTTTCAGTAAGAAAATGGATCTAGGTAAAATGTTGTCTTACGGTGATAGGAGAGCCGGTGTTAAGCACAGGCTGGCCACGGACAAGACCCTCAGTCCCGTCCATAGCAATGGTCCGGACTACATTCTCTCCCAGGTGCTGGGCTACCTCGAGAACCAGCCTTATGGAGTGGCCCTGCACCTCCAGAGCCGTGAGGATGGGCGGCAGCCCCTCATCGAACCTAACATCAACGACGGCTCCGATCACCTGGCAAACATGCCCGATCGCACCGGCTCCAGTGAACTCGTCGGTTATCTTCCCCTTCCCGGCGTCTTTCTTCGGTGGAGGAGGAGACGGTGGCGCGGCAGCCGCGGCGGTAGTGGCATACCCAGCCGCACGATGCAGGAGGTAGCCTACGGGTGAGGATCGGCGGGAAGGGTACGGGGAGGGAGAGGCCTTGGGCGTGGCGAAGGCGGACTTGGATGGTGATCGGCGGGCAGACGATCGGAGAAACGTGGATAAGAGCCTGCGTGAAGCCATGGCCGGGGCTTCGGAGGATCGGGAAAGCAGAAAAGAGAGGAGTGGGGGGAGTCCGTAGGGTTAGCGTGCACTTTGTTCTGCTGCCTAGCTAAGACTAAACTCCGCTCTCTGGGATTGCACCGTTGATCTCACAGAGATTCGACTAGAGCATGACACGTGTGAGTGGATCGCCCGGTGAGATCATTTGAAAGTGGTGGAGACGGTGCAGGCGATAGTGATATCACACGAGAGATAAAAGAATATTCTTCTTTTTCTCTCGTTCTAATTTTTCAATTTGTGCGTTCTGAAATATTATATTCGACATTTGCCAAGAGCGAAGGAATTTTTGGTCGGAGGACTTGACTTGTCTATAGAGTTTCTGGCCTAGTTTTTAAAATCAGATTGGACCGGTAACCAGTCAAGGTACCAGTTTCAGGTTCAATCGGAGGTTCAATGGGTCGAACCGGATTTATTAAAAAATAAAAATATACATAAAGTACATGTAATAACCTAAGATACACAAGACACTAACAATTTAATATATAGTCACATCTTCAATATAATCATTATAATAATATCCAAATCCAACATAAAGATAGATTAAATCAAGAAAGTGGTGATTAATTAAAGAGAAAAAGTTCAGATCAAAGGATGCAGTAGGAGCAATGAAATTCTCTTTTAAGGCCCAAAATCTTTACCTAGAACTAGATGAGGTCTAGTAAATGATATCCACTCTCGATGTTCTTATTGCTTCTGAGCACAAAGTGAACGAGAAGTGTGATTGGCACAGGATACTTAGTGCAGATCCAAGGGCTGATGATCAAACTGTGAGAAAACAGTATAGGAAAATTGCGCTCTTCTTGCACCCAGATAAGAACCAGTCTGTGGGGGCTGATGAGGCCTTTACATAGTTTTAAAAATCGGACCGGACCGGCCAGTTGGATCGGGAACCGGACACCAACCCGGTCCGGTTTCGCCAATTGCTCCATTTGCATCAAGGACCGGGTTGAACAGTGTGAACCGGCCGGTCTAACCTGGTTTCCACCCAACCGGTCAAGAAACCGGTCAATGAAGAAAAACAAAAAAAGTAAAAAAAATAAAAAACAAGAGTCAAAAATAGAAAAAAAGGAAACCTAAGCTCTAAATTAATGTATAGAATATAGCAATCTTATTTGTAAAGTTGAAATTATAAATTAATGTATAGAATATAACAATTTTACATTTATATTACTAATTTTATACTATTATAAGTATTATTTGTAAAAACCCGGTTAGACCCATCGAACCCCGGTTGAACCCAAGAACCCAAAAACCAATACCTTGACCGGTTTCCGGTCCGGTCCGATTTTAAAAACTATGGGCCTTTAAGCTCATTTCACAGGCGTGAAGTTTATTGTCAGATAAGGTTAAGAGGACTTCATATGACCATAAGAGGAACATAAAGACAAAAATCAAATACTATCTGGACTGTGTGCCGTTGATGTAAAACTCAGTACTAATACCCGAGGGACGATCAGCAACAAGCAGAGGAGCAAGACAGACAGACAGACGGCAAGACAGACAGACGAACGAGCAAGATAGCGGTAGCAAGCAGAACAACCCGCAAATCTGGCAGACAGATGGTAGCAAATAGAGAGGCGAGCAGCGAGGAAATCCGGCAAGACAAAGTAATTGAATGCAACAAGAAACTAGAAAGAAACTCACCGTTCAACAAGACAGTAAACAGAGAGCAACATGATGGAGTCTGGTATGTTCTTCTTCATGGCTCTACTAGTGTGCTAGGGTTCGCCAGCTTCAGCTTCAACAAGACAGAGACAAACTGCGATCTATCTTTTTTTCCTTTTTAAATGGGTAACTTTTTGGACCGGTCGGTTTGTTTGGGTTCAACCTAGTTCATGAAAATTCACCGGTTCAACCCAGTTTCTGTCGAGCCAATCTGCAAACTGAGCTAACTATGCAACCGGACCAGGCCAGTCACCTTTCCAGGCTCAATCGGTTGGACCGACTAGCCCAGTCCAGTTTTTAAAACTATGGTTTCTGGAGAAACAAGAGGATTGCGGTTCGTCTCATGGGCACTTCCCACTAGTCATTCCCGCCCATTTGGACAGAAAGCAACGGGGGTCGTAACCGTAACCGATACTATTTACATTGTAATATTAATTAATTAAATTCAAATTTATGATTATTTTTTATTTGTAGAATTTTATTAAAAAAATACTTAAAATAGTTGACACCATTATAATTTATATAAAAGACTTCTCCTACTCCATACTAATCAAAGTTGATGATGCTCGATTTGCTGTGGAAAATCTTATTTTCAATACGAGTTTTTTTTGCTCGAAAAGTAATGAGGATTTCATTCATTACTTGAAAAGAGTAAATGTCAAGAGAGCCAAGATTACATGAATGAAAATTTCTGAAGGATCCTCCTAGGCAAACCACAAAGGAAAATACATCAAGTAAGCATTGTACAATTTCAATGGACCATTGAAACTCCGATCAATACCCCGTACCAATCTGAATAGACCCTGATAAAAATCAAAAAGGAGGGTCCTCACACTATTAATCTATCCAGATTTCAGTTTTCTAATATAGACACATCCAGTAATATCACTATTAGAGCAAAACAGGAGAGTTCTTAGGTTGTACTCGTACGCCAAGGGCTCTTTCTGCAACGATCCCGACTCTTTCTGCAACGATCCCTGACAGTCCTCCTTGCACCAGTGCCTTGAAGGGTTGAGCAAAGGTGAACAGATTGCTCTGTTGTGGTCAACAGGAGTCCGTCCCTTTCACCGGCCAAGTATTAGGTAGAAAATATAAGTCGAGATCCACACAGATCTTTGAAGATTTAAGCAAATTTGATCTGACAACAACCAGATTTGGTCGTATCTAAGAGGATGTGAACAGATCTTCGTTTGTTGTCACACAAACTTCTTCGAGAGGTTGCTCAAAGGACCATGTTGGAAAGAGCAAGGATTTGTCACGCCAGAAAATAAAAAGCCGCGGAAGAGAGGGGAAGGAGATTACCGGCCAACGGAGATAAGGAGGGAGAAGGCGGATGGGCC
Organism: Lagerstroemia speciosa; assembly: GCA_037672795.1. Classification (NCBI taxonomy): domain Eukaryota; kingdom Viridiplantae; phylum Streptophyta; class Magnoliopsida; order Myrtales; family Lythraceae; genus Lagerstroemia; species Lagerstroemia speciosa. The sequence goes on along the minus strand of CM075300.1, from coordinate 4,707,681 downwards.
GCCTAGGCAAAAGCCACCGACGTCGGTGATGGAGGTATTTGATATGGACTAACATACACACCCGATTCATTGAGACCCGAGTCACTCTCCTCACTCGACTAACTCAAGAAATACCGACTCACATCCGATGGGATGTTGGACATCAACTAAGTCCGACTTCCACCTCTAAGTCCGACCTCCCCCCACATGGAAATTGGACATCAAGTAAGTCCGACTTCCACCGCTAAGTCCAACTTCCATCGCTAAGTCCGACTTCCTCCCACATGGAAGTCGGACACCAACTAAGTCCGACTTCCACCGCTAAGTCCGACTTCCTCCCACGTGGAAGTCCGACATCAACTAAGTCCGACTTCCATCGCTAAGTCCGACTTCGTCTCACACGGAAGTCGGACGTCAACTAAGTCCGACTTCCACCGCTAAGTCCGACTTCCTCCCACATGGAAGTCGGCCATCAACTAAGTCCGATTTCCATTGCTAAGTCCGACTTCCTCCCACATGGAAGTCGGACACCAACTAAGTCCGACTTCCACCGCTAAGTCCGACTTCCTCCCAGATGGAAGTCCGACATCAACTAAGTCCAACTTCCATCGCTAAGTCCGACTTCGTCTCACACGGAAGTCGGACGTCAACTAAGTCCGACTTCCTCCCACATGGAAGTCGAACATCAACTAAGTCCGACACCGCTAAGTCCGACTTCCTCCCACATGGAAGTCCGACACCGCTAAGTCCGACTTCCTCCCACATGGAAGTCTGACATCCATCGCTAAGTCCGACATCCATCGCTAAGTCCGACTTCCTCTCACATGGAAGTTGGACATCAACTAAGTCCGACTTCCACCGCTAAGTCTGATTTCCTCCCACATGGACGTCGGACGTCGGACATCGGACATCGGACATCCGCAAATCGGACCCTCACCCATGTGCTCAGCACGTGGGAGACATGACCACGTCAGTCTTCCGTACTGATCGGGATCTATATATAGCCCCGTCACGGGCAAGCAAAATGATGGACTCTTCTCCTCTTCAACATCTCTTCTCCCTCTTCTCCCTCCTCCACTTGATCAGATTACTCTCTAACTTAGGCATTGGAGGGCCATTCCGGGGAACCACCCCAGGCCTGGCTTTTTGCAGGTCTCCGGCGAAGTCCGCCCACCTTCTCCGTCTCGAGGTTAGCTCCGATTTCACCCGAAGATCTCTCAACCGGATAGGCCACTCGAAGGTACTATCATTTTGGTGCTCTTGTTGAGAGTCGAACCCGAGCTTCGACCTCTCTCTTCGAAGGGTGTGTGATGGGGACTAATCCCACATTGGAGAGGTAAGGGGGAAGTGAGCTCCTTATAAGACTCACACGTACCCCTATTCCCTCGAGAGGCGCCTTTTCAAGGACAAACCCGTGAGGGGCAAGCATAGCTCGGTACCCCAAAGCGGACAATACCTCTCGACGGGGCCCTCCATGTCGGCAATTCCGGTCCCATCCACATCATTGGTGCTCTTGTTGAGAGTCGAACCCGAGCTTCGACCTCTCTCTTCAAAGGGTGTGTGATGGGGACTAATCCCACATTGGAGAAGTAAGGGGGAAGTGAGCTCCTTATAAGACTCACACGTACCCCTCTTCCCTCGAGAGGCGCCTTTTCAAGGACAAACCTGTGAGGGGCGAGCATAGCTCGGTACCCCAAAGCGGACAATACCTCTCGACGGGGCCCTCCATGTCGGCGATTCCGGTCCCATCCACATCATTGGTGCTCTTGTTGAGAGTCGAACCCGAGCTTCGACTTCTCTCTTCGAAGGGTGTGTGATGGGGACTAATCCCACATTGGAGAGGTAAGGGGGAAGTGAGCTCCTTATAAGACTCACACGTACCCCTCTTCCCTCGAGAGACGCCTTTTCAAGGACAAACCCGTGAGGGGCGAGCATAGCTCGGTACCCCAAAGTGGACAATACCTCCCGACGGGGCCCTCCATGTCGGCGATTCCGGTCCCATCCACATCAGTATTTATGGCCATAGTCGAGTAGTTGGTGTCGCCACCCTTCTAGGCTCGAGGATAGGGGGCTGACGTGCCCGGCCAAAGCTCGACATGCCAGCCAAGCTGTTTCTGTGCTGCGAGGACTTGAGAGCGAAGGGAGAGAGAGTTAGCGAAGAGGTCCTATTTTCAATACGAGTTAGATTGTGCCAGACACATGTCACTTGAGTAGGAACATAAGAATTGGATTGTAATCGAAAATTTAATCATACCATAGATTTTAGTCATTCCATTGGAATTTACTTTTTTTTTTCCAGTAAAAAACGAGATTGTAATCTATTGTGTTAAGTTAAATGCTTAAGAGTAATACACAAACAAGGATAGGTAATTCTGTGCATATTAACAGAGAGTGGGGGTGGCAAACCGGGGCGATCAGATTGATAAGACTGCAGCATGATAAAATGTGGCTCAAGCACGATATGAAATTTTTGCCGTGCTGCCCAGCACATCCCGATATCACGATCCATGTTCCTTGCTTGATTTTTGCACTACGTGCAGATTTAATGCCAAAACTAATGTGCTGAGGCCCATTTAAGGAAATGCAAACCCACGTTCATAAAACAACAAAAAGGAGAAGAAGTCCGTACAAATAAAAATACACAATGACACCATAACCACATTCAGCAAATAGGACATCCAGAACTCCATATACTACTCGATGGCCAATATAAATAAGTTGAAAGAGAAGTCAAGACAAGGGTCACGGTCTGATGTGGCCCTTCATTACTCAAGTTAGATTATGACGGTGATGAGAGAGTAAATATATAGTAAATTAATTGAGAAAAAGTTTATGGGAAGATGGTGTCGTGTTTGATGAATCAAAGGTTGTAATTGCTCTTCAGCAATACAAAGACATCTTCAACCTCTGGGTTTGCCTTCTTGTTCTTCAGTTGCCCTCCATAGCTTTGCATGTATAAGATATTGTCCTGGTGAAAGGCATATAAGGGTTCAATAAATTTAGTCGAGCCAATAAACATAGTTGCCCTCTACGTCCCGATGGAATTTAACACAATCGTAACATCAAGACAAATGAACTCATTACACTATTTACCTTTCCAAGTGTGGTAACTAATCGAAAGGAAATTATTATTGGGGTAAATACATCTAGACACGAATAATAATTACAAAGGAAAGTCGATATGTCTTTCTGGTGACCATCCACTCCCCCTCCGTTGACGTCCTATGAATAGGAGTTATTGCAGCAGGGCGCAAGTTAACAGTGTGGAACTCTACAACTTTGGGAGTACTGGTCGAAAAATGCAGCTAACCTATGTGCATACATGGCCAAGCTGCACTTCTAAATTTATCATACATGGTCGTGGGGATCAGATGGATGATACTCGGATGCCCCATGATATCAAAAAAAGAAAAGAAAAAAAAGCTAATTTATATGATTGAGAAGTTACCCTCCGGGATCGATTGGCTTGTTGGCCTAGGGATTAACATAGGCAATTCAATGCCAGGTTAAGGACTCCCGATCGCACCGACCCTTGACAGACTAGTTTAATGCTCTTCTCCACAGTCACACTTGGGTCTCAGTTGGATAAGTTAGGGAATTGCTAGGAAGTGCCATGTAAACATAATGTGACTATGGAGAAGTTACCCTCCAGGGATCGATTGGCTTGTTGGCCTAGGGATTAACATAGGCAATTCAATGCCAGGTTAAGGACTCCCGATTGCACCGACCCATGACAGACTAGTTTAATGCTTTTCTCCATAGTCACACTTGGACCTCAGTTGGATAAGTTAGGGCATTGCTAAGAAGTGCCATAGAAACATAATGTAGTCGCTCTCTTGGGATTTAATTCAAGAAGTGGAGGAAAAAAAAATGTAGAGGACAGCTACTGTCAATGGGTAACATCAATGAATTTCGCAACTCATTTTGGTAACTTGGGTTGGACACCAGTTTGCCATGTAAAACGCAATTCCTAATTGTCCAATGTTATATTACTTCTCACAAGATCCGGTGATCGGAAAGCCACGATGTTGATCTTACCTTGCAAATCTCCCTCCTTGCTAGTCCCAGAATCCAAACCTCAGAAACTCCCACATCACGTGTGACTTCTGTTGTCTTGTTGAACCCTGTCGATAGCTTTCCTTGCCTGATAGAGAAAACAAGGAGAAGACAGTATCACAGAACTGGAGGAATACATATATGTATTCAAATACGCGTAGAACTAATGGTTCTTGAAAGATACAGAAACTTATTTTCTTAAGGAGAATATGAGTAACAAACAGGTGATATTCTTGAAAGATATAGAAACTTATTTTTTTAAGGAGAATATGAGTAACAAACAGGTGATAAAGTATAATTACCTCCACGTTCCAATCAGTGTAAATGTTTACTGTCACAAGTGCCACTACTTGAACAGCAAGTCCGCATATTATTCCCATCCATAGTCCCTGTACCAACGACAAACGACTACACATCAGACCCAGGTAAGTTAAAATTCTTTTATTGTGACAAACGTGGAGTGGCCGATAATTTTTGTACATCATATATATATATATATATATATATTTATGTCAACTAATATTACAGATGAGGCAGAGAGAGTGAGATTCCTCACCATGCCTCCTACATGCAACATGAACGCGAAAAGCACAGCTGAAGGAATGGCCACAACGTAATAAGCCCCGAGGTTTATACACGCACAGAGATTTTGCCATCCACAACCCCGAGCAGCCCCTGCAATTATCCCGATCTCTCATGAATCTGGTATACTCAGCATCTGCTAATTAAGTCCTCACATCGAAAATAGTATGCTTATACTTTCTTGTCCTCCCAAAATTGCCATTTTGAGATTACTGCATGCTTAACGTTGAATTTACGGTGAATCTCCAGTTATGATTCCAGTAACCTCAAATTCTGCTTGTTTATCCAGTCCTTGTAATTTAAGTTGGTGTTTGTCTAAAATCAGGATTTAGAGCGGAAGAGCAGAACAAGTTAGGAAGTTGACGACCTGAGAGGACACACTGAAACCCGTCGAGGAAGTCTGACACAGCAAGCAGCGGCATCATTTTGGCAACATACTGAATGACTTCTCCCTCAGTACTGTACAACCTTCCCCAAATATGGCGAACCAAGATGGTGGATATCCCTATCACAGTGCCTTCGGTGAGAGCAATACATACCATCACCATTAAGGCCAAGCGCGCTTCATCGGCTCTGCCTGCTCCTAACTCGTTCGAGACTCGAGTGCTGTTGAAAAGAAATACTGTTATATGGTTCTTACTACATTATAGGTTAATGCTTCTTCTGATATGGTTCAAGTTTTGAAACCTAATAGCGCCTCCAAGGCCGACGGAGATCATGTAAACCATCCAGCAAGTATTGAGACTGCAAAAAGATGAACCGTAAAATTATGATCTTAGGAAAGCTTTACATTAATGATATTATAGGGTTAGGTTATATGCACCTTATCGATAACACCGATGTCTCAAGTTTTGGATTCGGGAGGAGGCCTGAAAGAAGAACTACCATCTCAAATGACCAGTACTCCAAACTGCAAGAGTATATATGTGAATATGAATAATAATGTAATACACATAATGACCAACAATATTGTCTTGTTGTTCTTGCTATCAGATGGTAACACTAACCAAATCATAACAGCTGAAGGAACAGCGAGCCTGACAAAGCTAAGGATGTCGTGCAAGGCCTCCCTTGAGAACCCAGTCCAGGTCTTCAAGTAAGCTGGAGAGATCTTCACATAGCCCGCCAGGAGGGCTACATTGACCCAGTATGATGTCGAGTTCGCTAGGGCAGCCCCTTTGCTCCCGAGCCCGCATGAAAACACTAGGACCCAGCACACAAGCAAGTGCAGGCAAGCTGTGGCGGCGGAGCTCACCATCATTGGGAGCACATCATTCTGGGCCTGGAAGAATCTGTTGAGGCATTGGAGGATGCCATAAGCGAACAGACCGGGAACCATCCATTGGTTAAAGGCCCCGGCTTCGGCAGATATTTCTGGGTCCTGGCCTAGGGAGACGAGGATCGGACTGGTGAAGAAGAAGATGAGGGAGAGCGGAATGCTGAGGAGGAAGAGGATGAGCATTGCCCTTTGCGTGTGGATTCCTAGCATGTGATACTGTTTGGCCCCATAGGCTTGTCCACATAACGTCTCCAATGCGCTACTCATTCCTAGCTTCATACCCAAAACAACATGATTTCTTCCTCGAGAATATGAAAATTTAGGCAAACCAAAGACTGTCGTAATCGTGTTAGCAGGTGGCAATAAATGATTCCACATACACGTCAATCACATTGAGTTGAGATTTTCTAAGAAACCAAGTTCTAGTACTTGTAACTACGATATGTGTTATATATGAAAAGAAGCAAAGTAAATAGGCAATAAAATGAAAAGAAATCTGTAGATTTGCGTGGAAAACTCTGGGTGGAAAAACCAAGGGTAGGAAAGAGGTGAATCTACTATATCAAAAATTGGTATAAGAGGTGAGAAAATGGATAACAATAAATGAATTATCCAAAATCTTTAAATAATACAATATAGGAAATCTTTATTAGAAAACAGGTCGGTTTATAAATAAGTAAAAACATGTTCATATTTTGGGGCTTCGTCCCTGCACTTCACGGAGTTAGAGGTGTGCTTCACCTGAGGCATCTGCTACCACCGTAGACCTCCTAAATATTTTCAAAATTATTCTTCAAGCAGTTGTACCATAAACTTTTCGGATCAGACCAAATAAAATTCGGATTACCATAACCAAGAACATGTTTGATTCGTCCTTGCTCCTAAGTCTGCTGGGGTGATTTATAATGAACTTTTGCCAAGAACTGAGGATTAAATCAGGTCGTATTTCACATGGCAGATCCATTTACATCACTAATCTGTTTCAATTCAATCCAAACATAAATTTCAACCACAAATCACACCAACGGGAGGGGAGGAAATCCGAGTAAGTCACTTCAAGAGACAGGTCCCATCACTCACCAGTACACTAAAGCCAGTGACGGAGGCAAAGGAGGTGGCCATGGAGGCGCCGGAGAGAGGGAGCTCCCCGAGGTGGCCGACGAACATAAGAGAGATCACCTGCAGGCAATACTGCAGCAGGCTCACTCCGATTAAAGGCCCGGCAAGCCACAGCTGCCTCTTTGCTTCTTGTATTATCTCTTCCCATCTAAATCTTCTTCTTCTTTGATCCAAAGTACTTACTAATAGCGAAGATGATAAACTGGACAAGGTGGCCGAGTTCTCTCTCTCGATCTCCCCCTCCCTTAGCAGAGTCGATTGGAGATCACCGTCATCAGCCCGTACTTCCGGCAATCCTCCCATCCTCTTCTGAGTATGGAACTCAAGTCGATGTGTTTTTGGACTTGGAGAATGGGGGCGGGCGGAAGCTCTCGTTGTTGGCCTTTCATAGTTAATGCAAATAATTGGCAAGATGACAATGGTGCGTCTGGTCCCACCCCTCAAATAGTTCACATTCACAATAAATCATGAGTTAATTCAAATTATTCGACACATGATTCTCTAAAGCAAAAGTTTCGAATTCGTATCTTGTGAATCAAGAAAATTTATGCTTGAAAAATTTTAGTCCGCACTAAGCACATCCAATATGAACTGAATCAGTTAGAAATGTATAAGACTTTTAAATAATAGTTATTCACTAGCAAAAATAAAGATAAAATAGTTTACGTGCACGGTTCCAAATCCTCCTCAAGCTTTTATTATAAGCAACATAAGTAAGATCCAAGAAAAATGGATTTTATATTCTATTGGGCTTGTAATTTAATTTGGACCAATTTCTGATTGCCCTCCCCAAGCAAGGATGATAATTTTACCCAGGCCCGTAAAACCCGCTTTGTGGTGGCCAGAACCGGCCGTGCACGGGTCAAGGTGGGTAGGGGTCTAGCCGCCTTGCACCACTCATATTTATATATTATTATACTATATAATTATATATTTTTAAATTAATTTCCTTAATTTATAAATACTTTTATATTAATAAATTAGATAATAATCGTTCTATTTTAATGAAATTATGTAAGTTCATAATTTTTTTCCAATTTATTTAATTATATATTATAAATATGTAAATTTATATCATATTTTAAATTATATTTATATATAATTAATTTATTTTTCCTACCCGTTCTCCGACCTGACCCGTATAGGGCGGGCCTAGGTATATAGATACTCGGCCCGCCCTGGCCCATTGCTATCCCTATCCCGAGCCATAATAATGTTTTAAAATTTATTGGTGGAAAGAACAATTATAATAATAAAAAAAAACAAAAGACAACGGGGTCTTTATCATTGAATCATTTGATAAATAATGCCATCATTGAATCGGTCACCAACAAAAAGATGTACATGGATCATCGATTAAGGAAGCTGATCCGTAAAATAAGGCTGCATCATAAAATAGGATGGGAATTATCCGTGCTATCCAACAGACCTTGTCACGATCTCATATTGGTATGTTGTGAGTAGACCATTGGTGAAGTAGCCGACTGAGGTTAGATGAGACTGCCGGATTTGCAGGTTTATGCCAGTGGAGAGACCACCGCTGGAGACGGGTCCGGGTTTACAGAGATTAACGTGGCAGGTGCTCATATATTATATTATCGTTGGTGTGTCTTAAAAGAGATCGAGTTTGTTTCCACTTAAAAGCTTAAAACTATCAAATGGTAATACTCAATTCTCTTATAAATCTATTATTATTTCTTGATTTGTACCTGGACACAACCTTATTGGTAATATGATACGCCTCGAGTTGGAGAGAAACAGTCCTCGACTTCCAACCTGTGAAGAAGAACAGGGAAGCGATCTCGCCCAAGCTCCTTGATCAGGAATGGATTTAGCGGGCATGGGACGTTTACCCCGAATTCCGAAAATTCTATGAGATTCTGTACAAATTTTACTTGCTGTGTTAAATAAAATAACAATCAATTCAAATATTCCTCAATCATCCATGAAACATGGGGTTGACAATGACGCGCAATGGTATTAGAAATAATTTTTATGATTTGGGAAATATAATAAAAATTATATTTGATCTAATTATTACCTTTAAATTTATACTGTAATTCAGTTCTTGATTTCAGAATTTTTTTTTTTAAGATTGAGATTCTTATTTTCGAGTTTATATGTCATTTAACATGTAAATAGTCTACTAGTCAATTAATCCTGGCCACAGGCCGGTTAGGTCCCGAACCGTGAGACCTGAGGTTCAGGACCGGTTCATCTCACCTGAGAAATTGGAACTACCGGTTCCGAATCAGAACCGACGGGGAAAGCCAAAAAAAAAAATGAATATGGGCCTGCCATGGCTGCCTTCCCACTTTGACCTTTAAATTTTCTTTTTTTTTTTTAATTTTCCTTTTTAACACTTTTTTAGTTTTCGTAGATATTTATTGTGTGATGCAAAAATACAAATAAATTCATTACGTAAATCACCATTCAAATCTTGACACGTATAGAGTTGACCATCAATAATTATAAAAATTTTACACGTGTTAACTGTGATTTACACAACGAACTCATTATATAAATTATATTTTATTTAATTATAAAATAAATGAAATCAGTCGTTTCGGAACCGGACAAAGCCGTAGTTCTAAATAGAACCATCTGGTTTTGGGATTGTGGCCAGGACTACAGTTAGTATCGTCCGCTAATTTACTCAACAAAATACACTCTTCGAGTTTTGGTCAATGCTCTACCATTTTTATCTTTCTTAATATTTTTACTCTCCTTATCTTACATGAAATTTTATACGGTACCCAGCAGGTTGATTTTGCCAAGTTCACCTTGGGGGCTTGTAATTTAAAAGGAAAAAAAATATTGAGAATCATACATATTTATTATTTCTTATAAGTGAGTTTTAAATATTTCAAAGGATAAATCAAGCCCTTACGTTGCCAACTGTTATAAGACCGAGTTCTTTCCATTATCTGCTGTTACTTAAAGCTAACATGACATTGACATGTAGATATCAGTGTGAATTGTCAAATTTTAATGCTGACATGGATAATTTTAAAATGATGTGTACATAATGAGAAGTAAAAGAATAATTGTATTGTTTTAAAGTGGTCAAAATAGCAAAAGCAAGGGGGCAACAATACCCAGGAAATTGCCACGCTTAATCCTTCGCATTAGAGTCATGGTTCGTGGAGAAAGCCTTATATGTAATGTTGCATCACTTGACAGTGTTGATATAATATTATAAATTAGTGAGATTTTTTAATGTTGTTTTGTATGGTTTTTTAATTGATTGTGACCTTTATTTAATGCTCTTTTCTGTTTTTTTTTTTGGAAGGAGCACATGGCCTAAAAGGGAATAAAAGAAAGAGGAATAAGGAGTACGGGGAATTTCACCAGCGAAAATCGAACCGACAACCTCTTTGTCACTAGTTGGAAAGTAGTACAAACCCACTTTCTCCTTTTTCATTGATTAATTAGGTACGTTATTATTTGCTTTTACCTTTTGGTCCTTGTTTTGTTTGCACTGTATAGAAATGGTCCTCGATCTTTGTCTTTTATGCAATGTTTTTTGTTTAATGGCTTATTGGAGTTGTACCTTTATTTTTAACCGGACAGCTTATACTCCCTCTGATCATTCACAGATCATATTCTCTTTTAGGTCAATCCGGTCCTTTCTGCAGATAGACCGAGAAAAAAGGTGCAATTTCCTTAGAGAACAGTAGAGGGGTCAAATGCTGCAAAAGGTAATAGTCTAAGGGGAAAGGTTATAGCGCATCATATTTCAGGGGCCAACATGATATTTCTATAAATGTCTTCTGTCAAGTTATTTAATCTCGTCTAAGCTATGTGGAAGCCACCGTCGGACTCCCATTTCTCGGCCACTTGTGGGAGGCCTTATAATTAAAGAACAATGCAAGTACAATTCCGATCGCTTTATTCGCCATGAGAGAAGCAAGGAGATCTGACTTGGAGGAGAAAGAGATCTTGCTCAGTGAGTTGCCTAAAGGGAAGCCACCACAGGAGGGAGGAGGAGGAGCCAGCAGCGGCGGAGGAGGACCGCCATCAGCATTAGAATGGAAAGCAAAAGAAGTGTGGGAAGAAGTGAGGAGGGTGATCGATATAGCGGGGCCGATGGTGGCGGTAGCGTTATCGCTCTTCTTCCTGCAGATCATAACGGTGACACTGGTCGGCCATCTCGGAGAGCTCTCCCTCTCCAGCACCGCCATCGCCATCTCTTTCGGTGCCGTCACCGGCTTCAGCCCACTTGTAAGTGCGTGTATGCATACTATACACAAATTTTATTATTTAATAAATAAATTAGTGAAGAAAATGAATAAATAATTAAATAAAATTTTATCTGCAGTTAATTTTAGAAATGTATAACTTTTCTATCAAATCAAATATGAAGAATAAGTAATAAATTTAGGAAAATTAAGTGATAATGGAAGGAGTAGAAAAAAACTAATGTGAAGATGAAGAAACTTCAAGAACAACTGAATGAGCACAAACTAAGAATTACTAAATAAATATATAAACAAGCTTTAGACCCATTGTAAGACTATATATAAATTTTGTTATTTAATAAAACTGATAAAAAAATAAATGTATAATACATAACTAAATAAAATTTTAACTATATTTAATTTTGAGATATATAATTTTCAGTAAGTCCAATATGAAGAATAAGTGATAAATGATAATGGAAAGGGAAGAGAGAAAGCATGGAGAAAATGAACTTAAAAGAAGAAAGTAGAGATACAAAGTAAAAGTAGATAAAGATCATATAGTTACCTATTAGTAAATTTACTATCACAATACTTAATTTTTTTTAATCTAGTGATTGATAAAAATTGAATTTTAAGTGTATATGAGTAATTTAGGAAGGTGAAAAAGATATTAAGAGTGGAGTTTTGTGAATTTTATTTTTTGTTTATGTGAAATTTCATATGATCTCGTAATCTATAAATATAGATTTAGTTAGAGGTGCTTCAATATGATTGTGGCGAGGTAGCTTGAACAACCTTAGGTCTTGGACAACCTTGTTAGGGGAGAGGGAGGTGTCCGAATTGTCATCCTCTCTATTGAGCCTCCTCCAGACTTTTCTCTTTTTGAAAATAAGAGGAAGGGATGGGCCATCCTCCGACTACCTCCCTCAAAACACGGCCGCCGGAGGCCTACGATGTTTTTCAAGTGAACTTGCCTGGGGGAGGGGGGAGGAGGGGCCACCCTCATGTCACCTCTTCATGGGCTAGGTCGCCCAGAGCAGGTGGAGGCGATCGGAGGGTGGCTCCCGTCTGCAAAGCCTCCTCACCACATAAATGTGTGAATGCCATGTCAATGCAAAAATAACTGTGCGCGCTTGTCATTTTAACTGATATGTAATTGTAGGTGACCGAAATGATTCGAGTATGTAATGAATGAGAATATATAAGACTTGATTTGTCATTTTCAAATATATAAGACTTATGTTAAAAAAGTGAAAAATATATAGAATTTTCAATATTTATCCTTGTTGAATTTTCACTAAGTTTATAAGAGATAGGTCCAACATTTAATGTTTAATCTAAATATTTAAATCAATTGATGGTAATGTGCAGTGCTAGAATTTTCTTCCTATTTATTCAATTCTTGTGAAGTTGATGAATCAACAAATGAATTTGATTTACTTTTATTTACAATTACTCTCAAAGCATTTCAAGAAGAAGCTATCTGTAAACCTTTATCAACTAAGTATGTTCGCTACATGACAGTTCGGGATGGCGAGTGCCCTAGAAACCCTATGCGGACAGGCGTATGGAGCTCAGCAATACCACAGGTTTGGAGTCCAAATCTACAAAGCCATATTCTCCCTAACTTTAATATGCTTCCCCTTATCTTTACTATGGGTCTTCGTGGGAAGGCTCCTTGTCTTGCTAGGTCAAGACCCCCCGATATCTCCCGTGAAGCTGGAAATTTCATTATCTGCCTTATACCGGCTCTCTTCGCCTACGCAACCCTTCAACCCATAGTCCGATACTTCCAAACTCAGAGTCTCATAGTGCCGATGCTTGTGAGCTCCTGCCTTACACTTGCCTTTCACGTATTGCTGTGTTGGTTGATGGTGTTCAAGTCAAGACTGGGTGTCTTAGGGGCCTATCATACTGGTTGAATGTGATTTTGCTTGGGCTTTATATGAGGTACTCCTTGGCATGTGCCAAAACCCGAGTCTCATTATCACCAATGGAGATACTCCGAGGGACCGGAGAATTTTTTATCTTTGCAACCCCTTCTACCATAATGATTTGGCAACAAATTTCTACCTAGACCTCTCCTATATATACTTGTATCCAAGAAGTTCAAAAGAGCTCCGACCCGAAACTTGTTATTCAAAAGACTTGTATATAACAAAATAGGCTGGCGGGAGGATCCCTTACCTCCTCCTCTTAATTAACGAAAATCTATGCTCGAGACTCATGAATGAATAGAATAATTCGTTTTTGGGAGATGTTTAGGATGGACATGTCTTGACTTGGATTATTAAGAGCCATTACACTTCTAAATATCATATGAAGTACATTAAAAAAAAAAAAAGGCTTAGAGGGTTTCACTGTATTCTCTTCACTTGAAAAGAATTCAATTAAGAAATCTATTTCATGATCAAAATTAGTGTAACTAGCATTACAATGAACGAAGTGTAAGCATGTGATCAATAGCACTTCTGATGTTATCTTGTGCAGCTTAGAGCGGCGGCCATTTTAGTTGATAACAATGCTCTCAGGACTTCTACCGAATTCGAAACTCAAAACTCCGGTCCTTTCTCTATGGTATGCATATGTTGTAATAGCATTTGAAGAGTTGGAGAGAGTATTGTATGCAACAAGTATCATGTAACAGTACTGATATAGTGTCATAAATCAATAAAACTCAGTAATCTTAAGATTTTTTGAATAAAGATAAAAAATTAGAGATAGTTGAATTCTATTGATTTGTGATATTATGTTAGTACTGTCACATGATATATCGGTTACGTACAAGAGTTTCTCCAAGAATTGGGGATAGCCAGCTTCCGAATTCTCGAATGCAATGTATGATATACTCCTCAAATTAGCTGCCAATTAACTAAAATTATGTCATTTCTACAGTTTTGGCGACCACCTCAACCCTGTATGCGATACCAGACTCGATTGGTGCAGCTATAAGGTATGTTTCAACTGGATTGGGGGATCAATCCGTGGGTGCGGCAACTGTCACCCCTCTGAAATATAAAAAACCTTTACAACTTTATATGATTTTTATTGATTTTATCTATATTTCATTAAATTATCTTATTTCGCCTTACTAAGATCTATCATTTCAGTCTTTTTTTTGAGTTCCGCCTCCTTAAATAAATCTTCTAAGTCCATCCAAAGGAGACTCTTATAGCATGCTGTAGATTTGCGTAATTGCCCCGAAGCCATGCCCGCCCCTACTCTTTTGTTAAGATTAATGCTATCTTAACTTCTACATTTGCACGCAGCACACGAGTATCGAACGAACTGGGAGCAAGAAACCCTCAAGCAGCCCGGGTCTCGGTAGGTGCCACGATGATCGTCACGCTGACGGAGACGATCATCATGAGTTCAGTCCTGTTTGCGTCCAAGAACATCTTTGGCTACGTATTCAGCAACGAGACAGAGGTCGTGGATTATGTGGCCAGAATGGATCCTCTACTATGTATTTCAGTAATGTTGGACAGTTTACATGGAGTACTTTCAGGTTAGTTCCAATTTCCCGATTGGATCTCTCTGTGTCCCATCCTCTGTGTGATTTATGGGAAACTTTTACGGTCCAGTCACTTGATCGTTCAATAGGTTAATTCCACGGTTGACAGTCAATAATTCAAGTTAGAAAGGAATCTGACATTCACAATCATTTTCCCCCACCCATTTAACTATCCAGCAACTAGATCGTAGAATTTTTATGATTAATGTTAATAGGACAAGCTAGTCCAATGTCAGGTTTGGTGCTCTCAATGTCATTGTGTTCTTGGATTCTCTTATATTAGGTGTTGCCAGGGGGTGTGGTTGGCAAGACGTCGGGGCATACATTAATTTGGCCGCGTACTATCTGTGTGGAATTCCGGCTGCCGCCTTTTTAGGGCTCTGAGCGCATCTCCGAGCCAAGGGCCTCTGGCTCGGAATGGTGATCAGATCCTTCGTGCAGACAGTTCTCCTCTTCCTTGTAACCATTTGCACGGACTGGGAGAAACAGGTCTTTCTCAAATCTCTCAAGCCCTCACATTCATTTCGTCCTTGTTCTCTCCATAGAAGATCTCATGTAATATCTCGTTTCTGGGGAAAAAAAGGGAAGCCCGAAACAAGAAGACGAAGAAAAGCCTATTCTAAGAACATTGAATGGCAATGTTTGAATCTAACATGTTGATTCTCGACCCGAGACTCATGGGATCAACTCACGATATCTAAAAGTTGTCTGCAGGCGAACAAGCCAAGGGAAAGAATATTTCGGGGAAGACATGTGGTTAGTGAAGAGGTGCAAGGGGAGCCGAGCAAAGAAGAAATCTCATCCCCTTGAACAAACCCTTGGCCTTCCACTAGAAAATGGCCACATCCTGATTAATGGTAAGCATCTTGCTGCGATCCGAAACGTAACCTCTGGAATGTAAAATCCCCGGAAATCCATAGAAGACATCTGAGCTTTGGGGTAATCCATGGAGAACTTAGTTCGACGATGAATGAGAAAATCAACAAGCATGGGAGTCCTATTAAGGCTGAAGAGGTTAAGCTCTCTAAGCTCGATGCGATGCTTAACAACTTGCAGGACAACTTTCAATAGGCTTCAAGTCAACTTCAGAACTTAGCAATCTCAACTTCTGAATTTAGATAGTCAACTAAAGCAATCTATTTTCCTTCTTTGTCTGTTCTTTCCGTTTTACCATTTTGGCACACAACGTCCCTCCAAATTTGCCTTCGGGAGACGAATGGTTTGCACCAAGATATTAGGCCGAAACTATGTGTGGATCTAAATCACGGTCACAAGTCGCATAACGATCGTGCCTGATTTTAGCTGTTTCATGTCGTCATGGCATTACATAACAACATCGCAGGTGTCGTGGTCTGAATTTTTTTATGTGTCCAAAATGAATAAAAATAAATGTGCAGCTTGTCCTTTTTTTAGTCGAAACATACTAAGCTTTTCTGCATATATAACGCCGATATAACTTTATATATTAACATACTTTCTAATAAAGAAGCTGACAAATGCACGTATTTTTATGATCTTTGAAAGAGAAAGACATGCATCTGTGTATAAAAATGCGAATAACAGTGTCAATTTGAAGAAAAACACGTCTCGACCGTTATAACCGATATTTAGTCTATTAGACCGTTATATAACACGTTAGGCCGCGATGCCCGGCAATTTTTTTTCCAATGGCACGTAATAGTATTGGAGACTGTTACATAACAGCCGCAACGAACCATTTTTTAAAATTCTCTATAAATAAAGAGTGTAAGGATGATCCGTTTTCATACTATAGTCCTGCACCACAAAGATAGCATCAGGTGCATCATACAGCCCAGAATCTCGATCACAAGATGCGTTCCAAATATATTATGAGGAACCAGTTACAATGTCAGAGGCTCGAGCCGTGACAAGTTTGGGTAAGCAAGAACCAAAAAGAAGGCGCGACACGGTCTCAACAACACTGAACTAGACACTAGAATACTCTGAACTACACATTCTCAGTTTCCTTCAATAGGCAAGTTCTCAACCACGCTCACCTTAGGAAATCAAGGCCAGCCCACCCCTAATCAACTAAGCATTTACAGTTCCCCAAGAAAAAAAAGGTATTTACACAATGTGTTGATACCTAAGAGGAAAGAACAGAGAGCCCAGGAAGTAAAATCGAATCAAAGAATTTTGAGATGTCCTATCGCCTTTTTCGCTGCATCTGACAGTGGAGTTGCCATGACCAAGCTGCCAAGAAAACTAGCAGGCCTACTCCTACAGCTGACCAGAAACTCACTAACCACAGAGGCATCGGTTTTGGATACAAACCTGTTAGGTCAGTTAAAAGGAACAAATTAGAATCATGCATCATCAGTCAACACCAGTACGAATAGTGAGGGATTCTTGAGATGCCTGTATTTGTTATGCATGAAACATGAGTAAGACCAAACAAGATTGTAAGAGATGTTCATCGCAGCACATGTTTAGAAAGCTTTTATTTTACGAGTTATAGTTGGCAAAAAACCATCTCGAACTCCTTTGTGTTCGTAGGGACAGCACGATAAAGGGCTTACCATGGCCAAATTTGATACACATGAGAAGCTCAACGATGCAAATTGCGAGGGAGAGCCAAACGAAAGCACCGACTTTCTTTACAGTTTTCCTGGAAGAGAGTGATCCAAGACTTTTAAGCAAGAATAACCAAAATGCATGGATCATTTGACTCGAAAGGCAAATTATCATGTATAATATGACCCTATCCCATTAGTGTTCTCTCCCGGTTAGTTCCCGAACAAAATCAATCAGTTCTTTACGAGGGTGGTTGAGTAGATTATCATTCTTGACTGAATACGTGAGGGAGTTAAGGAAAGAGGAACCTGTCTTGGAGATAGGAATTATATTCGCGTATTGTCGGGATTGCGATGAGCCACCAGAGAATCAGCCTATATATAATCACGGGATTTCGGGGAGGGATCCAAAGGCAAAACTTGAGAAAGAATGTGTTGAGCTCGACCGTTAAGAAGACAATGCAGAGACTGAGTATTTGGATGAAACGCCAGGGGCCTTGCAGGGGGTGCCACTCATCTTTATCCCATTGTGCTGGTGTAAATTGCCCCAGTGTCCGTTTCACCTGTAAAGAGAAATTTCTGTATCATTTCGTTCGGGAATCCAGTAGAACAGCATCGCCAGATAACAGAGACAAAGTTCCGCATCGTTTTACAGAGACAAGACCCCTCTTCTCTTTTCTGTTAATCTTTTCTTTACACCGATTTTATCTAATTGCTGTGCTTAAGAACTCCTGCTTTGCATTTATCTACTTGTCCTTGAGAAGCAAGGGACTATGGCCATCTTCCTTCTTCCCCTTCGGTTCATAAAAGATTAGATTTCTAATCCTCTTGCTCAACTATGCGTGAGACTTCCAACCAATTGAACTCCCTCACTTACAGAACTAGAAGTTACTCATAAAAAACAACTTTAACGTTCACATATTTTATTTTATCAGATATTTGGGATTCCAATACAATGAGATCGAAACGAACCTTGCAGATGACATTCGGTTGTTGGCTTATACCGACCCACTCGTATGTTCTTCCATCAAAGTATCTGACCGTATGCATTCCAGCCCATATGCCTGCAGAAGTGATGAACAGTCCATGTTAATCACAAAGACTACTAGAGAAAAGTAACATACAATTTCCCACATCAAAACTAAGATGGTTGTCCGGCAAATAATCTTACCGAACCAGTTGCAGATCAAAATGTCAAGAATGATGCTGTCCCACCAGCACTCGTTGAAATTCGGTAACATGTGTTGGAAGGTAAGCTAGAAATGGCAATACAAAGAACGTTGTTTAAGCAACTGTGCCAATTTACATTTGAAAGAAGATAAAAGTAAATAAATATATTATGAAAATGGAAAACAGAATTGGCAAAGCTAACCTCCATCATCTCAAATCCGATAGAAAGCACCCACAGCAGCGGCTGATTGCGGATTAATATTGCCTTGCCCCACCAACCAAGAATATGGGCTAGCACGAACTCGTCAAAAAGTGTTTCCTGAAATGAGTAATATTGAAGGGACAACTACAGAGGTAATCTGCTCGGTATGAGAATTGTGAAAAGAAAATGAATTTTAGGAAGAATTCGTACATAAACATTCTTAAACCTGCTCGTAGGATTATCAGGGAGATAAATGCGGCAATCAGCACCATAAGATCTTTCAGGGAGTTCTGAAAAACGTCAGCATAATGTCAATTCCGCTTCTAAGATAACATATGACTAAACTAAGTTTTCACTTTCACCAAGAAATCGTTGAAATGATATTTTTTTAGATCAATTACCAATGCCGAGATCAGGATGGAGAAACTTCATGAACTGTCGAGCATCATCACGTTTCTGTAAAAGAAACAAAAATGATTTTCGTATATACGTTAATAGGTTGAGAAGACAGTAATAGGATGCTGCAGAAGATGAGCAGGGAAAACACAAGAGACCTGAAACAGCAAAAAAGTAAGAGCCACAAGATAGAGAACAGCCATTCCGTGAACTAATCGCCAAATGGCAGGGTGTGGCCTGATCAGAACCCTGCATTGAAATGTATATGAATGATAAGCAAAGTAGAACACACAAGGTCCGCATTCGAGGCAGGCACTGCACCCAGAATATGTATGATGATGTTCACTCTGGAATTAGAGAAAATAGGGGAGACAGATGATTTCCCTCTTCTTTATTTTTCATTTTCTGAATTACTAGCAGTAAGTAACAGTAAAGGCATAATTCAGGATCTGAAAAAAACACTGGAAAGAAGGAAAAATGATTTTTTTCAGCAACCGAATCAACATCAGTAAATACAGGCATCACAATATACTGAATAAAAAGAAAACATTTAAGTTTAATCGTAGAGTTTGAGTGTTTAAATGTTCAATCAAATGGAAGACATACGTTGGAGGTGCTTGCAGCAAGCAATAGGCAAGGAAAACAGCAATCATCGCCCACAAACCCCTGTAAGAAACATACACAAATTGGCTTCTTTGATGAGCAAAGAGGAGAAGATTATAGGTAAAACTCAATTAAATAAGACCAAAAAGGAAACCTCTTCACGGAAGTAACTATATCTCCGGGGGCACTGCGTTCAGGATCGAGTGCTCCACTAGCCCATCTGAACAGCAAAAATCATATACATACCTTATATCATACAATCCTATAGTTCATGGAAAAGCATGCCTAGGTCTGTTTTGAAAATGACTGCTACAGCAGATTAGACAGGATCTCACATCAGAAAACATGCTCCGATAAGTAAGAGAGTAATAGTTCGTGGCTTGTATGCCCATGCAGTCCACGGATCTAAATTGTTATTAGGATGCACCAGATTGCTTTCACCATTTGCATGAACATGATGATCCCTTCTCCTCTGCCTCTCTTGATTGTTAGGCTCCATGGGTTAAGAGATCAACTTGCCTGGGAACTACACATCAGAGAAATTACTATAAGAAAGATATGGTGTCAACTTCGCAACTTATCATGAAAAAGACGAAACAGAATTCAGAACAGAGATGGCATCACACAGGATTATGCCTCAATGTCAAGACAAAGCCCATTTTCTACAGGCAGCTAACCATAGACATCAGAATTGTTATATCTAAATGCACAGTTCTAGTCTTAATGTCAAGAAACTGCTAGTTCAAATAAATTGTGTAATTTTTGCAAAAACCAAAATAAATGGACACAGCACCAGAGACTTCTGACCAATCGAATAGACAGCAGTTGCATGACCATGATGATTGTTATAACTATAAATTACTTAGTTAAGCGTCGCCATAAAATGAATAGTAAAATAAGACAACTAATTAATTGTAAAATTACTTCTAGTTTCACGCCCACAAGAACCAGTTAAAAAGGCTGGTCAAAGAACACAAAAAAGGCTGTTTTTGTTGTGGCTAAGTACCACTATTCTCCGCTAAAGTGTCTATAAATATCTGAAGCGAACTTTTTAAGAGCACAAACTTTCGGCATGTTTCTCGTCCTTATCAAGCCAAGAAGATGACTCCAGTGTACAGAAACAACGAAAAAACATATTTTATTGGAGAAGACGGTAGAAAAATATGTGGAAGTGTTAAAGATACGTGTTGGAACTAAATAAAACAGAAAGATTCATGGAGCACTTCCCCAAGTGTTGAAAGAACATTTACCCTCTTGACGAAATGACACCAAAACTTTAATAGAAATCAACTTGACGTAAAAGCACCTACAAAGGACAGCTATCAGCAACATGTCCATGAGGAAGATTCAAGTTGCATACTGATGAACCAAGGGAACAAAAGTCACGACGCATTGATTCCCAATTCGCAAAACCACCCAAAAAAATTTCAGCTTTGCAAAAAAAAAAACAGAAGAATAACCTCAAAAATTGCAGATGAACGGGGAAGCTTAAAATTCTGTAAAGAGCTGAAGCTATGTAAACACTAACTAACTCTAGCAGTCTTCAGCTTCAATCACTGACTAGATTTGCAGTGTAAGATCAAATTCTAGTGATGTGACCGAAAAAATGCATCAACAAGAAAATTGTCAATTGACCCGGAGAAAAATAAATAGGACAGTGTCTAGAATGTCGAAACTGCAAAAATCTACATTTCACGAGAAAACCTATGATTTTTATCAAAGAAACCCTATGGTAATCGACATCTTAAGTCAGGAAGCAGAAGCTTAGTGAAGTTAGAATGCGAAGAAGCAGAAGGAAAAGGAGAAGGAGAAGTACCGTATCAGCAGTTCCAGTGTGTGTGTTCAGTCAGCAGTGTAATGAGCCAAATGATTCAATACAAATTACATACAGGAAAAAGAGATAGAAGTTCGCATACGTTTTCAAGGAGTGCAGAGAGAAAAGGGACCCAAGACGGGAAGTGGGTGGAGCTGACAGAGGAGCCCTGGCCGTACGATTCTGGGTGGGAGACGAGGAGATCCAAGCCGTCGGATCCAATCAAGCTCCAGCCCAATCAACGAGTCAATCAGACAATCAGAGACCGAGGCGGAGTGCGTTTAATAATGGTGGGAGAGTGCTCGTTCTCGGAGAACTTTGGAGTCAGTGATCGATTGGATCTCCAATCATCGATCAATTAATAAAAGCGGGTAACCAAAAAGCCAGGATGCAGAAGAAGAAGAAAAGGTGGGTTGCCCTCAAAATATCCACTTCGCCTTCGAAGGAGACGACGGCGACGATAATGGTAGGAACTATTACCAGTCTCTCTCTCTCTCTCTCTCTCTCTCTCTCCTCTCTGGCGGCAAGAGCGGCTAAAAGGAAATGGCCGGTGATGATAAAAGGGGTTTTCTGAGACTGGAGAACCGTCGTCCGATCTCTCGCTAACTCTATCCAATTCAGATCAGTTATGGATTCCTTATATAGTTTTCACAACCCCACCCCGTTCTCTCCTTTTCTGCAGTTTTTTTTTTCTGTGAAGAGGTTCCACAGAGAGAAAAAAATTTTAAATAGTAATATTTCATAATAATATGTAGAGAAAAAATTAATTAAATTATTTTAATTAGTATTAATTATAATAATTATTTAGATAATTAATACTAAATTACTCTTATATTATATTTTAATTAATATCTCCTCATATCACATGAATACGTAAGATCACTTAAGAATTTAGAGAGAGAGAGAGAGGGGCACGGGGAGAGAGAGAGTACATGGTCAAAGGGAGATTTTGGAAAGCGTTTATTGGCAATTAATGTTTTTGTAACATTTGGGGTTTTTAAGATTCGCTCACATCGACGACCGTCGCAGGCGAAAGAAAGGACAGGTCTTGGGGAGGGAGACGGATTGAGAGAGGACGGTGTCTGTCTCTCTGTGTTTCGTACCGGAAATGCCCTTCTGTTCCCTTTTTAACTGCGGCCATTCCCTTTCTTTTACCATTATATCATTTACACTGGATGTGAAATCATGTTACACCCTGTATATAAGAAAAGAAATATTTTGAAAGAAAAAAGGAAAGGTGAGGAGTGAGAATAGAAGAGAGTTCATGGCAGGAGAGGGAAAAAAGAGGTTGGTGTGTAGTTATATTCGTTTAATTTATTGTCTAAAATCTGTTTGATTCTAAATCTAACTATTATTAAAAATTTAATTGTTTGATAAATATAAAAAAATAGAAGTCGCATAAAAAAAGGGAGATGTTTGTTTAAAATAATAATAGATAATAGACAACTGACTATAAAATTATATTATATTATTTTACAATAATATTTAATATAATTTTACAATTGTTTACTAACTTGTATATTATTGTTTAACTGTATGGAGTGTATTATAAAAGTAAAAACAAAATATATAATTAAAAAATTGAGAGTAATATTTTGAAATGGTAGAGAATAATCTTTTAAAATTAGTTGTTACTGGTAGTTTTGATAGCTTCAGAAAGAGAAAAATTACTTTTATTTTCTTTTAAAATAATAGAGATATAATATTAATTGTCACTCTCTTACCCAAAATATTATTATTTAATAAAATTAATCCAAATATTATGTTATAAATATTTATATATATGGTTAAGATTTTGAATATACATTTTTCAATGATTCAAAAATAAAATTTAAGTATTAAAATAAAATAATTTATTGCAGTAATATTAATTTAACCTAAAATCTAAAATCGAAGGGTTCTCAATTCAATTCTCATTATCGAGACTTCGTGCTCCTTCTTTTTCCTTTCTCATATCCCTTTTCAGACTCTTATTTACTTTTGTAATTGAAAAAACTAAGTAATAAATTAAGGAAAGAGTTGAGATATTTATTTTAATACATATATGATTCGGAGGATAAGAGAAGATGAGAAAAGGGAACACGTAGTAAGAAATAAAAGAATGGCCACCAAAGTGGATGAATTGAAGTGGTAGGGTAGGCGCCTCTTCTCCTTAAGCAAGTTCTCAGGTTCGAGTCTTGTAAATGGAGAAAATTCACCTTGGAATAGTTTTACCCCCAGTGGACATTCCCGGCTCGAATTGGATTAGTCAGAATCTATCGACTTTCTAGATTCTTGTGGTTTAGATTAAAAAAACGGAACGGCCAGTAAGTAGTTATAATTAATAAAATTTACCGTCATACACCCATTTTTTGGTAATATTATGGATATTAAACATTGAATTTTATATATAGTATTTAATTTTATAAAGTCAAAAAAATTACATAGAAATGCCTCCCATATATAACACTAGACGCTCACCCGTACTGTGCAAAGAACTGCCAATCAAATATTCAATTACAAATTCTTACTATGTTTATTTTGTAATAATGTTTTTTTATGATTTTACAGCAGAGTATTATGTTTTATAATATTATTAAAATTTAAAAAATATGCTTTGAATAAATCAAAATAAAAATAATAATTAAAATAAGAAGGCTAATTATGATTTTAGTTGATAGTTATAATTTTAACATTGATTTTATGAATTCATTTCATTTATCCTTTTATATTGGATGAAAATTATTAATTAAGAGTAATTTTTAATTTTAAAAGTTGAGGGCAGTCTTGGAAGAATAAAATGATACCAAAACTGTCACTAGAGCTATATAGTAATAGAAAATTAATTAATTATTACAATAAATTATTAAAATTCCTAGATATAGTATTTTTTTTGGATGAATAAAAAGAAGGCAGTAATTCCAATGCATCGTTCCGAGAGCCTTTTTTATTACCAAAACAAAAGATGTCAGCAACTAACATATTATGTGTATTGAACAAGCAGCACTAAAATATGAATTCCATTATCGTAACATCACCAAAAGCCAACTATAGTTGAAGGAGCGGTAGTCCTCCAGACCCAAGCCAAAAGAGCATAGTTTTAACCGATATTTTAATACAAATGTCTCAAAAAGGATTTAAACCAGAGATAACGAACACATAAAATCACGAGTAAGTATTTTAAATCATCAGACCGCTGTCTTAGTGGTGGGTACAGTATTGCTTAAAACATACTTAGACTGTATTTGAGAACTTTTAAGGCATATCGAGTGTCCTTGAACGGGGGAGTTATCGTAATCCTTTTCCCTTTGCCTGTTGTTTGTGCTTTCCCTAGTTGGACTGATTTCGATAGTGACCCAGCTTTGGCCATTAGTTTTGACCGTTCTCCGGGGCCACAAAGAGTCTTCCAGCAAAATTTAATGCGGTCCTTTTCGCACGTGCAATTATGACTTCGAATTTGTTCGAACATTCATGCGAAGCTCGTGAACTTACTGACGTTGGACAAGTAAAAGGCTCGCTCAGCGCATGGACTGAAATCGGCTTATGTATACAGAACATGTACAGAGAACATACATACTGCATAGGATCTTAGGATTGCAATGTTAACGTCCAATATGCTCAGCCAACAGAGTTGGAATACCATTGGTAAGAATTGGAAGAGTTCTTTTGCTAGAGTAATTCCAATTAATATGTTTATGTGCATATTTTGGTATATAAAGGAGGTATATATAGGCTTGAAAGAGAATAAAAAGAATAGGGAATTAGCACATTGTTCTACTGGTGAGAATCGAATCCAGAACTTGTTGGTCTCAGGCAGTGGGCGGTATCAATTGTACGAAACCCCCTTTTTCATGTTTAGTTTGGATTTAGAATTGAAAAACCAAAATAAGAAGACATATATTTGCATTTTCATCTGTATTATATGTTATACATATATATATATATATATATGTGTGTGTGAAGAGAAGGTTTGATTCCGTTGGTATCATTCTCAACCTAAGAGGTCCTGAGTTCAATTATCACCCGTGGAGCTCTTTGTATCCATTCATTCCTTATTTCTTCTATCCCTTTTATATTTATGTGTCTCATTTATATACCAAAAAAATTAAAAAAAATATAGGAATACGATGGTAAATTTCATTAACATTTAATTACTCATATAATCTTCTCACTCGCTCTCTCATTTGACTACTATTTTTCCATATTTTTCATTCTATTATTTTCTTTATATACAAAATTAACTAAACTTTTCTATCAATAATGATGATTAAGACTTTGTTTAGTCGTTGACATGCTTGTTTTTTTCACCAGTTCATTAAATAACGAAATATGTGTCTCACATGGGTCTACCTCTAATATATTCACATGATTTTGTATTTAGCAAAGGAAAAAATTAGAGCAGAAGTTTTATATGTTTATCTTTTTTGACATATTTATATTAATATAATTTAAAATATAGTATAAAGTCACATATTTATAAAAAGTAATGTTAAATAATCTTAATTAAAATTTACCCAATTTCAATAAAATAAAGCGATAATTATCCAATCTATAGGGATTAAAATAAATCAAATAAAAAATAATTTTAAAATATAATTATATTATATTACATTACTTTACGTGGCAGGGCGATGTGGGGCGAGTCAAAGGAGTGATTCAGACTTGCCCTGACCCATGCACGAGCCAGGTCGATCTTACTGGTCAGGTCGAAATTTCCATCCCTATTCCTGGAGGTCTAAAATACTGTTGTTAACCTAGTCCAGAAATTTAATAATATATTATATATAATAAGTTATTTTGAGGTCATTTCTCATTAGACTCTGCTCTAAAACTTATGGTCAATAAAATTTAAGAAGAAAAAATCTCACCTCAGAATCAATCATCCCATCGATTAGGATTGCGACATTTTTCCTAAAATATTATCCTAACAATACCTTCCATCCATCTTCTCCGGCACAGGGATTACTTCCTTCTCTCGAGGATCTCTCAGCTTGATAGGACACCCGAAATTACCATGGGATCCAAATAACATTTTAAGTAAATACTTGGGCAAGAAATATCAAGGCAAGCAAGCAAAAATGAAAGAACAACCACATCTAAACTGAGAGCTCTCCTCCAGCTTCAGTGACAGATTATTTGTCTCTACTTTCTTGGCGCACTATCCTTGTAGATGGGAGCAATGATGGTAGGTATTTATATGCTCAATTATGAGCCCTCTTCACGTCCAAGTTAGTCATACCTTGACCCTAGAATTTGGACCACTTTACAAATTGAAAATTCCGGACAGTGGTAAAATTGTCCGTAAAAATACAAGTTTCACTTATGTTATCACTATCTATCATGTAAGATACATACATTGAGCGTCGGTATTTGTTTTCGTAACCCATCACTGATCGAACAATGCTTGTCAATGTCCTGTTACATGTCACTAATTTGGATAGACCGACAAATGAATTGGGTGTCGCTAATAATTTTTGAAACTTGTTTTTGACACATATTATCATAATTCATGCCCAATATTCAGCTCAAAAAATTGAAAATTACCTACAGGACAGAAAGTAAAATTTACATTTTTACTAATAATTTTTGTAATTAGTGATATAATTTGATTATTCGTTAATTTAATTTTTTTATTCTTTTAACCCTAAAATTTGAGGTTTCCTGGAAGAATTAATTTGGACCACTCTAGCTAAGGAGTGGACACACTAGGCAGTGGCAAATTTTTGCCACTAGGCCTAGCCATCAACAATCCAGCAAAGGTCACCAATGGCGTTTTAGGTATCCGAGAAGGCATTCTTAGGAGAAAGTATATTGTATGTAATTGGTATAGTTAATACGTAACATTACTTATGAGTTGTAACAAATTAATAAAATTAAATTATTTCTAAAATTATAGCTTTTATTTTTTGAATTTTATAAAAGAAATATTCATGATTAAATTTTCTTAATTTCTGATACTACGTAAATGATACTATATAAGTATCATTATGTGATATACCCATTACACAGAGTTGTCTCTCCATTCTTAGGGCTGCTGGCAATGCACTGGACAAGAACGCTGTCAACGCGTATATGGAGAACAATATTGTTTTTTTTCTTATCCTTTTTTCTTTTTACTTTAAGAAGTAGATAATAAAAAGACTAGGCGCGTTAACCAAAAACGATGTTACTTGGAATTAATTAGAATTAACGATACGGGTTAATCATGGGAAAATCTACAAAAGATGATTGCGATCTGATGAACGTGTGATTGATTATCCATCATCAACAACTATTGATAGTCAAAAGTTGTTCGACAATAATTACGATGTTCACTTTTAATCTATCGAAATCTTTATCGATCAACTAAAAAGAATTCAAAAACTTTAACATACACTCGGATAAGTGCATCCTCAATAATAAAACGAAGCTCATTTTCCTCTCGAAACACTATCTCCTCGTGCAAAGCTTGATAATTACCCGTGTCCACGAGGTCCGTACGTCACGTCCTTATCTTGGTATGTAATTGATGCTCAATGCATCGAACTTCGACTTAATCTTGAAAGATGCGATGACTTTGAAGAAGATTATCAAGGGCAACCCGAGTGGTATTTCAAAGGGGGCCGAAAGCGCGAATACCAATCAGCATTGATTCAAGACTTTGTCACATCGAATAGAGCATGATAGGAAAGAAACAACCAAGGGTATTATTACTTACCCTTGGACCACCATTACATAGAGTCTTGCTTCTAATAGTGTCACCATATGGTAACGTCTGCATACTACCTGCATGGTGACACCAACTAATAAAATCAAGCTAAATGTTGAAGAAGTTATTATAAAACCTAAAAAATAACTATAAAATGACTTGTTTTAATTGATTAGTATTATTAAGTAAACACTGTCATGTGGTGTCACTGTTATATACAAGACTCTCTCCATCTTGTCATAATCTATTCACCATCAGCTCCCACGAATATTGCCATGTTTGTAGCTGATCACCCACAATTGGATCTTTTCCCCTCTACAAATGGAGAAAGTCTCTAAGTGTATTGGATATGAGAAAACCTTACATGTAATGGTTATATCACTTGACAGTATTTACGAGGTATTACCTACCAATAAGACTCTTTTTTGTTTTAGGGTTTTATAATAAAACCTTAAAATTAATCAATCTTATTGGTCTGTGATACTGAGCAAGTATTGTTACGTGATATACTTGTTATATATAATACTCTCATCGGATAGATCACGTGATGGTGATGATGCGATATGGTCATTCAATTAAGGTTCATCATTTGTTATGATTTTTTTATAATTCTTTTGTATTTTTAGAATTTGATAATTATGACTTTATAGGTGTTAATTATATGTCAAACCTTGACTGGATGGTTACAATTTATCAGTATTGTCACGTGACATATTTGATAATGCACTAAAGATTCTCCTCGTTCATGCCGAGCACGAGGCACAAATTACATGAATCCGACTCCCCTATCTACACTCACATCATCTCTCTATTGGTGAGATTCATTTAGCGTGGATAGCCAAATTAGGTCATCAACCTTAATTTGACTTCACTTCATTTTTTTAGACTGTATTCGCTAAGGGGGATCCAAAGTCGATGTCGTGGGAGGCTTACAACCTGTGTCAGTCGTTCTATCCATAGAAATCAAAGTTTGACCTTACCAGAACATGAATGGGCTTCTTTTTTTCCCAAGGACAGCTCGAATAGAGATGAATAATCACGAGAGTTCACCACCCATAAACAGTCATTTCTTGAAAGGAGAAACGGCCAGAGCAAGGTATTGCCAAGATTCAGAAAACCCACTGAATCAAACGTACGGGAGCAATAGAAAAGAGGTGGTCCATCTTCTATTTGTTCGAGAGTGGGATATGGCTCGTGAGCAGTGCATGATGACACCAGTCTTGGCAATTTTGAATTTACAGCTCACGGGTACGCAAGAATTTTCTGTGTAATAAGTGTATAATACAAGAAGATATCTCGTCTTACATAACTCTCGCTTATTATGTATTGTACTTTCATTCGCACATTAACCTAATCTATCTCTAGGCCATTGGTTATCTTGGATGATCTACCCGTATCATGAATAACCATGTATCTCGATACGAATTAACCTAAAATATGCTGTACATGATTTAAGACAAAGGTTCCACTCTCGAGTTCAGTCAGAGTTCTTGATCAATCTAACTGGTGGCAATCATTATGTCTTCTTGGCTCTTTCGTGCTCCACCTGTGATAAATACAACTCATAAAGTTTTCACCACTCTCAAGACATTTAGAAAAGCTTAAAAACTGAAATGAATCTCAATAAGACTTGATATTGCTCGATAGATCCTAAACTACCCATAAACTCGTGAATTAGCTCTGGCCTATGACCTAGATAGGTGTGAGAAATCATAAATTCCATAGAATTATCCGTGAAATGCTGAAAGTCTCAAAAGAAGTGCACGTCAATATGAAGGAAGTATCGTGGAAGAGGAGTTTGCATCGTGCAAGTTAAAAATAGGGGACATAAAAGTGGTCTGAGTGGGCAACTACCAAAGAGATACTTTGATGTTTAATGGCATGCTCAGTGCAAGATGATGTGTATGTTTGGCGTTTGATAAACTTATTATGGATGAGCAACTTAAGGACTCGACCTGGGAGAAGTTGGAGGCACAATAGAGAAAGATAAAATTGTTGATATTCTATACAAATTTCACTTATTTTACTCAATTTTTATTGAACTATGCATAATTCGCCTCATAAATTCTTCGCGTTACTTTTCTATAGAGTTTCTCCCATCTTGAACAAGTTTTTTGGATCCGTCCATGACTGGTATCACTACATAAGCACTATCACACGGTGGTACCGAGCTTTAATTTCTCCTATTTAGGGGTTGCGTTGTTGCTGCTTCTCCTTCCAAAAAAATCCTGGTTGGCGCACATTCTATGCATGATATTATATAGAAATTTGCTTGTACCTTTTTATTAAAAAAAGAAGAAGATTAACAATAGTTGCGATTCAATCATCCTTTATTATGTGATATTCGAGTTTCCGTATTTAACAATGAACATATTAAATGAACTAAAAAATTAGTGTTAACATTGGACCCATCAATTTAACACTACTAAAAATCTAATACAATTCAAGAAATTGGTATTAATAAGGTTCAAGATCATAGAGCCCTTCTGCCAAGGTCCAAACTCAAAGAGCTCTTCTTATCAAATTCTGGGATTTGAATCTAAGTTTTTTTTATCTCAACAAATTGTACGAGAGTGAGTTTTACACTATTGGATACCCTCTTGTGGTAATTTGCTTGTATGTTTTATTTATAGTCTCTGGGTGTACAAAGTTTTGAATTGGGGGAAAAAGTTGTTTTTTGATCTTCGCTCAGTGATTTTTCTCTGTAGCCATGGAAGAATGGTTTTTTAGAAGGGTTATTTGCCCAAAAAAGTATGAACTATCCCAGAATTTATCAATTTATAATGAACTAATTTTTTCCTAAAAAATCACGAACTATTCAAGAATTTTCTAATCTACGATGAACTATTTTTTTGTCTAGAAAATCATAAACTATTCAAGAATTCTCTAATTTACCACACCTTTAATTTATCTATTAATTATTGATCTGTAATATTAATTTTACTAATTGTGCAAACGAAGTCTGACGTGGCATCATACGTGGTATGCATCTGGTCATAAAAAATTATGAACTATTGTTGAATTCTCGATTTTATTATGAGAATGGACGTTTGTAAACAGATGATAGACATGCAAATGTATGTTTCTATGTTTATGGCCAGATAGATATCATGTGCGATATTATATTAGACTCTATTTGCACAATCAATAAAATTAACGGTACAAGTCAGCAATTAACAGTTAAAATTAACGATATAGTAGATTAGAGAAAATATAGTGTAATTTATGATTTTCTGGATAAAAAAATTAATTCTTGGTAGATTAGGAAATTTTTTAATACTTTATAATTTTTTTGATAAAAAGTAGATTGGGCTAGATTGAGTAATTATTGAATTGTTCATATTTCTACGGGCAAATAACCCTTTTTGGAATGAGGTAATGGTCGTGGCGGCTAAGGAACGCCAGCAACTGTGAACCCGACACGCCACCGCCCGGGCCCCGAGAATCGGGTACTAGGGCATCCCATTTTCCTTGATGTAATTTTTTTTTTGGTCGCCAGCCACGGTATCCAAGCAGGCCCCACCAGCGGTGAGATGGCATCTTTCAGCCAACCATACTTGACTAATCCGTTGGTCGCCCCGGGTCGCACGCCTGGCAATGGCGGGTGAGGCTCCCAAGAGGGGTGTCTGCGTACGTGAGGTCTCGAACCCGATACCTCCTTAAGCGGCACCGAGCTGCTTACCACTCGGCCCAACCCCTCTTGGTTTTCCTTGATGTAATTGGGTTTCATGGAATCAGTCCTTATTCAGTCATAAATAAGTATATGTCGCAGCGTAATTGTAAAGCAATGCATGCATGTGGGGAGATTGAGTTCGGTACAATAATATTATTCTCAATTTAAAATTAAGAGATTTAAGATTTGTTTCTCATCAATACGACATCCCTTTGCCACTTGACTCCCCCTTCATCTTATCCCCTCTTCAACTTAGAGAGAGACTTGCCTGTGATTGGTATACTACATGACATTACTTATATAGTGTAATAAATTAATAAGAATTAGTTATTTTTACATCTATTTTTTTATTTTTAGGATTTTAAAAAGACCTTAAAATAATCAAATTTTATTAATTTGTGATACTATATAAGTATCATTATGCGATATACCTACAGAAAACTCTCCCCTAAAGCACGAAACTAGTGTTCCTCGTGTTGTTTTTTTTTTTTTTAATTTCATTTTACCTTTAAGGTATGTGGAATTTTAAAATTCCTACTGTAAATGCAATTTACTATGTTGTTTTCTCTATTACAGGATTTATGAGAGAATAAGAGGAGAGATTATTGTGTGTAATGTGTATATTATATAATAATAACGTGGTGTCACAGATAAATAAGATTTAATTATTTTAGTTTCTTGATGAAATTCTAAAACAAAAAAAAAAACAACCTTAGAATTAACCGAATTTATTGATTTGTGATATTATATTAATATTGTCACATGATATATACATTACATACATGATTTTCTTGAATAAGAGGAAGAGTGCAACTAATAAAACTGACCTGGAAATCACTGTAATAAGAAACGAATGCAAAACATCTTGATTTCAAATTGACAATGATCACTCTTCCGAATCTCATTCTCGCAATTAGTGCAGTTTGATTGCTCTTCCTAATGCAATAGTTTTGTTCATAGAAGGATGGATTTAGGGACAAGCGTCCCAGAAGTCGAGAAAACCTCCTTAAGTCCTATACAAAATTTGCTCATTTTGTCTATATTCTTACTAAATTATCTCATTTAACATTGTCTAAAATTCATCATTTAACCCTTCAGTTTCTCCCCTGATTGGATTTTCTGGACCATCCTGCTTCAGAGAGAACAATGCCTCTTGATGCGTGAAATGCTGGTAGTCTCAAAAGAAGTGCACGTCAATATGAAGGAAGTATCGTGGAAGAGGAGTTTACATCGTGCAAGTGAAAAAATAGGGGCCACAAAAGTGGTCTGAGTGTGCAACTACCAAAGAGATACTTTGATGTTTAATGGCATGCTCAGTGCAAGATGATGTGTATACTTTGCGTTTGATAAACTTATTATGGACGAGCAACTTACGGACGCGACCTGGGAGAAATTGGAGGCACAATTGAGAAAGATAAAATTGGTGATATTCTATAAAAATTTTACTTATTTTACCCAATTTTTATTGAACTATACATAATCCGTCTCATAAAATCTTTGTTTTACTTTGCTATAGAGTTTCTCCCCTCCCGAGCAAGTTTTCTGCATCCGTCCATGACCGGTATCACTACCTAAGTGCTGTCACATGATGGTACCGAGCTTTAATCTCTCCTATTTAGGGTTTGCGTTGTTGCTGCTTCTCTTTCCGAAAAAATCCTGGTTGGCGCGCATTCTATGCGTGATATTATATAGAAATTTGCTTGTACCTTTTTTTATCATCAATAAAAAAGAAGATTAACAATAGTTAATCATCCTTTACTATGTAACATTCGAGTTTTCGTGTTTAACAATGAACATATTAAATGAACTAAAAAACTAGCGTTAACACTGGAACCATCCCATTAATGTAACACTACCAAAAATCTAATACAGTTCAAGAAATTGGTATCCAATAAGGTTAAAGATCAAAGAGGCCTTCTGCCAATGTCCAAACTTAAAGAGCTCTTCTTATCAAATACTGGGATTTGAATCTAAGTTTCTTCTTATCTCAACAAATTGTACGAGAGTAAGGTTTACACAACTAGCTACCCTCCCGTGGTAATTTGCTTGTATGTTTTATTTATAGGCTCTGGATGTACAAATTTTTGAACTGGGGGAAAAAGTTGTTTTTTGATCTTCGCTCAGTGAGTTTTCTTTTTGGCCATGGAAGAATGTTTTTTTAAGGTTATTTGCTAAAAAAAGTACGAACTATCCAAGAACTTTCTAATTTATCATGAACTAATTTTTTTTTTTTAGAAAATCACGAATTATCCAAAAATTTTCTAATCTACCATAAACTATTTTTTTGGCCCATAAAATTATAAACGATTCAAGAATTCTCTAATTTACCACGCTGTTAATTTATTAGTTGATTGTGCAAATAGAGTCTAACGTGACATCATATGTGACATACATCTGGTCATAAAAAATTATGAGCTGTTGGCAAATTCTCTATTTTATTATGAGGATGAACGTGTAAGCAAATGTGAAAATAGATGATGTATGTGCAAACGGATATTCCCTCTTTTTATTACCAGATGGATGCCATGTGTGATACCACGTCAGACTCTGTTTGCACAATCAGTAAAATTAATTGTACGGATAAGCAATTAACAATCAAAATTAACGACGTGGTAAATTAGAAAAACAGAGTATAGTTCGTAATTTTCTGGGCACAAAAATTAATTAGTGGTAGATTAGGAAATTCTTGGATAGTTTATGATTTTCTTGACGAAAAAATAGTTCATGGTAGATTGAGAAATTGGTGTTTCTATGGGCAAATAACCCTTTTTGGAATGAGGGAATGGTCGTGGCGGCTAAGGAACGCCAGCAACTATGAACCCTACACACCACCGCCCGGGCCCCAAGAATCATGTGCTAGGGCATCACATTTTCCTTGATGTACTTTGGTTTCATGGAATCAATCCTTATTCAGTCATAAGCAAGTATATGTGGCAGCGTAATTGTAAAGCAATGCATGCATGTGGGGAAAATGAGTTTGGTACGACATCCCTTTGCCACATGATTCCCCCTTTCATCTTATCCTCTATTCAACTTAGAGAGAGACTTATACGTAATTGGTATATTACGTAACAGTACGTATATAGTATAATAAACCAATAACATTCAGTTATTTTTATGATATTTTTTTGTTTTTAGAGTTTTAAAAAAATTAAATTTTATTAATTTGTGATATTATGTAAGTATCATCGTGCCATATACCTACAGAAAAGTCTCCCCTAAAGCACGAAACTAGTGTTCCTCGTGTTGTTTTTTTTTTTTTTGAGTATTTCATTTTACCTTCAAGGTACGGGGAATTTTAAAATTCCTACTGTAAATGCAATTTACTATGTTGTTTTCTCTATTACAGGATTTATGAGAGAATAAGAGCAGAGGTTATTGTGCGTAATGTGTATGTTATATAATAATAGTGACGTGGTGTCACAGATAAATAATATTTAGTTATTTTAGTTTCTTGATAAAATTCTAAAACAAAAAAAATAACCTTAGAATTAACCGAATGTATTGATTTGTGATATTATATTGATACTGTCACATGATATGTCCATTACATACAAGATTTTCTTGAATAAGAGGAAGAGGGAAACTAATAAAAGTGACCTGGAAATCACTATAAGAAGAAACGAGTGCAAAGCATCTTGATTTCAAATTGACAACAATCACTGTTCCCAATCTCTTTCTCGCAATTAGTGCAGTTTGATTGCTCTTCCTAATGCAATAGTTTTGTTCATAAAAGGATGGATTTAGCGGCAAGCATCTCAGAAGTCCAGAAAATTTCTTTTGAGTCTATACAAAATTTACTCATTTTATCTATATTCTTACTAAATTATCTTATTTAATGTTATCTAAAATTCGTCATTTAATCCTTCAGTTTCTCCCCTGGTTGGATTTTCTAGACCCATCCTGCTTCAGAAAGACTAATGCATCTTTATTACCATGCTTCTGTTCACAGGTATGTATAGAGTAATAGAATCAACATAGAAAATTACAAATGGAAGCTAGTGTTAGATTTCATATTAATTAAATAAGAGATAATAATGAATTTATAATATAACTGATGCCACCTTCTGATAGCTTAGGTTTTTATGTGAAAATGAGTTTAGCTTTTTATAAGGCTAATTATCACAATATAACATAATATATGAGTATCGGACTACAACAATTTTTGACATAAACTCAGACTCATCTCCAATAGTCTCTCATTGACGTAAGTCCGTAAATCGCTATGGCGTTTGAATGGGAACAATACCTACATAAGTGTTCCTATCATTAACTGATCCTCATGGTTTGGCATGTTGGTCGCTCATGACATGTCCGGGCATGTAATGGCATCGATATTAGGCGTAGCCCTGTTCAGGTATCTGTCTAATGTTTTCATGTTTCTTCTTTAATGTTTCATTCTAATGAATAGAAAGGTGCCCTTCATGCATAACTAGGCGAGAATAAATGGATAGGGCATCGGGCATGGAAGAAGCAACGTTTAGGTTAAGAGAATTTTTTTGGATAATAAATGAGAACTAAAGAAATACATAAATCTTATGATAAAACTCAAACTCAAAATCTCTTGATTATGAATTGAAATTTTATGTGACTGCACTAAGATCTCATCCGAGAATTTCCTTTGGAAAAATGATACAACTTACCTGAGAATGTAGCTAGGAGTTGTATTGCTTGTCAAAGCAGCCCCATTATTGTGCGAGAGGGCTCCACGGAGGCCTAATTGAACGCGTAATCAATGTTCAAGCTCAGTGTACTAACGACAGGGTGCGACACGGACAGCATAATTGGATTCATGTGTGTCAAATCATCGCGAGTGGACCCATTGACTTAAATTAGAGAGCTCTTAGCTGGACTTGAAGGAGATTGACAGGAAGGAGGCACCGGACTTATACTAGAGACTACTGCGGTCAAACTGCTTACATGTTATAGTATTATTAGGGAGTTTTATAAGAGATTGAACATATTTCTACGTAAGAGGTTATGTTTACATGTGATAATACTCATGATTTATATCTTATATGACAAATGTGGGACATGTATATACTTTACAATGCAGTGTGTTATGGAACACCTACCATGTTAAATTATTATAAACAGACCACCAACGAACCCTCAACTGCACCGGGATGAGATTGCGGGGAAAGAGCTCTCAGCTGGGCACAGTGTTTATGTCAGGTAAGCAGGGTTATAATATTATATAATGCGTGAGTTTGACACCATGTGTAATCTTTTAATTGTTGGGTATTTTAATATTCGAATAAATAAATAATTATCGCTATTGGGCGGCCCTCATTTCACAATATCTTATTTGGTATCTGACTAAAGTATTATATATCTTGTAGTTAAGTAATATCCTTTTGATGGAAGGATATATACGGTAATTTGATTGTGAGAGGTCCCTAATTTCGTCTATTAAAAGAGCGTATGTCAATATCCCGTCTAGAGAGTTGAGGGATTAGAAAATCTTTTCAGTTTAACTAGTTTATTTATCTTTTTAGGTTTTAGCTCGGGGCACTTGTTGGCGATTGATCCAACCCCATCACAAGTAAACCATAAACTAAGGTACGATTCCGATTAAAATAATCTCTTAACGCATTCCATACATATGATCCTGGAAATATATTAGGTTCAAATTTTCTAACATTAATTACTTGACTTTAACTCAGACACTGTGTCAAATTATCGTTACAAGCAGACAATCGATGTGCTCTCAATTGATGAGACTGACGGAAAAGAGCTCTCAACTAGCCTGGATGAGGGAGGCCACACAGGCAATCTGTTCATGATGATATAATTAATAATAATGTAGATGGAATTTACCCAAAGTTCAAAATCCACGTATATATACACCTTGCGTATCTAGATCAAACCGATGTTTGACTGTGAAGGGGTAGAACTTAGAAGGGGATGGCTCAGCTGACTCTTCTCCATTGCCGAATCTCTGATAGATGACCGACGGAGTGAATGGTTCTGGGTTACTGAGTGTATGAGCTCGGTCAGCTTGTATCTGGCCAAGTGACCTAAAAAAATCAAAGAAAAGTTAAATTGGGGTGACCTTGCAATTTGACTTTTCGACACTTTTAAGTCAGTGTATATACCAATGAAAAAAATTATAAAAATAAATGTACACTTTAAATAATAAAAGTTACGTCTGATAAGAGCTATTTTAAATAATGTAAATGGTTCTTTGAGGGAGGTCCATCAATGATTGGTCAGCATTTAATGCACATTCCCTGTAAGGAGAACGGTTAGTGTGTTCGGCCCCGACCTTGGACGGTAACGGCGAGTGTTCCCTTATTAGGTGGGAGGATGACTTTGTCCTTGGTAAAGAGTGGAAGTGGCAAGTGAGCCCTCGACGGGCATGAGGATGACTCTGTCCCCGAGTGAAAACAAAAATGACGTGGGTGCCCCTGCGAGGTGAAAGGATGATTTTACCCTTGACGAATTTTGCTCCATGATACCACGAGAACGCTTATAGAGTGAAAAACAATGTACGTACGAGGAGAGGTCAATTTATAGATTGAAATTCCCAAATAAATTAGGAGAATATATATATATATGTATATTATTATATGTAAATTTGTGGGAAGTTTGATTTTTTTTTTTCATATTTATCCTTAATCTAATTTAAATATTAGAATTTATAATATGTATATGTTTGATAAAATCCTCCGGATTATGAGTAAAACAGTAATTTCAGTCATTTTCCTCTCACTTCATATTTATGATCTTAACAGTAATTATCTTTCGTTAACTATTCAGATTCTCCATTCTCACTTCATATATCACTCAATATTTACAATTTTAACCGTAAAAATTTATCAATTTTTTAAACTATTTCGGTAATTTTCTCAATTGTTTCATACGATTCTCTTAACTATACAATCCACGTTCACGTTTTTGAAATTTTCACCCAGCTCACAAGAAGTTGGGACGATATTCATCCGAACAGTTCAAGCTGATAGGATGGCGGTACCACTCTCTTATAAATCAGGTTTCAATCGTTTATTTATCTGATGTGAGATTGACTGATCAATAACATTTTTAAAATCTTTCGACTTCTTGCGACATTCATAATTTTTTATAAAAAATCTGTTTTGATTCACCAAAGGTTCTCATAATTACCACTTCGACTTCACTTTCGTTTTATTTTGAACTACTTATTTCTCATTTATTCTAACGTTAAATTTCATTGCTTTTATATTACATTATTTCTTGAGTCATCTTAAATTTTTATATAGCACATAATTGATAATTTCATGTATAATACAAGTCACCTCCAGTGTGTGTATATATAAAGACGTGAAATCAACTTCATTGAAGGACAGGCTTCCTCATCCCAACATCAGCTTTGTTTTTAAAAGCTATAAAGTCGAATATTATCGGCGGATATGAAATTAATAATAATAATAATAATAATAATAATAATACTAATAAAATAGTGTCCCATCTATTCCTGAGGATATTCGTCCACCAATTTCTATGATGCTTTGATTCCATATGATTATGTTTATGCTTTGTTTCTACGCCGTGGAAGAGAAGATATGCATATATGAAATCTTTGATGGTTGTTCCCAGTGTCGATCGGCAAAGTTGCTGAGAATTAAAATGACTGTAGATTAAATTAAAGAGTAAATTAAGGTTTATAAGCTAATTACAATCTAATAATTCAGATTTTTCATCGAAACAAGCTCAAATTTTATATGCCCAGATAAATATTTTAAATGATATCCAAGTGCATTTTCATGTGGGATCACAATACGCCAAGTCTAAATATTGAACTCGTGGTTAGTTAAGTCTGAGACAGGAAGAAAAGTGTTCAGCTCATGGTCAAGTTTATCGAGTACTGAGAAGAAAGCCCGACTCGTACAGTTGTTAGTCCAAAGATGAAAGAAAAAGTCCATCTCTTGGTAGTTTGTCTCAGAACCAGACTAGAGAAAAAATGTGCAGTTCGATGTCGGTCGTTGAAGATAGGTGTTTATGGGCACTTGCCAAGTGTGAGGGCGGGCAGCGTTGATTAGATCGCATGTTGATTAGGTTAAAGAATAAATTTAAATTTTTTTAAAAAATAGAGTGCAACATCCTAATAACTTATATTTTTATATTAAAACGAGTTCAATTTCTTAAAAATACTTAAATATTTTGCAAAAGGATCAATAATGTTGCGGTGGAGAAATAAATAATCCTCATTAATTACCTGAATAATTATCACAATTATTATTGATTATAATAATATAATACATTTTTCTCATATGTCACTACTATAAGATATAGTTATTTAAAATTTGCCGGCATATGCTTGGCACAATTCTATTTCACCCTTGAGAGGGAAGAAGAAATCCATGTCCATCCTATAGAAATTTAAAACTTTATTATTTATGGCATTTCATTCATTTAATGTAGTTTCATTTTTATATTTTATGTTTTAATTGGGCTACTACTACGTTGAGCAACTGGTGTTTCAGATCAAAATTAACCTACATATCATCCCAAATTAATAAATTCTAATTTTAATTATCTTTACTAAATTTTTCATATCTGTTTATTTCTAGATTCTTCTAATACCTTTTAAGCTTACAACTCTACCTAATAGTAAAAAAAATAAATTATGTTTTCTTCTTTTTTTTATTGTCATATAAAATGCCAATGTTGTCCTATATATATATATATATATATATATATTTTATAATGAGGAGTTTATTCTCCTCCAACACATGAACACCCCACGAGCCTATGAATTTAGATAAGTTCATGTGCTAAGAAAATATGCGAGTGATATGGGAATCGAACCTCTAACCTTATAAATTTTGACATGAGTCGTACATATATCCTATTTACTTGAGCGATCAGTGAGGATTAATGTTGTCCTAATATTATTCACTATTGAGCTTGCTTAGTATCTGTTTATCTCAATTGCACATGCATGAGCTGAGTTAGCTTGACCGATTTGAAGGTTTCCTTCGATATGAGTCCGACTCCGACATGCTTGCAATATCAGGAGAAGGACACCTCGAGGAATTAGATCTCACGAATAACAAAGATAAGGCGAAAGATGATATACACAGATGAAGACGGCACTGTTTGCCACTCGATAGCGTCTTAATTATGAGCAATAGCGGAGATAATATTGATCAAAAGAACAAGTACACAGCCCAATTCTCAAAGTCGTACGACTTAACGCAAAAGAAAAATCCCAAAATCTCAAAGAAAAGAATATATGTGACATAAAACTCTTAATATACCTTGCAACGAAACTCTTTCAACCCTATACGTAGACCTAATAGGATTTGTATAAAATATCTTTATTCAACTATGTTGGGGTATCTATCTACAATATCTAAAAATACAATATACTATTATGAAATTTTCCTTAAAAAAATAGAAAATCAAATACAAAAAAGTAAGAAAACAAAATTGGGTCTATCAACCTTTAAAATTTAAAATACACTTGACAAATATACAGCTTATCTTGAATTCTCAAAAACTCCAAGAAAGATGTGAATCACTTTATTTTTAATATATTAATGGATCTTACTCAATCGGGAAGAATTATCTAGACTATAAATATAATCTTCTCCGCTCTTATCAGATCTTGAAATCATTTGACCATTAAACTTCTCAATTTTGAATTTCATTATTATAATCTCCAGCCTTGACTCTGATATCGATTTGTTGGGATTGATTTGTGAAAACAATGAGATAAAATAAAAGAGAGAAGTAGAGAACATATCTCAGATAAAACTCTCAACACCCATTAGAGGCAACTAATACTCCTTGCATCAATGCTCTCTCAATCCTATGTAGAGCCAATAGAATTTATTCAAATTATTCTTATTTATCTCTATTTATAGATATTCTAAAATATAAATATATCAAAATGCGATTTTTCTAAAAAGATAAAAAATAAATTTAGGAAAATAAAGAAACAAAATGAGGCTCTTAACAACATTTTTTTTTCTATTTGTATCACTAATATCGAGAACTCAAGATGTAGGCTCACTAAGGGGTAAAATTTTCTCAAGATAAATTTTATCTATTCTTATTACTCGAATCAGAAATCTTACTTAAGATGAAAATGTATCATAATATCTCGATCAATCCACTTTGGTGGCTTGCGTTCACATTTAGAAGTCAAGACACCCAGCAACATCCCACATATTATTGGATTTTGGTTAAATGATTGATTGATCAAATTGCACTGTTCCAAGATCATTCTCATTGTAGTCCGAGAGGCAAAACCAAGAACTAGTAGACAATTTGGGAGACATCTATATCTCCTTTTAGCCCAGTTAGGTCTGCATTAATTGAAGGAGCCCGACAAAGATGGTGTTCCATCAAATGATCAGTGTATGCACGAACTAACCTATCTCACGACAAAACCAACCTAACTCCACTTCAACATTCCATTGATAAAGTGGTCTAAGAGTCTTTAACTTACTTTTATATAATTTAGTGAGGTTGAAATCATATATTCGAAACCGAGCTGTATTCAATTTTGGTGGTGCTAGGTTGGGGGGTCAATGTTAGAACCGATGTTTAGTTCATCTGATGTGTTTGTGGTTGAACACGAAAACTCGAATATTACTAGTAAGATACATATTAGTTGAGGAGGTTCAGTGCTTTCTTTCCCTTAAGCAGACTTACAAGTTCGACTCTTCCAAATGAATAAATTTTTTTCTTTGGGAGAGTTTTCCCTTTAGCGACCTCATATCCAATTCAAATATGAATTAGTTATAATTTATTAGAATTTTAAATATCAGCTAAGGCAGACTGACAAAGCAGCTCAGTGCCAACAGCTACATACAGAACACAGATGTCCCCATGAACTTTGGCGCTATTAAGGTGGTCATGGAAATCCAAACGATAACCTATCCCACAGAAAGCGCCTAATGCAAATCACTCTCATCCATCGCCCAGCATCCTTTAGTGTCGAGAGGAGGGGTCCCTCTAACAACTATATGATTCTGCCTCGTCCCGGCATTACGGGGGCGGGGTAAGTGTAAGATGGGGCCGAGAATACGAGTTTAGAGATGAAGAAAACAATTGAATTATCACATTCACCATCCGAGCACATTTTAGATTGATTTATTAATTAAATTTCATGATGGGACGACATGCTCGAAATGCGACATAATTTTATTAAATCGATATTGAGTATAGGTGGTAAAGCCTCAAACTCAGAGGGTAAAATTCGAGAACAGCCCAATGTTCTTGTAGAGGATGATGGATAGTCTAAACTCAATAGTTCTGTTAAAGGAGAAAGTCTTATCATATGATAGTATTAACTTGATATTAAAAATTAATAAGATTAAGTTATTTATAGGGTAGTGTTTTTATTTTTGCATGTGCACCACTAGTATGTGGAAGTCTTTTGAACGGTTAACTAATTCAGTTCGAGTTAATTCAACCCATTAAGGGGTAAAGTTCTCCTACCATAAGTTTTTCCGTTCACAAAAATTCGAACTCCAAACCTTTGCTTAAGGGTTATATTTTGTTTTTAGGGTTTTACTAAGAGATTCTTAAAATTATTGAATCTTATTAGTTTGTAATATGATATCAGTACTGTCACGTAATATATCAGTTGCATACACAATGCTCTCTTGAAAGAAATGGTTTTGATGTAGTGTCACATTACATTTGACCGAGATTAAGAAGTCCTAAGTTCAATTCTCATTAGGGGTTTTCATTGAGAGAGTCTCCCGTACTCTTATTTCACTATCATTTTCGAATTTTCCTTTGTAGTTTTCATCATATACAATATCAGCCAAATTTTATCTCCCAATTACAATAATTAAAACTTCATTTTGTAATTAACATGTTTATTTTTTCACCAATTTTATTAAATAATAAAATTCATGCATAGAATAGTTCCACCACTAGCAACATATATATTATATGGATTTTAGTATCGTTTTTTTTTTGTTCTTGATCTATCATTTACCTGATTTATATATGCATTGTACTTAGGTAGTTTTTGGATTGATGTAGTCCTTTCAACTTTACATGAAAACTTAAAATTTTACAATGAATTTTGTTGTGTTTGGGTAACAAATTGTCTGGAATTTCAGTTTGCCGGGCTTGTCTAAAATCCCGGTAAAGGCATTACACAGAAAAAGGAAGGGATTCTTACATTACATGGGGCCCAGTCATTAAAAATCCCAACATGCCCTTCTTCTTCTTTCCATGTGAATAGAACAAGTGAGCCAGGCAGAGAATGGATGGAGGGCAACCAAGGGCATTTTTGTAAAATTGCATCATCTCAAATCACATTATATTATTATATTTCTAACCATTTTTTCAACAATCTAAAATACTTACCAAACATAGTAATTTTACATTATAATATACATTCCACGTAAAATAATAACTTTCCATGTAATCTTACTTTCCCCTGTAATATAACAATACTCAAACCAAATGCCCCTTAGTTACTGCTACATATGTTTTATATAAATTCCTTCAATATAGAGAAAAATAATAATTTTCAATATATGAACCATCATTATCATCACTTTTATCTCAATTATCCCAATTCTCCTCCTGTTTTCTCCTCCCATCCTACCACCCCATAATTACGATATCAGTAACAAAAAGATTTTATATCAATTACTCTATAAACTTGCAATAAAAAATTCATTTTTTAAATCTTATTTCCAAGAATATTCCTCCTCCTATTTTATTTTTATCTGTTTTATTTTCATATTTTTGTTATATATTGAATCCAATTAATTTAAATTCGAGTTCGATATTTAAAAATGACTTTTGAGCTATTCCACATAAATAAGAATACTATATTATGAATACAGCGGAGGGGAGAAATGTGCCGATCTTAGCGGAGAAGTAGAGCGCAATTCTCTATGCCAAACATTAATGGCAATTGAATTTTTTTGGGTCAATAGGTT
The DNA here is from genome assembly GCA_037672795.1 of Lagerstroemia speciosa. Lineage (NCBI taxonomy): Eukaryota > Viridiplantae > Streptophyta > Magnoliopsida > Myrtales > Lythraceae > Lagerstroemia > Lagerstroemia speciosa. The sequence goes on along the minus strand of CM075300.1, from coordinate 4,663,008 downwards.
AGGAGAAAAAATTATATCAACATGTTTTTTAAAGAAGGAATATATTTAATTTAATAAATCAAATAGGAAACTCTAACATTTTCCAATTAATAATGAACTCCCAATAAGCCCGACAGCTCGATGAGGAAGACAGTATAGTCACATGGGGTCTTTTCAGGAGTCAATTTCTTTTTGGGAGATTAGGGCACAGTAAGCACATCAGTGGATTGATGTGCACATACAGAAAAAGACTTGATTGAGACATTAAAAAGGCACATTTGCACTCAATTATTGCCATATGCCAGTCACTATTCAGCTAGGGGAACTTCTGGGGTTCAATCGTGCAGCGAAAGGACCTAGCAACTGAGTCGTGTGTGTTGTATGTGGTCAAGAAGACGAGACGCTGCATCTTTCAATTCAGGACTGTCCTCGAGTTAAGCATGTATAGGAGGTCGTCCTTGTCCCGGACCAAAAGAAGATGCCATTTTTTCACCGATGACCAGGATCATTGGATATTGCAGAATCTCGGAGATTATAATGGCTCATGTTCCGGGGGAGCATGGGCCACCGTCATTGGTACATCGTGCTGGTTATTGTGGAAATAAAGGAACTCGTCGGTATATGAATTGTGCTTTCTTTGGTCGGTGAATGTTGTGGAAGTCGTGAGGGGGACAGCCACCCCTTTTTCGGTGAGATGAGTTTGACTTTGAAGAACTCGAGTGCAGTTAGTGCGGTGAAGGAGTGGAGGAGGCGGCTGGGTGAAGTTGAATTTTGATGGCTTTGTGAAAGGTAATCCGAAGTTGGCAGGAGCATGAGGACAAATTAAAAGGGATGGTATGGGAAGATGACTCAAATGATTTGTCCATAATATTGGCAAATCAACCTCTGTAGCGAGGAATGATGGGTGGTAAAGTCGGGACCTCCACTGGGTTGGAACATGCCTTTCGAAAGACAATCCCCGAATTAGAATTAGAGATATCAAAGCGGATTAGTTGAGGAGGTAAAATGTCATTTTTCCTTGAGCAACATTTCAAATTCGAATATTGTGAATTGAGAAAATTTATTAACGAAGATCAATATGCTTATCTTTAATTTATATTTTGTAATTTTCTTTATTAATGCATGGGCTTTTTATACCCTCTTAATTACCAAAAAAAGGGAGATGCAAAGTCCGTGCCGAGCATTGTGGCATCGCTGGATGATTTGACCAGTACTCATATTTCTCTTATATATGAGTTTGACGGAACTCAGTAATGAAGAAAATTCATAAATTTTAAGAGTTTTATTTTTTATTGGGATGATCTACTTTGAATCTAAATTAGTTAGACATTGAAATGCAAGTAACTTGTACGTACCAAAATGCGACATTTCAACAGTCACTGAGTAAAAGAAACAAGTGCAACCAAGGGAGGTAGTTTATTGGTCAAGAATTCACTTATATGTAGTTTAGTAAGGTCCAATCTCAAGTTCCCATCCCTTTTATGTATTTGTATCAAAATATCTACTGGAAATGTGTTTCTTGGACCTGAATCCTGGCGAAAATCAACTTCTTAAAATATATTAGACTTTCAATGTTGCTTTGTTAATGAGGCCAACGCCGTTCAGATCATTTGATATATTTACAGATGAACTTGAAACCCAATATGGCATAACAAGGTCGTTGGGTCGTGATTGTCACTGCCATCATTTTTGTCTATAAAAAAACTTTGACCATAAATGATGATAAAAAGAAGTGTTAATGGGGGAAATAGCATTGCTCCTCTACTCCCTTTCAAGAGTAACACCAATTTATAAACAATTAGAAAACTAACACTCCATTATAGTGAAAGAGTAGGTTACCCTTAATGACTCCTTTTTCATTATTTTAAAACTTTCAAAATCCTTCCAAAACCCCTCCATTATTAGCAGACCTACATTATCTCTCCCTCTTTCTCCTTTTCTCATTTGCAAGACACGACAACCGGTGACAAGCAGTAGCAGCAGCCAGCAGTAGACCCGTGACCAGTAGCAGTAGCAGACCGGTGACCGACGACCAGTAGTAGCAGTAGAAGACTGGCAATTAGCAGCAGATCGACGAGTCAATCAGCAGAACAACAATCATGATTGGTAAGCAACGACAAGTACCAATAGGCTACCCATTCTATCTACTCACCGATTCCTAACCCTCTGAGAGAAAAGCAACGAGGATTGTTGAGATATATGTGTTATTGAGTGTCACCGATGACAGGAAACCGTTTATAAAACGTTGGGACCTATTTAGACTTTATCGGAATCAATTTGTAATTTATGACCTTTTGTATTACATTTCTTAGTTATAATATATCTTCATGTTGATAGATAGGTAACATGGAGCGCATTCGAGTGGTGATTATGTTCAATGGAAAATGGGAGTGCACAACCAGTGGAGGTTTTCGATATTCGGGGGGTCAAGTTAAGTATAAAGGTATAATTGTTTCGATGAGTATCTCATATAATGAGTTGTATAGAAATGTGCAGTCAATTATTCCCATGACAATATCCATGTAACTTCGAGACCAATGGTGTGTTTTCCTTGACCAGTTTCAATTTTACCGGGGCCTATTTGAAAATTTTCTAGACCAAGGTGTCCAAATAAATTAGGGACCAAATGTGTATTATCTAGGACCCGTTTTATTTTTTTCAGGACCTATTTGTAAATTTTTGGGATCAAATTATCCATATAACTATGCTAACAAACTATCCATGTAACTTTGGGACCGGTGATGTATTTTCCTCTACCAATTTCGGTTTTCTCGGGACTTATTGAAAAAATTTTGAGATCAAATTATCCATGTATTTGCGCTGGCAAACTATCCATGTAACTTCGTGACCACTGGTATATTTTCCTTTACTAGTTTCGGTTTTACTGAGACATATCGGAAAATTATCAAGACTAATGTATCTAAGTAAATTCGGGACCAAATGTGTACTTTTCAAGACCGATTTCATTTTTCTTGGGACCTATTTATAAATTTTAGTGACGAAATTATCCATGTAACTTCATGACTAATAGTATTTTTTCTTTGACCAGTTTCAGATTTTTTGGGACTTATTGGAAAATTTTCCAGACAAGATTATCTATGTAACTATACTAGCATACTATACATGTAACTCTAGGACCAATGACATATTTTCCTTGATCAGTTTCAGTTTTATTGAAATATATTAGAAAATTTTCGAGACCAAATTGTCCAAGTAAATTCAGGACTAAATGTGCATTTTCCGGGACTAGCTTCATTTTTCTCGGGATCTATTTGTAAACTTTCGAGACCAAATTATCCATTTGACAAGATATCTCATACCAACATCACTATAAGATAAGGTAAAGATGTATGACCAATGTTAATCCTAATACAAGCTCCTAACAAAATATCATATGTGAAACCTTAACAAAATGTCTGCTCCTAACATTTCCTAACAACATCGCTCCACATCATTGATGATGATTTGGGTCAGTGTACCACTGCGACATACAGGAGCCTTCGTGTATTTCCAAGTAAGAGTTTTATATCTCTTCTTGCCTTGATTGTGTAATCATGAAAACATTCCGATTACGACTGTACACCATACAATATATCATCTAACTTATCCAAGTCACTTGTTATATGTCTTTTACCTTACTTGCAAATGATTTTGTTGGTGGAGATGAACCTTTGAACATTGCTGCAATAGTAAACAACGGAAATTGTGTCGAAAACAAGGTAAATTGTCAAGTAATGACCTAACAACAACTATGGGAACCATTCAAGTCACTGAGATCGACAAAACCTTTTATTCAATAGATGAACAGATAATATCAGCAACAAAACAATATCAACTCAGTCCAGCTCAATACATAATCACAACATTGCAATATGAGGATAGTAACGAACACCAATCACAGCAAGAAACTGATCCGAACAACGAATACCTAATAGCGTTATCATCTAACAACAATGACACGGTGATAAAATATTGATTCAACTAATTCAACATCAATGACACTTTAGGACTTGAAAGAACAACGAACTAAAACAACATCAATCCATAACAGACCACAAAATCAAAGTCCTGAACAATATAAGTATATCTCATCAATGAAAAACTAAGTTCCGAACACACACGATTTGAACAAAAAATTCAATCCTAAAACCGACCTGGCAGTCAGTATAAAATGGATCGGAATGTTTTTCGATCCGAGGAAGTGAAAGGGCCAAGTGTGTCTCACCTGACTTAGGTTGGAGAGATGGGAGAGGCGAGGTGTCGAGGTGTCAGGGATCAAGGCGTTGGCCTAAGCAATCGGGGGGGGGGGGGGGGTCGAGCTTCAGTAGATCTAGGCGTCAGGCTTCACTGGGTGTCGGGCTTGGGTCGGGGTTCGACAAATCTGGGTGTCAGGGGCTTGAGTTGGCGACAAGGCTGGCGTCGTGGCGTCCAACCGTGGTAGGGCATCGAGGGGGGGGGGGTCGAGCTTCGGTAGATCTAGGCGTCAGGCTTCACTGGGTGTCGGGCTTGGGTCGGGGTTCGACAAATCTGGGTGTCAGGGGCTTGAGTTGGCGACAAGGCTGGCGTCGTGGCGTCCAACCGTGGTAGGGCATCGAGGGGGCAACTTTCAGCCAAAACAATGAGAGAGAGAAAGGGAAAGTGCAACAAGTGCAACAAGTGCAGCAGCTAAGAGAGAGAGAAGTATGTGGGTTTTGATAATGATATAATAAACATTATTTAAAATTTCATTAAAGGATTTTAAATAATAGCACTAGTTTTTTAATATAGTATAAACAAGTGTTAGTTATAAAAACACACTTCATATTAGTGCTGAAAAATTTTTGCCTCTAAAAAGAATATTCTACAACTTTTTACCTTCAAAAAAAAAAGAGAGAGAGAGAAGAGAGGGCATAGCCCAACAGCCAAATCAAAGGGGAATTTGGAGGGAGGGCCGCACTACTTCTGGTGGTCTTACAAATTCACATGCTTCCGAGGAAACATTTCAACGAGGCGCACGGTTTAGTCATCAATGTATATAATACCAAATTTACCCCTTAAGAAAACAGAGAAAATTGTCTTCCTCCCGCTACCGACACATTCTCCTTTTTTTTTCTTTTTTTTTTGGTTTAAAAGGAAGATTATGTTAAGCTTTAGCCATAGTTAGCATCTAGAGATGCGTTATAAACTGGTCTGGGGAACGAGACCCCCTCTACATACTCGATTTCTAATTTTAAGATTTTAATATTAAAATAAACAATTACCTATTTAAAATTAGATAGCATCAATAAGTTAGTGTAGTTTACAACCTTGAAAATTTTTATGTCTAATTTAGATATTATATTGCGTCCATTAGATATTTGTTTAATATAAATAGGGGGAGTTCTCCATGTGATTCAAACACTCTTCTTCAAATACCACTGAGGGTGGGGTCCAGTGGTCCGAAACTCACTCACGTTCACTCCCATGTGATTAGGTAAGGTCGGCATCCCATGTTCGAATATCCCTTTAAGCATTATTGTTGGAAGAGGCTCTCGAGCTTGGTCCTTACCAGATGCCAGCTTTTTAAACTATATTATATTTTTAGCAGTACTATGTTAACATGGTCAGTATTAATACTGATTGTTCTGTTCGCTTGATATGTTCGTGTTTGAGCACGAAAATCCGAACATTACTTATCAGATGCATGAGTTGTCCTACTAGTACCATCCTTTTATTAAAAAAAAAAACCAGTCATTTTCAAATGATATTCTTTTAACATTCCCTGCCGCTTGTATGTAACCAACAACGTTTGTCGCTATAGGCATTTTTGCTCTCTCTTCCTTATATTTAAAAATATTTATGATTATATATATATAAATATATAAAATCAACTCAGTATTCATTTATCCGTGATATTAATTTGGGAGGGCTGACAATTATTATTAAATTAGACTGATCAATTCAAACCTTTACTGGGCAAACATAATTTATGTTGGGATTAGAATATTCGTATGCAACCTTAAAATATTTGAGCAGCTTCCTTAGAAGACAAAACAGGATCTTGGAAAAGAAAGCTCCTGCTGTCGTTCTTCTCGTTTTAAACGGTCAATCCAGCGGTTTGATCCCTCCGAATATATTTATTTATAGTTAGAGACGTGCAGAAGCAAGAATATATAAAATTAAAAGTAGATTTGAGGTTTACTAGATCCGAGGTATCGGTACGAGTTAGTTGAAATAGTTCGACATGTCTTTCCTTAAATGAGACCTCGTGTTTGAATCTTTCGAATAAAAGAAATTTATATTGGGGGATGTTTACCCCTCAGTGCGACGGCTCGGCTCGAACATAGGTTAGTCAGAGTACATTAAAATTGAGTTTCTAAATATCAGATGATACACATCGAAAAATATAGATATGAGGCAATTGCCATTTTGCCACCATTCGGTATCTCCTATCTATACCTTCCGAGTTAGAAGTGGTTCCCTCTTACCGTCTTTTTCACCTTTTTAAATTACTTATTGAGATATAACATTTAAATTTTAGTAATTGTTGGCTTTAAGAAAAGAAATATGAGTCTGATGATAAATTAATAAATACGTTATTTCATACTCTTTCTATACTATTAATATCTCACTTATTCCATATATATTTTTCTCGGGACCAACTTCACAGTGAACTGAGTTCGATTTAGAAATTATCTTCCTCTTTACCCTTTTAATTATATGAAAAATTCTGAAATTTTTTCCAATATATATAATTTTCATATGTGATTTACTGGAAAATAAGTAATCAGGATATTAATTGTAATTAAATATTTTGATTAATCATTTAATTCCTTTGTACAGATGGAATTTATGAGAGGGAACTACGATTGGGCTGGGCCTTGGCTCCCAGAAGTTGGGCCCAATACGAGCCAATTAACCTACTGAGAAAGGCAGCATCGAGATCTGGACTGGGTTTCGGCCCGTTCTACTGAAGGACTCAGACCATCAGTTTTAAAAACTGGACCGGACATTGAACATGACAGGACCTGAGTTAAAGGATCTGTGGGTGGCCTCATATTATAGTTAGACGAAGATAGTAGTGTCTGTTCAATGAAATGGATTGAGTTTGGAAAACAAATGCATGGATTCTATGTGAATTTTTTATAAATAAAAGAAAAGAAAAGAGAATTAAAGTAAAGAAAAAAAAGTCCCACACAATTAAATTCATTTCGATGTGATTTGATGAGTTTAGTGTTTCAGATTCGAATCATTTCTATACATTTATGCCAAGTTATTTATTAGAAGCATGCTCTTTGGGCTTCACCTTAGAGAATTGGCTTCTCTAGACCATGTTAGGCCTTCGCCGAGATTATATTAGTGGTTTAACGCTTGTATTGATTGTTCATTACATTTGATATATTCGTTTTCGAACACAACAAAAGAAGTTAGCTCTTAATTTGAGAAGGGATTTTGTGCAGCTGTTATCTTTATTGACAAAGACCAAGAGGTTTGAGTTTATATAACCTTTTTTTTTAATATGGATGGTGTCGGATACCGTAACAACTGATTAATCTACTAAACGGTATATTATACAGTCTGTGACATGCCATTAATCCCCGGATATCGATGACCAAATTGGACAGTTGAATTCTGGACCTACTCTACTGCATATTGCCAGCTGATTAGCTGCTCCGTGCCGCCCCTCTGAGGCATATGACTCTTCCTTGTATCCTTAGCTATAGCCTCCTTTTCAAAGGGAAGAAAAGGCTCCCAATTTCTTGTTGCATTTTACAATCGTGGGCCACAATGGAGGGGCCCACCCATCGTGATCAAGCCCAAGCCCACTTCGTTTCGAAACGTGTCTCTATGTCGTCTTCCTCCTCCTCCTGACCTAGCACTTCTCTGAAAACCCTAATCTTCCAATTGCAGTGATTGGCCATCGAAGCTTCCACCATTACCATGTCAGTGGAAGCATTTCTTGTCGACCGGTTCAGTCACATTCAACCATCCGGCATGGGGAGCAACACCAATGGCGTTGTTTCGGCGTCATCAACTCCTGCCAGAGCGGCTCATCGACTCAGACAGAACCCTATCGTCGATCACAAACCGGAGAGCTACGGTGACCTCCAGCACCAACTAGATTCAGTCCCGCGCTCTTCATCTCGTTAGAGCGGGACCTGCCTCCCCCGATGATAACACTGTCCTGCAACGCCAAGGTCAATTACCAGCGAGATATTCCCCTTCGCTATTCGCCTGACGGCGAGAGCACTCGTGCAAGCAACTCCCTTTCGCTGGCCGTGCGGCTTTGCATTCTCACTTATTGAGTTAGAGAAATGAAGATCATGAAATGATATTAATGATCGATGCTGCTCCCCCTCGATGATTTGTTCATACCAACGGAAAACAGTCTGATCTTTCTATAAGGTAAAATCTCAGCGAGCCACAAGGATTCCAAACTCATTTATTCATGGAAAAGGGAAGCGATCGATCAGGGAACACACTATTATGATCCACCCAGGAAACAAAACAACAGGTCATGCGATTGACCCATATAGAAAAGATTTTAGTTTTCCATTAGATATTAGATTGACATATATTCCCCATACTTCACACTGCTTTATTTTCTCTTCCTTTATTTATTAGTGCGAGTTATTACAATTAGAGAAGTCTATGCCATCCAGTTTACGTATGTAAATGTTTTTCAATGAGATCATGTCATCAACAATGGCTTTTGACATGGGTATGATATCTCCTTTGATTGTAGAGGATAAGTGATTCAGTGGCTTACAGTATTGAAAATTTTGAAGAGTGAAGTGGAGATACATACAGATCAAGGGATAGAAATCCTGAAAGTGCCATGCCTTTTCTTGATACTGGCGTGCCTCTAGTTTCAATCAATCCATCTCGCCTTGATACTCATTGATATCGATATTGCAGTTTAATCATTCAATGTCACTTAAAGTTATAGCTTGAGGAGGCCTCATTTGTTTGTTGATCAATAGCTTAGACTTAGTTATGCTATGATGTCTTGTTCAAATGACTGAGAGGTTTAAATGAACCGGCCTGTTTTCTACAGGTATCCCCTTGAAATTGTTAAACTTTTTATCTAAAAGAATGTGGCTCATGTTTCTCTGAGCCTGGACAAGTATCATCCTAATTTCAAGTATTTTACTGCATTGGTGTTCTTTCAGTACAATGTTAACATGCAAGGAATCATATTTACAACTTTTGTTCGATCATCTGTTGGTCTATTCCTCTCTCTCTTTTTGCGTGGATGTGTATATTTTCATGTTATATTTGATGTCTATTTTTTACTCACATACACCATTGACAAGCTTGTTGCATCTTTTCCTTGTTAAATTGACAGGTTCAAAAACACCGAGATTATAGAAAGAAGATCCTAAGGAACAATAAGGTACCTTTTATAGCAGTGTTATCGATGTCCTTGGATATATATATATATATATATATAACATTCCTGTTGTCAATGTCTTATTCAATGAATCGATGAAAATTCTGACTTATTTTTCCCAAACTAGTCTGTCGTGTAAAAATCTTTTGTTGGTCTCATCAAGTAAATTGTAAGATGCTCTCTTCATTGCTGACTGCCAGTTGGGTACTATTCTTTCTGCAAGTTTGTTCTTATGATCTTGTTTCCCCCTCTGCAGCCTCTGCACAGGGAACTTTATTCTATGCATTCTGAAAGTTTCATTGTACCCTCGGTCCTTAAAGCGATAAGGGAAAACACTGAGGAGAGTTTCAGAAGCTTTATTTCTGAACCCTCCCCTGGGATTTTAGTGTTTGAGATGCTTCAGCCACATTTTTTTGAAATGCTGCTCTCTGATGTATTAATCAAAACCCTTTGCCTGTTATTTGGCGGTATTCATTTTCCATTTTTTTGTCCTTTTTTTTGGTTTTGAGTGTGGCATCTATATTTTCTAAACAGGTTATGTTTGCATAGGTAGATGACTTTGAAAGGTGGGTTAACAAGACAAATTTCAGGATCATGCCTCCAAACACAACGAATAAATATGGTGTTGCTCTTGATGATTTTGGGGTTGCAGATATGGTTGATGAGATGATGGATGGCTTTATATGCCCCGTTGCTAAAGGTAATATTTTCTGCTTGATATGATTGAAATGGCCTGAGCATGATCAAGTTCTGGGGCTTCAAATTAAAAGATTCTATATCTGTGCAGTTTCCTATCTTGAAGTTGATGGATGCACTCTTGATTCCCACCATGGGTTTGTTGTTGAGTATGGCATGGACAGGGATATTGAACTTGGAAGGTGTTTCATTCTGCTTTTATTTTCCAACATTTATATTCTTTAAGCAGAATCCTCAATTGGCCTTCCACATGCAGAAAAGTTGCTATTCATTGTAAGAGTTTCTTCCCAGATCTCCATCTGATCTTTTTGTGGGCATGATTTACATGGACTTGACTAACAAGTTTGTGAAACTTACCTGGAATTCTTCCTTTTGTTATCCTTAATTCTGTCGTAAAGACACCTTAGATTTTTTTGGCAGCCTGTGATGAACTCATGAAGTTTTCTTGTTCTACTAATTGATATCTACCCTTAAGACTGCCTTTCAATTTTTTTCCTTGGTTCAGTATCTCTTTTTTCCAATTGCTCACAAATTTCTTTGTTTTTTTGGGTGGGATAGGACTTGAAAACGGTTTTATTATGTACTGTTCACCCTTCTGTATACAAAGGTAGTCCTATTGCGTGGGCTTTTTTTCTTTTGATAATTCGACTTTTTTTTGTTTATTACAAGATTGCAAGATGGTTAGACATTTTAACTGTTCTGCCCTATCCATTAGACTATACACTTAATTTTTGAGCCTGTGAAATATCTTATTACATACATTATCAGGTTTCCATGTCAATGACTCTGAAGTCACCTTGCAATTTTCTAGAGGAGAATTGTTCTTCATAGGCGTTCCATGCGAAAAGCACTTCAACACAGAAAGTCAACGAGAAGTATGTCAATCCTTGAGTCTCACCAGTACCCTACTGCTCATGGCTTTCATTTTTCCGTCTACAGAATATTCATTTATTATGCTTCCTCATTTTGCTCATATTGAAGCACTTGCAGCATTCGCAATCCTCCTATTGAAAATTAATGATGATATCCTTGTCATTGCTTTCAATTTTATTTTGGGATTCAAGTTTTTCTTTTCTCCAATTGAATTAGTTTACTGTTTCTGTTATTCTCCAGGACATTGTGGACTATTCCCATGTCCCAGGAGTTGCAGTTCTTCATCTTGGTTGCCACAGACGTGGTGCTCGAGCTACCACTGCTGGCCATCGGGTCAACTTGCTTCTCTGGTTGAGAAGGTGTAGTGGTATTCATCTTATGTATTTCTTTATATATAGATATACATTTTGTCTTGTACTCTTCTGCCCATATATGATAATGTGTAGCATTTAGCTCAGCTTCTGCAGTGTAGGGTTAGAGCCTCGATTTGTTTTAAAGCGGCTTCATACTCATCTTCTTACCCTTTTAGGTTTACTCGCTTGGATCATTTTTAAGCTGTAAAACATTATGGATTCTTATGCTTTGAATTTCATTCTAGTAATCTTAAATTTATTTCAAGGATCTTCAAAATTGAAAAATTAAGAGGGTAGGACTCGTGCTGGTCAAAGTTTCTAGCTTACTCGATTCATAATTTCCTCTGTACCGGCTGTGCTTGCTTCCCTCGAAGAATATTTATCCAAGTTCAATATTGAAGTTGAAAAAGGTTTCCCCTCTGAACCTTTGCCAACCATCTTCTCGACAGTTCCGTCTTGAGAGAGGTGAAGTAAGTGCCAGATGGATTTCTCGAGCTGGTGTGGATAATGCCAACAAAACATGCGGGAGAGGCACCGGTTATCTATCACGGCCACCAAATCGGTAATTTACAAGATACATTAGCATGGCTAGAGAGATTTCAGGTTGAACCCCATCCTGAACTAGCAAACAATATTTTTTACAGGAACTGGTGAAGAGAAAGAAAAGTGGCTTCTTCGAAGCTCGTCGTGCTGCAGTCAATTATTGTGTAAACCTCCAACCAGTGAATTCCTTGATCTTGGAATGGTATTACAGATGCCTGCTTCTCCATAAATCTGATTCTGGATGGACAGTTCTATTCCCAATCAACTTTTGCTGTCATAGGTAGGTGTCTTTCCTTGTCTATATTATTTTACTTGATGATTACTCAAGAAGTGCATCCGTGTTTGTAGAAGAATTGTCCAACCTGTGCTTCAATCCATTCAAGTCACAGATTAGTTCGCCACAAATCTCTCTCATATCAAAATGGCTTTCCTGCTCCGGTAAGAATCGAGTTCAAAATCTCTAGGTACCAGTGCATCAATCTATCCTATTTCTGGTCGAACTTGTCATATTCTTGTTCTCGACAACACTTGCCTCAATTTGTTGGTGAGCTTTGTTTGAACTGTGTGATGATAGAATAATGGCACGAACCAGTTCCGATAAAAACGAAATCACATTTTTGTTCGAATTCCTTCTATATAGTTTAGTGAGTATAAAGATTATATGTTCAGATTTCTTCTATGCATTTGTGTTAAGATATTCACTTGAAGTGGGTTCATTAGGTTTGAGCTTAGAAAATATTGCTTCTGTAAACTCTACTTAGATAATATGTCAGTTTTTATGAACTATACTGGACTATTGGTGATGCTATAGTAAAGAAACATCGACTTCTACTGGCTTCTACCTGCATCGAACATCTTCCCAAAATACCCTCTCTCTAAAGGATATCTGAATTAAAAAGGTGATAGATCTAATTTTTTCAGAGTAAACCATTATTTTTCATTTCTAATATTTCGTATTATTATTTTTGTCCCTAATCTAACAGTATCATCTGATCAACCTTAATATTTAAAAAAACCGTAAAGTTTAGTTCTTTACCATCATTTTCATAGTAGATATTTAAAAAATAATAACAATTTTACCATGTATAGAAGGAAAAAAATGATTGTTTTGTAAAATATTAGTGACGAAAATGATGGCAATAAACTAAATTATTAGAGTATTTTAAACATTAAAAATAATATTGGTATCAAAATAGATTAGGGATAAAAATAATAATGAACGAAATATTGTAAATGAAAATAAAAATTTACTTTTTTTTTCTTTGCTTTTTCTGTAGGTGGACTTTTTGGGTGCTGACTTTGTCCTCATCCGCCTAATATTTAGCTTCCATGTGAAAGAAATGATCTATGTTCGATTGACCCGACTCATCATTGTCGAAACCCACTTGAACCATCCACTCCTCAATGTCCAGAAGACTGCATGCTTGATAAGATTTCATCGACAGGGAATGGAGGGGATCAATTTCGAATTGCTAATTACATGTAAAGAGATTTATGACCAAGAGAAGTTCTGCATTTTGGTTCGAATGTCGGCCGGGTCTCTTTGGCCAGACCACGTATTCCCCGAGCCTGCATCGTCCTGTAGTCTTAAAACACCATAAGATCTGACATTATTATTAGATACCTCACTCACATATTTAGTTCCAAAATTAATACCGTACCATGCGTACTAGTGTAGCTAGTAACAGAGATGGATTTAAGAAATGCGTGCAGAGCTCCAAAATTTATCTATATAGTTTCACTCCAAAATTAACGTTGTTACAAACCTCACTTATGTATTTCGTTAATTTTGTCTATATTTTTTAAATCATCTTATTTCGATCTCTTAAAATCCATTCTCTTGCCCTCATTTCAATTTCTGCCCCCACATTGACTTGATCATTTGGATCTCTCCCTCGCTAGTAGCTAATGGTATCTAAAAATGTGGCGCTTGGAGAAAGAAAGTTTGGTGCAGTGGTGTCGCTCTCGATTTGAGATCGGGAAGTTCTGAGTTCAATTATTACCAGCCGTACTCTCTATATGCTTTTATTCTCTCTTCTTTATATTCCCTTTTAGTCCTATGCGGTTCAGTTATGCAATAAAAAAAATTATCTGGGGTTGAGTTTGGGGCTTATTTTTCCCTTTTCTTTTCTTTTTTTTTTTGTCAAGGAGTGCCAATATGATATTTTTAAAAATATTCTTCTCTAGCGGGTAAAGAATAAAATATATTTATGTGTGTGTATCTTTTCCCCTTCTATAGAAGGAAACAAAGATTAAACTCATAAGAAGAGCAATGTCAAATGATAAATGATGTTTTATAAGCAGTTAAATAGCAGTATAAATTGTTCGGTAATCTTGTCACATCAAAAAATATCGATTAGATTACGTTAGAGGGGAGCACACTCATTAAATTGTCAAATAATTTCCGCGCATTTATTCATCAAAGCAATCATAATTCTCACCCTATCATCACAAAATAAAAATAAAAAGACTGTCCATGCTTTTCTTTTTCCCATCACAGTGACTGAAATTCAATCCTCCATTATCAAGAAAACCAGGTTCATTCTGCGTAGAATCAGAGTCAGCACATACATGGAGCCGATCTTCGAAGGGCCGGTAATTGCCGGGTCATCGATGCTCGTAAATATGGTTCTAACGAGGTAATTTGCTCGAAACATACAACTGTAAGGAGGATCAGAATGAAAAATAGGGACTGAAATGCAATTTCATTTATCTTCGATCCATGATATAAGCAACAGTACACATGAGAAAATAGGTGTAAGCGATGCATGCCCAGCAGCACTTGTACTGATATTCCCATAATACCCTTCTAAATTGAGCCCATGGAATATTCAAAAATTTTTGTCCTCCTGCTTAGCTTGCTAGCTCGTATGCATCTCTTACATCCCATGCTAAAATCCTTGACCCTTGCGACGGAACTCACAAACAGACAACAAAGTAAATTCAACCTCAACAAGGTGAAAAAAGGACAGGAGAAAATGGGAAAGGATTGAGATAATTAACTATCTAAGCTAAGGTAGATTTGATAATCGGACCGCTACCCTCAATTCCCCGCGATGCAACGATGCTGCTCTCCCGACTCTCAGAACTAGAATTCGGGAGAGCGCAATTGCAAAGCTTTTTAGCGTTGTTTTCTATGACTTACTGGCTCCAGGAAGTCCTCCCTCTGCCACCAGTACGCCCCGGCCATCGAAAGCCGCCGTATAATTCCATGGTGAGCACAGGCCGCCGGCCGCCGCTCATGGAGTGCATGCTGGGGCTTGCAGACGGGACAGGTGGTGGAAGAAGGAGCTGAGGAGCTTAGAGTGCTATAAGGGTACCTAGCAAGAAAAATAAAGCGGAGAGTGGCGAAAAGGGACGAATTATGAGGAGGATGGAGGGTAAGGAGAAGGGGGGACATGATGGGTCGTATATAAAGGCGAGATTGTTGCTTTTGGTATAGTCTTTGTGGGTGGGTTAACTGTGACATTTATCCCTTTGAAAAAGTTTCTATGCACTCGAGAAAAAGAGCTTTAGTTCAGTCACAACGTACTCTGTTTGGATCACGGGACTTGAGGTTCGATTTTTACTCATAGAATTTCATACACCTCTTTATTCTCCTCTTTTAGTTATTCATTTTAGATCGCACACCATCTTTGTTAAGTTATAAATACTCTGATAAGTGTAAAATATTCAGCCAGACCTACAATAATTTGAGTCCGTTTTCACCAAAAAATCTAAATTGCTAGATGGTGGTTTTTTCTTTAACCAAATCGATGGGATATTCAATTGGCCTTAACACCTTCTCTCACCTGTCAATGTGGCTTATACTTACCATTAAACATATGCATTTAACAACTAATCTCGAGTCACACATAATAAATCATTTAAATTTTTGTGTAAATTACTTAAATTTCGAGGAAATCACTCATCGTCAGGTACATTAATATGGCTTTGAGTAAATTGTTTGGGATGCGATTGCCATATTTTCAATAAATTACTGATACATGGAGTAATTTGGGCAAATTACTCGAGTTATATGAATGCACAATACCCTAATTTTGGGTGATTAAACCAATTTGATTTTGCGTCTCCATGCATATACATACGATTATAATCTATAATCTTGTAAAATAATTTCACAATAATATTATTTACTTAGTTATAAGAAAACTACTCGGCACTGTCAAAAATACTTTTTAAATACCTAATCTTCACTTACAAACAAAATTCATGAGCCTGGAAGAGTATCCGAAGAGAAAAATTAAGAGTATGCATGCAATACTGTCTCGATATGTATAAACCTCAAACTTTTTTTTATCTCAAATCAAGAAGAAATTTTTTAATGGAGTGGTCATGTAAGAATGCTGATATAATATATCCGTCCAATCAAATTCAACCATTTATATATTTATTAAATTGGAATTAACCAATTGCTAGGTTTTTTATAATATTTTTAAAGGAACTTTAGGATTTAGTATTTATATCTGTATAATTACTGATTGCATGTCAAGTTTTGATTAGACGGGTATAACACATCACTATTAACTCATGGTATAACTGTTTTAGTGAAGACTTTCTCCAAATCGAGGGTGGACGAGCTATATCAAGCTGTTTTTTCTCTTAAATTCCTGGTTGTTAAAGGATATTAGAGCTAAGAACACGGAATAAATATTCAGTGTGTAATATATAATGTGTTTATTGTGTAAATTATTATAAAAAATTGTAAACATTTTATACATATTAAGATATGAGAGAACATCTTGTACACTACATATCAAATATTTACCCAAGAACACAAGAGAGAGAGAGAGAGAGAGTGGGTAAGCAGCAAGGTTTGAAAATCCATGGTCCAAGTTTGATCTTTGAGGGCATGTTTGTGGGAAATGCAAAAGGAAAACTCCACTAACTCGGTTTCCGAGGCTCTTGGAATTTTCATTTTTTTTAGGATACAGAGAATGGGAAAAAAGAGAAAAAAAAAAAGTGGAAAATTGATTTTTAGGTTTTCATTTTTCTTGCTTTGGTTGTGTCCCGTGTGGGCTGGCTTCTTTATCTTCCATTATTAAAACACGGAAAGCTATAATCGAACACCTTTCCCACCACACACACACAATCACTCACCTCATCAATTGATCAATCAAGAGAGAATAATGAAAAGGAGATTTCTACATGGGCAACTTTCTACTTTCATTGTGCCTATAATTATTGAGGGACAAGACAAATAGCTTAGATATATGAAGGGTACTTTAGATAGACTTGCAGTGTTACTGATCTTCTCAACTAATCGATGTTGATCGTTTGGTTCTATGAACACCTATAAGGCAGTCGAGCGCAAATTCCGTGCCAAGATCAATCCCTAGATTCTTAATTTAATATCTATATCAGGCATGCAGTGACATCTAAAGAGTCGAGGGTGTGTTCAAATTTTCACCAGGTGAGAGCTTATGTGATGTGATATCATGCAAGTTGTGTGGGAGTGGACCGCCCGAACCGGGCAATTGCCAGTGAGTCTGACTCTAGTAGTCAATGATGTCAACGGACCTAATTCGAAAGCCGATCATAGATCCAACTCAGGGAGTCGTTCGGATGGTCGATTGGTGGGCTCCCCGGGTTGGTCGAATTGAGGGAGCTAGTCGGCTAAATGTGGTGTCGAATGGCCTCCAGTAAGAGAGAGTCTTTAATGGAGTGGTCATACCATATAAGTAATGCCAGCATTATATCCATTCAATCAGAATCCACAATTTATATATTTATCCAATTAGGGTTCACCATTTATTAATTTTTATATTTTCAAAAATTGTAAGATTTAGTAATTATTTCTGTATAATTATTAATTACATATTAAGTTCTGATTAGACGGATATATCACATTATCATTGACATACTATAACCACATCACTGAAGACTTTCTCCTTCGGTAATGGTGTCTTTGTCAAGATAGATATTGGATGTTGCGTGTTGTGGCACTTCAGTGTTATACTTCCAATGATTTGTTTAGAGATTTTAAAAAGATGTCTTTGAGCCAAGAAACACAATTTCTTGTTTTTCTAAATTTTTTTTTTAAAAAAAAGCTCAACAATGGATGCAAAAATTCTCACTTGCATCGAGTTGCTTTAAATTTATTTATAGCCTAACTTATGTTGGATCTTGTCCTGCATATATACAGCTAATAATAAGTGGGACGAAGAAGAAAAATATATCGTTTAAGATTTTAAAATTGCCTATCTTATAATAATGTAGTGATGAAAAATTAATTAAATCGCTCTAATTTAAAATAATTAAAATAATTATCCGGATGATTAATACTAATTTATTCATTTATTATAATATAATTGGTATTAATTTCCTCACACTACGTGATAATGTATAATTATTTAAAATAATTTCTCGTCTAAGACAGTAATGTTTCGTATGTACTTTCGCAAACAGCTGAGATACGGTAGTGTCTTCATTATTATATAATAATGAAAGAGAGTACGGGATGGAGAAAGTACCAAGCATATTCAATACAACACATGGTGATGTTGCCTACTATATCCGTCGAATTAAAAAGTCTCTGAGTGGATCGGATATATTACGTAGTAATACTGACGTGAGATATCTGTCCCATTAGGATTTACAATTTATTATGGTTTTCTTTAAATGCTTTTTAAAAGTGATTTTTGGGATTTGAAATTATAATTGTGCAAGTGTTAATCTTATGTCAAATAATAATTGAATGGATGTAATGCTATTAATTCGCATATACAAGAAAGCTCTTGACAATATATATCCACGGCTGCACTTTAAAATATAATATTTTCGAGATATAATCTTTTTTAAATTTACAAGATAAGGAAATAAAATCGGGTCAAAATTAAATCGATTGCAGATGAATATATGCTCATGAGTCAAAATCAGATAAAAGCCCAACCAACCATGAAAATTTTAAATTTAATTGACTGCGTTGCCAAAGATTGCAAATTAGTAAATAAAAATTCTAAACAAGCGGTGAATTATAAATGAAAAATATATAAAAATAGAAGTAAAATATTAAAAAATTTTAAGAAATTAACAAATATATATAAATAGTGAATTCTAATTGAATGAATATATCTTTACGTAGTTCTAGTCTGACCGTGTAAATTTGGTATTGAGATATTAAATTGCCGTGATATCTTTTTAAAAAATATTTTAAATCATCGCTTTTGTTAGTAAAAAAGAAATAAAAAGGGCCAAACAATTAAAAGTGTAATCTGTGTTTTCAAGATGTCTGGCCTTTGTTTGTCTAATCTTTAGCAAGCATTAAAGTCCTCCTTTTTTTTGACTTTTTTTTGCCACTAAGCAGGCGTGGCTAGGTTTTGTTTCATTGTTGGACTAAAATTAAATTACCTTATAAACGAAAAAATTTTAAACGGTCGTATCTCTCAATGACTCGGTAAAAAAAAAATTATCAAATTAGTAATAATTATTATAATAACTCAGGTGATTAATACTAATTTATTCATTAATCATATTCTAATTAGTGTTGCTTTACGTCGCGTTACGAGGATTTCTCCCTATAAACCTATGTAAAGCATTTTTAATTGCCAGGCAAAAGCATCCAATTCGAGTGATAAGTGGGTCTCCATTGGATTCCATTATTAAATAACAATTTAAAATTTTTATTCCCAAAAAATTATTATTAACGTCACCTTACGGTAATCATGACGCATACATACGACGTGTCCAAAGACTGGTTTTCAATCGGAAGCTCGTTATTAGGTCATCATCATTGATTTTTAGTATAATATATATATATATATATATATATATATATTCAGGTATTAGATGGCTATTGAAAATAGAGATCCGGAGACTATTACAACAAAGAGGCATAAAATTGAATAGCGCAAAGGGTGCGTTGTATAATTAGTACTAAATTATCCATATCTATATTTTTAACATACTAAAATAACGTTATAACCCTTTATCAGCCTCCGTTTAGCAGCGTATAAATTTTTTTACTTTTTTAAAATTTTTCTGTATAGTAGAGTCTACACAAACCTCCGCGTCATCGTTCTTCGCTTTTGCTTCCTGTAAATTTTTTATATTTTTAAAAAAAATTTTGTGTAGTGGAACCCACACAACTATCTACTCTATCGTCCTTCCTTTTTATCTACCTTTTCTTTTGTATTTCCCTCTCGTTTCTATTTTCTGTGACCATTTTCACCTTCAAAGTACTGTAAATCTAACATCTATTTAGCTGGCATTACTATTTTTATATCGACGACATAACGCGCAGTTATATTAGAAGCATCTCTCTACTCTTCACATCATTATTTTTTTTTTCACATCATTGTATTTTAACAATAATAAATATTTGTATTTTTAATTATCGATATCTTTGCTGCGAAGCACGAGTTTTACTCTAGTACTATATATTATAAAGAGGGTTTCAGCAGCTCCTATAGGGGAGAATAGAGTGAATTTTTTACCCTCAATACCTTTGATATCTATATTTCCCTTGCAAAGTGTGGATTTTACACTAGTACTATATATTAAAAGATTGTTTCAACAACTCCTATACGGGAGAATATGGTGAATTTCCTACTCTCAATACCTTTAATAGATCTTCTTTTTCTACTCTTCAATTTTTTTATTTCTAATATTTTTCATAAATATTAGTACTTCTTCATTTATATCCTTTTCATCATTTGCTCATTTCTTCCATCTTCTTCTAGACGAACATTCTGTAACATTTTCTATATAAGTATTTTTTTTCATTTTTATATAAGATGATGCAATCTTTAGTTCTATAAACATGTCAATATTATAAAATGAGAACAATTTTAGTCTTGTCAATTTTGCATATTGTTATTCGTAATTTTTCATTGACGGGACATATTAATATGACAATTCTATAATATCTATAAATAAATGCATTAAACACCAGTCCCTTTCTTATTCCATAGCGTGAGTACAGAGAGTATTGTACGCATATGTATAACTCATACAGTTTAAATTAAAAATTAATATATCCCATTTTTATTTATAAATAGTTGGATGTTTAGCAGTAAGCGAACAAAACTCTGTATTTTAAATTTTTCATTTAGCCTTTGCAATTCTAATTAAGTTTCTACACTCATATCATCTTCTTTTAACTTTTTTCTTTACGCAGCAAAACGCGGACATTTGACTCTAGTAATATTTTAAAAAACTAGCACTGATTTACCAGGGGAGTTTGAGGTTTTTTTTTTTTCAAAATTCCTCTCTTACCCTTGCACAACTTCTACTCTAATTTCTTCCTATCCACTCGATACCACTGTTCCCTTCCTGTCTCCTTCTCACGAGAAAGTTTAGCACTGTCGTCCCCTTTCTGCCCTCCCCTTCTCGCCCCTTCGCAACTCCTCCTTGCTGTCGGGCACCATAACATCCCCTTCCCTCTCGTCCGTCCTTTGCTTGCAAATACGAGCACCAAACCGAGTACCACAGCGGCACCATATTGAGAGCGGATGACACTGTTCCTCCTCCACAGAGCTGATGACCCTGAGGTAGATTCTTCTCTAATTTACAAACTGATTTTGCACATTGTTCATTTAGGATTCAATGACATGTAGTGGATTTTGATTAGATGTAACAGTGCACGCCTACGTATTATTGCCTTGACTTTTAGTTAATTTTTTGTTCGATTTGGAGTTTATGGGCTGGTAGTTTACTGTTACTAGTTTCGGCTTCAGACCTTATTAGAATCTATTTGTTACATAGAGAGACCTAGTTGAGATTTTTCAGACCTAATTTTACTTGACCGAGACATGTTTCAGATATGACCGAGGCTTTAAATAAATTTTCGAGACCTAATTTTGTCTCATTACTCTTATATGAAATTTCACCCTTTAAATAAAATTTCTAAATCTGTTCTTATTTATATCTTATGCATGTGAACTACCTGCTGAGAGAGTACCATAGAGTAATAGTGAAAGACAATAGAAGCATGATCATGTGATATGTAAGATTAAGAGGGACTAGATTTTTTCTGATTAATCCGTTACATCATGTGATACATACAATAGGAGTGTAATATTTTTTTTTTACTAAATGATATTTTTGGTACTCAACTTTTCGTACTTTTATCATTTTCATCATAAATTTTTTTTTATCGTTCACGTACTCAACCTTTTAATTTTTTTTTTTTTGCTTTCCTCCTACTTAACTTTTTCCAATTCAAAAAAGTAGTTTTCATCCCAAAATAATTTTTACTCTAAATATTTATGAAAATTAAAAATAGAAAAATCAAACAAGAAATAAGGAGTTAGGTAGGCTGTCTCTGATTAAGAAATTATCTGTTACTAGAGAATGTCTCATCTAAAATTAGGACTGAACTCATTTTCCTGAGAATGAGTCATGATTATATAATGATCATAGTTACCAATCAACTTTCAATCGAGAATGTGCCTCAGTTTTGAAGAAGATGTAACCACCTGTAAAACTCTACCAATATTTTTTCATTTTCGTTTACTTTTTTTCTCCTTATTTTCTTTATTTTTTTTGAAAAATATTTTTTTAAATATTTTTTTGAACGGAAAAAATAATGGTATGATCAAAGTAGTAAAAACTCGAAAGGTTGAAAATGTGAACGATAAAAAACTAAAAATTTATTATGAAAATGATAAAAATGGAAAAAGTTAAAGATCAAATACTTTTTTTCCTTTTTTTAATCAAAATAAGTAGAAAACCTTATATATAACGACTATATCATGTGAATAATACTTATGCAATATTATAAGTTAATCTAATTCAGTTATTTTTACGTTATTTTTTATTCTTAAATTTTTATTAAAAATATTAAAATAATAAAATTTTATTAGTTTATAGTCTTGTACTAGTAATATGACATGATATGGTCAGGACACACTGTAGTCCGATATGACAGGGCGTAAACGACCTCATGATCGAATAGCTGTGATATTTGTCAAAGCAATAAAATTGCACTAATCCCTGTCTCCACTGATCTTTTTTGTGGCAGGTGAAAAGGAGATGCGGGGCTGCCCTTTTGCTGATTAAAGTGAAAAAACAGTACCGAGTATCAAGAATAGGTCTAGAAAATTTATTTAAAAGAGGAGAGATTCATTCTGGGTCAAAAATAAGATTAACGGTGAGTTTAATAGGAATAAAATAAGGTAGATAAAATTGATGAAATTAAAATAATATTGATTTTTCCGAATGAAAAGGATGGTCACGATATGCAGCCTGGATTCACCCATCCATTTAAGAAATATAGCACGGACCAGGTAAGAAAGAAAGAAAGAAAAACGGTGCATTCACTTTTGCATAGATTTTTCAATAAAGCCAAGAGTCTTAAAAGTCCACACAAACAGAAGTCAGCGGTCGGACGATGTCTCTCCGTTCATGCTTGAACAATTACTGACTCAGTTCGTCAGACTCGAACCGGGCATGTGCAGTCATTCTTTCTAAAAGTTTATTGTTACACCTCTAATAGATCATTGACCCAATGACTAATTGCTAACGCGTACGAACAACTAAAAAAATTGAAAATGAGATCGAAAAAATAATACCTTATAAATCACGAACGATACCACCTTCTTTTATATCTATTAGATATACATGTGAGAATTCCAGTGGTGTGACCGAGGCTTACTAAAGATTTTCAACAATCAAATCGACACCGGACCCACTGGAGGGACCAAACATATTATCGTGGTACCTCGTCAAATACATATATATATATATATATGTATGTATATAGACACACACATATATATTATATACATATATATATATAGGAGCAGCTCGACTTTTGGCGAAAAGTGCCCAATGAGAGCAAAAAACCATTTTATCTCCTTTATTCAAATTACTTAAGATGTTAGTAGAAACTGGAAGTGTACCCGTGCCACGTAGATTTTATTATTTTCTAAAATTACAGAGATAAGTGAGTACGTAATTAATTTAATAAAATCTTAATTATAATTAATATTCGTATATTTGATTTTAAGATTGAGTAATAATTTAGAAAAAGTACGGGGATTTTATATATAATAAAACTTATGAAGTGACAGTTGGAGAAAAATCCGTAAGAAATAACGAAGAGAAAATGATAGAAAAGAAATGGTTGATAACGATATATTAGTGAATTTACCATCACACTCATTTTTTTTCTCGATCAAATGAATATTAAAAATTTATATTTTATACGTCAATAGATAGTTTATGAAACATAAAAACATACCAAAACTCTCAAATGTGCTCATACATAGTAAGATTAGAGGGATAAAAAGGACACGAGAAGTCATATTGATGAAAATCGGATCTTAATTCCATGTTGAGAACAATATCGTTGTATCAGCAGTCAAACTCTCTTAAATATTTTTACTCTAATTTAAGTAGAATAAATTTGTTCTACCATTGGACCCTTACATCTCAATTCTTTGTAATTCCACCCGTAATCTTCTCTCTTAAATCCAAAAGACCCTTAGCAAAATTGCGGTATTTACCTTTACAATAACGTTAGACACATTTCGGCCTGAAATTTTATCGCAAAACCATATTCATATAATTCATAACTTTATTAATATGAACAAATGATTTTAAATATTTCTATAAATAAATTTAAATATTATTCTATAGAATTCTTATTACTTTTTTCCACACACTAACAATCAAGAAATAGACTAAAAACATGTTTATAGAAATGGAATACTAACCGTGCATCATATATTTCACCTAATTTTATCCTTTTTTTATTAAGCTATCATATTTTCACCCCAAAATTCTTCATACTATGGATCTATGAAGTTTCACCTCCTGAACAAATTTTCTAGATTTGTCGCTGCTTCGACTAAATTTGACCCATCTCTTACCAGGACAATGAAAATTTAACAGGAGTAGTAAATAAATAAATAAATAAATAAGAAAGAATAGGAAGGGACAAATCTACTCGACATTGGATTCCGTAGCTTTTTACTGTGGTGAAAATGGTGGGTTGGTGGGCGTGAAGTGCGTCTAGGGCAAGAAAGTGAGGTTGTGTGGACAATTGGGGTAGGCTTCCGTCCACTCTTTTGACGACGGAGCAGCACTCGATTTTGTGAAAAGTTACGGGCACTACTTTGCCAATTCCATCCATGCATCAATCATGCCAAAGCCTGTCTCCCACTTTCATAATCATCATCCAATCATATCACTCTCTCCTCCCATCTATTGGAGAATTCACATTTCTTTCAAGATTGTGATCTATCAGTTGGAGATTAATTGTATCCTGTTAGGTCAACACAAGCTGTATGCCAGTATAAAATATCTATGAAATTGCTCTGCATAAAAACTTGTACCTGATAACTTCACAAAAGTAGGGTTATTGCCTTACTTTTCAATAAAGAGGGTAGAAGGAAAGAAACAAGATGAGTTCTGAGAATGATTCGATCAGTTTCGGATTAGTACTTCATTTTATATATAGTGAAATATATATAATGATTTGTCTCTATGTACAAGGCAATTGAAATAAAAGAAAATGGAAACTTTCTAAATTGGATGGACTAAAAGCAGTAAAATAAGCAATAAATTCTCAATTGTCAAAGTCTCACGTATATTCCAAAAGCTCTCCCTCAAGTTATCACAAACTTAAACCTTGGCGAAAATATCTAGAAGTTTATGTTTTGTTGTACAGGGCAACCAATTCGCCATAATTAATGGCTGTCAATTTCAATGTGCTTGATTCATCAATAAAAAACTAAATTCCTCGGCATGTGAAAGGCAAAACTTCTTGTCGCAGTGACATATTTGAGCGGCAATATGGGTGACAACCAATGACAAAGGAAGACTTTGAAACCAAATCAATTTGCTTATAGTGATTGACACAAACTGATATTATACTTCCATTGAGGAATGAGATACTGTCAATTGTTTCTTTATGCTGTAGGATATAGGATAATTACATAGAGAAATAATATAACATGTAATAGCTTCTCTAACAAAGCATAACTGTACCAATCTGAATCACAGAAAGCTGTTAATTGCAAAGAAGTGCTCCTAAAAGTACCTTATCTAGGATTGTGTTTTAACTATTGCAAGACTCAAATTGTCGCCTTCCAGTGATATTCTGGCCGTTATTACATAAAATTTGGCTAGTATTTAAACTGAATAACATAACTTTGGCCTCATGATGTAAGGTAGTGTAATCATTCGTTAAACTCCGAAATTTTTCTAGATCGGCCAACTAAGGGTTGTTGATTATGACAATTTATGTCATTGTTCCATCAAGAATGCCGATGGTTTAGTAACTAATAGTTAACAGTCAGTGAGAATATATCATGTATATTTTCTTCATTAAAAGAATAACCCGAAAGAGGCCGAGTAAGAATCTCAGTGGACCAAGATCCTTTATGTGAAAATGTGTGTCAAGATATGACTTAAAATTCAATGCATTGGGCTGGATTATTTTGTGTAAAAATATGATCATCAAAATACACTAAGACAGCCAAGAAGTCACTAATATGAGAGGATCCTCTCATAGGTAAATAATTAATAACCGGTGAGTGACCGAGAAAATTCATAAATAGTCAATGTCTTGACAAATTTTGCAAATTAATTGTAAAATACTTGTTACAGTTCATAAAATGATTTTCGCAATCAACACACTTTATTACTATTGGGTAAGCCAAGTCAAGGAGGAAGTTGCATATATACCCCTTCTTCTAAATCACCATGGAGAAGAAGCATTATTGATATTCATTGATGGTATTCCCACTTCGGTGCCAAGGCTACTATAATGAACATCTGATGGTGATCAATTTTGCAACTAGTGCAAAAGACTCATGAAAATTCATATCCTGAACCTGTGCGAGTCCCTTGGTCATTAGACAAGTCATGTATCTATCGATGCCCATTGACCGTGCATTTAATTTTGTAGACCCATTCACATCATAGAGCACTCTTTCTTTAGGCAAGTCCTAAATAGTCCATGTGCAATTATATTCCAAGGCCCAAATTTCTTTATTCAATATTTTTCTCCAATAGTTGCCCTTCATGGTCTTATTATATTTTGGGCTCATTAGCATATTCAAGTGCAACTAGAAATTCTTAATGAGATTTTGAAAATTTTTCATAAGAGACCAATTTCTCGATAAGATAAATTTTGTTGGAGGGGCAAGTGTCGCTGTGAATTGATCTCCCATCATTGATGGGAAAAACACAAAAGATTCTCTAAAAATTGCATTATTATCTGTAAATTATTCTGATTTAATTCTTACGGTCTTGTAACATTATAGTGAAAGACAGAAACATTAATAGGAAAGGCTTTCCATGATACTTCCCTACTAACATTGGCATACCGTTCTATTTTGGAATGACCTCAATCAGGGAAGCCACTACTGCATTGGCATACTATTCTATTTTCCCGACTAATAACATGTCCTCGGAAAAGAAGAGACTGCATGGTTGGAACTGCCTGGGTGGGGAGAATTTGTATGTTGCTTTTAGGGATAGGGATACTATTAGTGAGCCGAGGGATCATTTATTTTCTCCTATACCGAGGGATTCACGTACTTGTAAATAATTTTCATATAGAGAAAATAGACTTGATACAGTTAGTACATTCTCTCCTTGTGATCAAGAAGTCTTGGCTCAATTCTCATTAGTAAGACTTCCCATACCCTTTTGATTTCCCATTTCTTCTATCTCTTTCTAGGTTTATATGACTTATTTGTACACTGAAAGAGGATAATTTTCAATTATTGGTTATTCCTTATAATCTCATAGGAAAGTTTTGATATTTCTTATTTTGTCCTTTCATGCCTTCTATAGAAGAAGTAACTGGCTATTTAGTTGTAATTCTCATCGTTATGGGTGTAAATGAGATAGTACGATTCACGAAAAATTCGAGCTTGACTCAATAAAAACTTGAATTTGGCTCGACCTTAATAAGCTCGAGCTTGACTTGGCTCTTGCTCATCAATTAAATGAGCCAAGCAAAGCCTAGTGATATTTGGCTCGTGAAATTCACAACCCTAATCAGGCTATTTATTTTATATAATAATAATTACTATTATTATTTAATTTTAAAAAAATAAAATAATTAACCAACCTACTGTCTCAAATTCTTATTAAAACCCATGTTTCCATTTTTCTCACCCATTTACGAAACCCTAATCGTAATTAGTTCTCATCATCTTCCTCCTTGATCTTCTTTCTTTGCAATTGACATGCTGACCCTACGCCCGCATTATATTTTCTTTCTCGGTTTGGCTCTAACATATAAAATCATATAACAGGGAAAGTATCTGATATTATTCTAGTTATTACAGTATAAAATCTTGTAATATTCTGCAATATTCTATATCCATACATACTCTATTTATTAGGATCATATAAGCTCGACAAACCTTTGTTTACTATAACGAGCTGATCCCAAACTTAAAATATTAGGCACTACTGAGCTCAAAGCCTAGACCCAAGCTTGCAAATTACTAAACAAGTTGAGCTTAAACCTTATAGATTCAGACTCGGCTCGACTCGTTTACATCCCTGCTCATCATGTAACAATAAGATAGAAAAGTCCATTTTGACTCATCAACAATCACTATAACAAACATTGGACTTACCGTCACTAAACTTGCGTCGATTGTGGACGATACATTTTCATTCATGTTGCGTCTAACTTTAGACGATGAGTGGGATGAAAAATGATAATAACAATTCCGTCCATTTTGTGGGGGAAATTTTTTATGAAAAAAAACTTATATATATATTAAAAAATATCGTCCATTACAATGGCTTAATGTCGACGTAAGACACCACATGATTATTTCGTCCAAAGATGGATGAAAATGGAGGAAATTTCCATCCAAATATATTGGACTCAAGGAGGATGAAAAATAACTTTGTCCATTTCTCTTACATGTCGGACGAAAATGGGTTGAAAGAGCTATCAATGAACTCGATCCTCTGAAGATTTGCTGCAACTCCTCAGTCCATGTGCCTCAATCCCCATTCGGTGAATACCCCTATATTAATTACCTTTACCTTTTTTTAGAAAATCTCGCAAAAATTGTGCTTGTTTCCGATTATTTAAATGATATTCATGGACATTATCTTCCCCATCTTCCCACTCTGCTTATTCTCCTTTCTTCTTCCTCCTGCACTTCACAGTCTCCTCCTCTTCATAGTCTCCTCCCTTCTTACAATGTTTATAAGGTATGTTTGTTTTTTTAATTAGTGTAATGCTATTATGAGTTTGGTGGTGTTTCTTTTGCATAATTGATATGCACATGCATTAACTTCCTTTTTTTTCTTCGTATAATATAATAAATATGTAGATATTATGGCTGAGCATGGAAGAGAGATTCTAAACAAGAAGCCATAAATAATATGCCTAAAGCAGTGAAGGAGATTGTGCAAGCCCAAGTTATCAAGCCGGCTAGAAGTCATGGAGCGGTTTGATCAACAAGCGCAAAAAATCGAGTTTGAACCATACATGTATGGGAACGAAATTATGATACCATGATCAACTATCTCATCAGTATGAGAGCAAAAGTTTGTTGTAAATGTAATTATATGTTAATTTGAACCTTATTATATATTTTTTATCGGTTAATTCAAGTTTTTTGTAATTACTTTATAACAAAGTGATCATTTATTTGTTTAAGTTTTGCACATCCAGCAAAACAAATTTGGATAATTCAAAATTGTAAGAAATTGGATACTAGATGATAAAGCGATGAAAATTAGATAAATTATTTCACCCAAGACAGACGTAAATAATGGCCAAAAATGGGAAGTAAGTTGGACGAAAAAGGGAAGGAAGTTGAAAAGAAAGTGGACGAAAATTAGAAGGAATATGGAAGATAATTGGAAGAATAGGATGGACGAAAATTGGAAGGATGACGAGGAAAAATGCCAAAAAATTATGGACGGAAGATGAAAGAAAAGTGGATGAAAAGGTGAAAGAAGATGGACGAAAAGAGACGTAAAACATCATCCATGTTTCGGTTAACCATCATCCATCTTTCATCATTATTTCTTTTGGACACAATTTGGACTAAAAAGTGCCGGTAATGTTGACTCAAATTGGATGATAATATTTGCGTCAAAGGTTTTTGCATTTAATTTATTGTTGATGAAAATTGGACGATAAAGTACATATTTCGTCTATTATACATCATTACCGTTAACATCTTTGTGACAAAAAATTTCACATTTCTTGTAGTAAATTATATTTTATATGGTATCAGAGCCAATTCACTTTGAGCACCCTAGAAGTGGTACAATCGGCATCCATGGCCAACAAGAAGATTAATGATATCTCAACTTTTCATATAATTACCTGAGATAGTCCGACCTCATTGATGGGATTGTGGGGAGGCCTGAATTGAGTGCTCCAAAATTCAAGGCATGGGAAATATGTATTTTGGTGGTGATTGCTTAGATCCAATTCCTTAGACCCAATTCCCTTGGCCAAATCCCTGCAAAGCAGGTATACAGAAGAAGTAAAATCAAAAAAAAATTTTCAAGGTTATGCCCTCGAATCTCTCAACTAAATATATCCAACTCAATGACATTCGACAAGACTCACTGTTGCAAGATAGTACATGAAGTTGAAAGTCTTGTGGGATGAATTAGACGATTATTCAAATGTATCTACTTATACATGCAATATGGCCAAAGACTCCAACAAAGAAAAGAATATGGGGAAGCTTTGTCAATTTCTCACGGGTCCCCATGTGGAGACGTATTACGAAAATATGCAATCTCATATTCTCAGTTCGAGTTGCTCCTCGGCTAGAGTAAGGCATACTTTATTGTTGTTCTACAGGAGAGAAGGCGAATCATTTTGCATGGGCAAGAGGAAGGAGTAGATGGAGACTCCTACACATTAAAGGTCAGAAAAGTTGGAAGAGGGGACTTGAAGTCCGACTAAGGTAATAGGTAGTAGGCCACATTGCAGGCACTATCAGAAATTTGAGCATAACAAGGAGCGATGCCGGGAACTTGTTGAGTATCCATCATATTGACAACCAAAGCAAGGCACCTGAGGAAGAAAGGATGGGACAAAGTTTATTGCCATGGCGACTAAAGGACCAGGAGGAATGAGAGGAGTTTGAGCTGACCAAATGGAAATACAACGCCACTTTGTCGGGGCAACTCTTGTCAGAGTGGACATTCTGTAGCAGCCTGTCAACCTACTTCTCAGCAAAGTCCGACCAAATTATTCCTAGCCTTACCGTTGAGGAATATCAAAACTAAAGGATCTTCTGAACAAAATGAAACCATCAAGTGATCAAATCGAACATGAGAAATTAATTTACAATAGTGATATGGATTGGATCCTTAACGCAGGAACCTCAACTCACATAGCCAGGAATTTTCATTGTCTGAATAAACTATGAAAATTAAGCATTCCATGCTCAATACAAAAAAGTCCCCGGTGGAAGAACCCTTCACGCCAACCTAATAGGTCCCGTTTATTTGGGTGCAAATTTCTTGCAATGAGAAGTGTTATATGCTCTTGGATTGAGCTGTAGTTTAATTTCAATTGGAAGATTACTGTTGGGGTCGAATTAATTGATAACGATCTTTTGTGAATTTGTCTTTGTGTAGGACCCCATCATGAGGATGTCGATTGGAGTGGTTCAATTAAAGGGAGGGATCTATCTTTTATTCCGAGTGGTCGGTCATCTCGGTCATCAATCTCATCAAACTCTGAATTATATTTATGGTTTCTAGATAAATAACACAAATTCTAGTCCCTGATATTTGCATATGTGCGAAACAAACTAGAAATCCTTTTCCTAGTGATAATAGAGCCTCTAAATGTATCAAACTCATCCATATATGGGATCCCTTGTGTGGTTTTCATTTTGGGTGATAGACATTTTCTCACGATCGTTGATGATTATAGTTGGGGGTATGTGTGTATTTATGCAAAAGATGGCTAAATACAACCGGTACTGCTCTCGACTTATGACCTAGAAGTTTTGGATTCGATTTCACCCGTAGGATTTCTTGTAATTAGAACTGATAATTAACTGCTGAGAATCCCCATCACTGCAGATTTGTAATTTTCATCGAATGCGGGGTGTCATTCACCAGGCCTCATGTATTGACACACCTCCACAAAATAAGAGAGTAGAGAGGAAATATCGCCGCATTCTCAAAGTGACATAGGCTCGGAAATTTCAATTGGGGCCTACCTAAAAAGTTTTGAGGAGAGTTTGTCCTAATCGCTGCTCATTTGGTTACTATTACTCCAACGCAATTATTATCTGGAAGAGCTTCATTTAAGCTTTTATTTCAGAAGCCTCAATGATACGACCATGTGAAAATATTTGGATCACTTAGAACTGACTATATGTGTGTTTTTATTGGATACACTTATATTCAAAAAAATTGGAAGTTGTATGACCTCGAGACGGGAGAAGTGTTTATCTCAGGATATGTGAAGTTGGTCGGTCGAAGGAGAATTTCCAATCTTCAAATCAATGGAATCTCACCACCGTGCCATTCCCTTTCCTAATTGCGAAGAGCAACCACGAGGCTGGAGATGTACAAGAAGACATTGTAATTCGGCCCATTGTTCTAGAAGATTTTCGGCAAATAAGCTAAATTGTGTAGCCCAATAAATGTGGTCCATGACGAGAATGAAAGATTGGATATTATGCAGCCGCTTAATACAGAGCCTATGGAGAAATATACCAGCTTGTCTCAATAGATCAGGCCTACCATGAAATCCCCTGTTACGCGCTCAGTTTACTAATCCCGAAGACCCTTCCCTTGATCAACCTACTCCGACGGCTTCCACTTGTAGTGGCTCTCGATGATGAGATTGAGTCCGTGACTTATTCAGAAGCAATGAAGGATTCTCGTTGGAAGCATGATAAGGAGGGTAATCAAGGAAGATTATGTCTTATAAGATCTGGTGGGAAATGGGCTCAACCTATTTATGTTTTAATTATTGTGCTGACGTTAACGTTGAAAGTTTCCCAGTACAACATTTTTACAGATGAATGGAGCACGTTACTTCGAGTCGTCCATATTGGTAACATGCCCCGTGAACCAATGCCTATCAGTGAAGATATCAGCTGGAACAGTTAGAATGAGTAGTGCACCGACTGTATCGAGCGTGTAGTTGAGCATCTCCCGGATTACAGGGCAGGCCACAGGCAGCGAGAACTAGATAGAGATGGCAGTAGTAGCTGTTGGATACCACATTGATTAAATCAAGAAATAATAATGAGTTTATAAGATAACCCGATACCACCACCTAATAATTTAGATTTTTTGATGGATACTACATCGATTAGATCAAGAAATAATAATAGGTTTCTAAGATAACTGCGAACATCGCTTTAAATGCCACATAACTCCCGAGAGACTGCATGGTTTTTCTGCATTTACTGAGAATGCTGAGATACCTCCAAGACAAAAAGAGAGTAAACGGACTCGCTGAAATATTGAGAAACACGGAAAAAAAATACATTATTATTAAATTTCACCTGTTCTATAAAAGTCTTGAACATGTTTCCACCTAAAATCTAAACTAATAGTTGAAAAAGTCAAAATTCCAGCAATTAATCTTGAATTGTCCACTAAGGTGGGAATCTGACGATGGGATTTCCGCTTGTGTTGCAGATTCGTTGATGATGGGGCTTACCATACTGCTACAGATTGTCTAGTAAGCTTGGAATCTGATGAGTCCAACGGCTTGCTGTGGCTGTAATCGTACATCGCCAACTGACCTACAGAATTGAAACAATCAAATCAATAAATCAACGGAGGAAAAAAAAAATCAAACGCCCCCACGAGGAAACGAATGCTGGTCCTCGAACTGGGATCGAAAAGAGAGGATTTGGGTATTTTTTGCAATGGATAATGGGAGGAGGAGGCTTCAATGGAGCCCAGCCGGTGCAGGGTAAAGTCCAAGGCGTGAAGTCTAGAGCTCCGCTTAGTGGAGGTTTTGGCAAGGTGGCTCTATGCATGGAGGGATTGGGAATAAGTGAAGTGAATGAATGGGACCGGTGGCTCTCCGCATGGAGGGGTTGGGGATAAGTGAAATGAATGACTGCACGGATAATTGGTAAAATATGTTGTGGTGAAGGCAATGCAGTCGCTGCAGTGAATTTGAAGAGTATCGGATCTAATGGGCTTGAAAACAATCTTTTGGGCTTGAGCCCAAGAGTCACACTGTCCAGAAAAAGGCCCGTGCGCGTCCGGAAAAATGGTGGCTTCTTCCTCCCCCGTTCTACGGACGGCGTCTTTCCCTATCGCAAGCACATTGATCCTTGCCTCTGCACCGCGAAGCCTCAGCAAGCCGCCGCTCCGTCGAGTCGAAAACCCCACCCCCGGCTGGATCTTGTCAAGACCCTCCTCGTGAATCGAGATCCGACTGGATCTAGTCTGGATCTGGTTGGAAAACTCCCGATCAAGTCTAGGTAAAGGCCTTCTTAAGGTTGTTTGAAACATGCATGCATGGAGGATCGCAGAGCTTAAATACAGCTCGGGACACCCTTATATTTTGCTCTTATATGGATATAATTTACACAAATTTCTACACTAAAAGAGTGAGATCTACATGGATAATATGGTTTGAGGACCCTTCCATCTCGGTTCTTCGCGGACCATATTGTCCCGTGACAGATTGTGATCGAGATTGTATTATTGGGTGCTGACTAATAATTGCGATTGAATTGAGATATATCTGATGTGTTTCCCGCATGTATCTTTCTTTATAATTAGTTATGGGATTCTCCATAACTCATGATCTTATAAATTATTATTTCTTGAACATTTTTCTTATGCACTCATTGTTAATTAATTATAAAATTTTCATTACTCTTGAAAGAAAAAAAAATGAAATTTGATGCAGCATTTGTTGATAGGACATAATATGCTGCTTTATTTTTCCATTTTCCCATCAATAGTGTTGGCTCACTTCCAAAATGATGGATGTGTTTTGTGTAAGATCTCTACCTGAGTTGTGCTTGAAAGGTTTTCTTCGTCCTGCTCATGTTTCATTAAATGAAATAACAATTGCCCCAACCACATCCCTCGGCTCCCATATACAAGGAGATGTGGATGGGCTTAGCTAGTTGGTCTTATATGTTCGTAATTAAATATAAGAAATCAAATACTATATAGTAGGTTAACTAATTCCCACTACTATTACTCTTCTCTTTATTTATGAAAAAAATCGATAATAATATATCCACTTTGTAAAGATTATATTGTATTAACGGCTATATCACGTGTCAGTACTGGTGTGACGATACCAAACCAATAAAATTCGATCATTTTAAATTTTTTAATTAAATTCTAAAACTAAAAAATAGCCTTAAAATTAAGTGAATTTTATTGATTTGTAACACCGTGTAACCGTTACATAAAAACTTTCTCCTCTTTCTGGGCTTAACTCGCCTAAGAAATTCATGATCATTTTATGTCTGAACAACTTAAAAGAATGACATCGGTGCATAAAATAGTGCAAACAGTGTGCGTGGAATGCTCAGAAAAAATATGAATCTTGTGGTTTTTCTCCCGATCCGCTTGAGGCAGCGAACTTCTTGTAAATTTCCATGACCTGTCGGCTATCAACCTCCTCACCGGTGGACACGAGAGAAATCTGCTGCCCCTTCTTAACCTTATTCCCTCCGATGGCAACCGAACCGACTGAGCGGTCCATGCTCACGGCCAGCCTGATCATCATCTCCGTGTACGCGCCGTGCAACTTGGCGAGCAGCTTAGTTGGCGACAGCATCTTCAACCCCAGCTTCGGCGCCGTCCTCATCCGTGAGTAGCACCGATGACGGCTTGGGCGGGGCCGGGGCAAGCCTATGCCCCCAAGCCTTGTGATCTTCAGCCTCTTCGGGATGCAGCCGTAGCGTGTTCCATTAAGCCTCTGGTACCTTCTCCTCCTCCAGTACCTCTTGAAGCTCTCATAGTATGAGCTAGGAGTAGTAAGAAGAGACTCCATTGATTTGTTTTTCTTTCACCAGAGAGAGAGGCGTGGGAAGACAAGGTGGAGGGCAGTGGCCATATATAGTGCGAGGATGAGAGAGAGAGAACAACGTTGGACTTTTTTTCGGTATACAAAAAAATATATAAACATATAAAAGGATACAAGAAATAGAAAATAAAGAAAAAATGAAGTTCGATCGATGAGATTTAAATCTGTGATCTTTTAATTTCAAATATTTTAATTTTAAATCGAGAATAGTACTACTGGGCCAAACTTTTATTTCCCAATACTTTGTACCTCCGAGTGAAAGATTGATGTCAATTGTTAAATATTCAATAGCATATGCATATGCAACAGTGTGGCAGTTGGCTGGTCAATATTGACTGTTTGACCTGGTAGGTGATGTGATAGATTCATTAGGCAACAATCGAAAGGAGATCACATGAGTGCTTTTCATGTGCCAGGGAACCTAATTGACGAGTTTACTAATTAATTTCTTCCTCTAACCCTTATATTTGTTTGGATTGGGTTGAATCAGTACAGAGAAATCTACAAAATCTCCTATAAACTTCACATGTCCCGACTTACCCCTTCTGCCCATTTCCTTCGAACCAGATGAAATCAAAATATGTCTGTTATGACATGGAACGAAACAAAGTTTGACATTGACGTAATATAGTATGTTATATCAACTTGAATTAATTTTTCATATATATGAAAAAAAATTTGGCACTCTCACTTTCATGCACAATTCTTAATAAGACTAAACACCTACTTTAGACACAAATTTCGTTGGATCGATGGGCTCATGAGCCACCCATAGACTTGTGCAGAAGAAATTGAACTTGTATAACGGAAAAAGAGAGAGAGAGAGAGAGAGAGAGCACTGTCTTTATCAACAAGAGGGAGCAACATAAAATTTGGAATGATATTGCATTTAATTTGATATCAAAAGATTATGAGTTTAAATCTCATTATTAAGATTTTATGTGCCTTGTATTCCGTTTTTCTTTTATCATCTTCTTAGCATATGTGTCCCAATCATCCAAAGTTCGTTGAAAAGTTTGATGAGATCGCATGAACACAAAGTTTGGTGCTTTATTGATTAGAAAATGTTGGGGAAGTGGCTTTAGTATTGCTTTGTTACTTGTCAAGGTAGATAGGATATGATTAATGGCTTGATGGTGCCTCTGAACAGAATGATTTGACCGATTCGAAGTCAAAATCTTCCATATTTCTGGTATGACACCTGCATAATAAATTGGAAAATCACCCTCCAAAATTGCAATAAAGGACAAAAGATTCCTCATCTTTATAAGGAACCCTTCACATGTCCCATTGATGAGGGCATGATAAATGACGCGTGTAAGAAATCGAATGTCTGCAATGAAATCATAATAAGATTGAGATTCAGACTCATTATTCATGTTGGAAGTGTTTAACGCTATAGATACAAAGCTAATCATGATGAATTGATAGTGCCTTTTCTTATATGATAATATCTAATGGTCTTGAACTATGAGTTTTGCCTGCGATCGGAGATTGAGCGTTGCTTGAGACGCCTAAGCATAGGTAAGTATGTCTCAGAGTCTGATGCCACTTGTATGCACGCACATTGAAGTTAAGTGAGAGTTTGAAGTTGATGGTTATCTATATGGTTGTGGAATTGACAATTGAGTATATTGTGAGTATGACATGTCACATCACTTGAAAGAAAAGGGTAAAAGGAAATTAGAAAAGAAAATGAAAATACATGCCAGGACTCTCGTAGTATCACTGTTCAGCTTTGAACAAACTCAAGCTTATGTGTAGTTGCAATAAGATCCAATACATACTTGTGACGGCGATTAGTTCATAACTCAAGGATAGATCTGAGAGTGGTTCATCACCTAATACCCTAAACTAGCAAAGATGGAAGCTATTGTTTGATTTCTTGTTACATGAGTCAGCTTAAGGACGGCTGTTACGAGTCGTGCACAACCAAAGACAAATAATATGAAAAGATTGAAGTGAGTATTTAGTATTGCTTGAAGTTTCTTGTTAATTGATTTATCTTCCATGTAGCACCTGATACGGAAAACCTAAGCTTAGTTGTAGGTAAATTCATACACATGCATGGCTGGGCTTGACTGTGCATGAGGTTGCGCATTTGTACTGAGGGTAACACCGGTCGAGTTGAGGGCAGAAGGATAAGGAAAAAAGACATTCCTGAAAACTCTAAAACGCTAATTCAGTTCAGATTGAGTAGATCATTTCTTGTAGTGTCATTTGTCTATGCTTAATTGTTAATTATCATACCTTTTAAGTTTACTTTGCTCAAGGACAATTAAGAGTTTAGGTTTGTAATGTGTTAGCTCTATAAAAGTTGTGTTATGAACATACTTTTTTTAACCTAAATATGAGTTAGTCTGTCCAATTTCATGTAGTCTAGAGGTATCACTGAATGATTTTCCTTAGTTGAGAAGAATCGAGTTTTAACTGAAATATTGAATGGATCTCTAGATTTTTAAGAATGTTGGTACATATTTGAAGATCAACATGAGAAAAGGAGAGAGACCTCGAGCTAAAAAAAATCGAGTTGAAACAAAAGTTGAAGAATAGAATAAAACAAAAGGAGAGAGACCTCCTCATTGACTTAAGCGAACCTTTAAGTCAATGAGGAGGGGCATTAGGTGGCGATCCCTATTGCGCAGATTAGAAAACCGAGTTTTTTTGTAGGTTGCTACTAGGGATGTAAATGAACCGAGTCGAGCCGAGCCGAATATATAATGTTTAAACTCGGCTTGTTTAGCGATTTGCAAGCTCGGGCTCGGGCTCGGGCTTGAGCTTGAGCTTGGCCGAGCCTAATATTTTAGGCTTGGGCTTGGCTTGTTATAGTAAACGAAGGCTTGTCGAGCCTATGCGAGCCGAGCCGAGAAAGAAAATATAGCTCGAGCGCGGGATCTTTGTGTCAATTCCATAACTCGTGAGTGAGTAAAAAAAGAACAAAATTAGGATTTTAAATAAGAATTTGAGATGATAGATATTCATTTTTTATTTTTCTAAAGTTAAATAACAATAGCAATTATTATTATATAAAATAAAAAGTTTGTTTACGCTCACGAGATTCATAAGCCGAATACTATTAGGATTTACTTGGCTTGTTTAATTAACGAATCCGAGCCAAAATATCATAAAAGCATTGGATTGATAGGATAAATTCTTAAAAGAATTGCATTAGTTCATCAAGGAGAACTTACCAAAATATCAGAAAAAAGTTAGAAATTGAAAAATGACAATATTTGAAATTATTTTAAAACATTTAGAACACTAATAAAGAAATATTAATTCCAAAATAGTACGAAATAACAACTACAAGAAGTGCTAAGATAAACTCAACAACTTTTAACTTAATTTTTTACCTAGAAAAATGTTATTATAAACTCTCCATTAACATAAACCCGCAAACCCGGCTGGCCCGGTCACCGACTATGCTAACGGACTTCTCACAACTTATAATTTAACAGGGGCTATCATATTAATGTAGTTGAAATGGTAGGATATCTCTTCACATTCGAGTTTTATAAATAGAAAAATTTATGTTTGAAGACTTTTACTCCTCTAGGGGACCGATCTCGGTTCAAACTTGAATTAGTTATGATTCACTGAATTTTTAAATATCGGGGTGTATTAAAAAAAAATAAAAAAGGGGCATGATTATTTTGGTAGAAATTTTAGGGACAAGAACTGAAAATTGTAAATTATTGAAAGGTTAGAGAAGAGGTCAGGGAAAACCTGCATTAAGCATTAGTTTCCTTTTGTTCCATGAACCCTTCCTAGGAAGGCGGCCATTAAGAGTGAAGTGCTCCTTGGTTTCCCACCTTGCATCTTATCACTGTGTAGGTCGTCATGATCAAAATTGATTTAACTAGGAACCAGCAACTTCTTCCGATGGTGTCGCCCAAAATGTCTTATTTCATTAGTAAGTAGGAATGCATAATGAAAGAAGGAATTGCATTGAAGAACCTATAAGTTTGTCGCTTTTTGACATCGAGTCATATATGATTAACATTGGCTCATTCGGCTTTATAATACCTATTATGTTAGTTATATAAGTTCAAAATGTAATGGACCATTAATCGGACACTTACATATACACAACGCCGTCAGGAATATCATTTTTATTTGAGAGGATTGCGTCAGTGTTCCTACAAGTTTGTCTTTTTCTAATTTACCAAGTTCTATAAGTTTAACTTTGGTTCATTAAATCCTGAAACATCCATTTCGTTACTAATATAAGCCTAAAACAGCTGTTAATTGGGCACTAGCCTTGACATAGCCATTAGAAATTTTATTTTTTTCCACAGTTGTAAAATAACTTTTTCACCCCTTACTATTTATCAAATTTTAAAAGCGTATCATTTAACTGAAAAATAGTTTTGATTTAGGGCTTTATTTTGGGAGTTCTCCAGGAGATTTTGACTGCATCTTCCTTGATTTGTGAAAAATTTTATGTACAGCTCCTCCTACGGAAGGTCACTAGTGGTTTCACTGCAAGCATGGCTCACGGAGAACTCTAAATGTAAGAAAAAAAAACTAAATAAAAATAATCTGAAGACAAACTTTATACTTTTAAAATTTTGATAAATAGTATTGGGCAAAAGAGTAAATGCATAGTTTTAAGAATAAAAAAGTAATATTTCAAATGATGTTATGTCAACATTAGCACCCAACTAACAATTTATAATGTGTTCTGCTTATATGAGTAACAGGATAGACATTAAAGGATTGAATCAATTAACACTAAACCTATAGGCCCCGGTGAGCCTAACTCAATCTATGTGAAACTCCAAAGTCTAAGCAATACTTGAACTTGGCAGTAAGCATGTAAAAAAAACTAAATAAAAATAATTTAAGATGAAGGCTATACTTTTGAAATTTTGAGAAATTGTAATGGGTAAAAGAGTAATTGCATAGTTTTGAGAATAAAAAGGTAATATTTCTAATGATGTTATGTCAACATTAGCACCCAACTAACCACTTGTAATGTTTTCCGTTTATATGAGTAACAGAATAAAAGTTATCAGACTGAATGAATCAGCGTTAAACCGATAGGCCCCAGTGGGGCTAACTCAATCTACGCAAAGCTTTGACTAAGTCTAAGAAATACTTGAACTTGGCAGTAGGCAGGCAGTTTGTTAACATGTCTCTTGAGCGTTGATCTTCTAAATCTAAGCATCTCCATAAGATATGGCATTAGAGACAAACTTCACGTCAATGTATTTCTTGCTCTCAAGATGTGTTGGATCCTTGGTGAGATATATCGCACTTAGATTGTCATAGTGAATGGCAGTTATCTAATTCTAGTTAACGAATTATGAATATAGACCCTTCAACCAAATTGCTTCATTAACTGGTTTAGTCATAACCATGAACTCGACCTCTATAGTGGATAGTAAAGCATGATAACTTTGTGAATGGAGTGTGGTTTGTTTATCTAGTGGGTTGGAGGTTCAAACCTCAACGGATGCAAGTTTTTCAGGGAGAAATTTGTAAAAGGGTGTAGCTTTCCAGTGTATAGGTGGAGTTTGGCTAAAAGGATTGCCATGTTAGATTTCCACCACGATCTCTTTAACGAAGTTGATGGTCAAACTATTTTGATGGTAAAATTGTCAATTTCATAGTAAATTTAAAATTGTGAAAATTTAGCCGCAGTGACTACTACGTAAAATTCTATCACAGTCTCTAACATCGCTGATGACTAAACCGTTTTGATGGTAAGATTACAAATATTGGATTGAATTGGCAGCAAATTTAATTTGAAAACTAAATTAATTAATATATACAAATTTATGGACTATTTTAGTAGTTTATTCTATATTTAACATCTGTCTATCCTATTATTCCTAATCATCGTACATCACCTAGTATTTATAAACCCTATGAACCCTGCTTAATCTAAGATTGAGTATATTGCACCACTAAAGAACTAAACTCTCTCAATTGTGAATTACAAGGATTACCTGTCAGCTACTACAGTTACTAGTGTGACTATTGTGACTTGAAATGAGCCGCAACAGTCATCCCTCTTACTGCCGGAGTGACTTGAACTTCCTTCAATATCTGACTAGCAAGTTCCATCAAGACCTTTTTGATCTCACATGGATTTAAACTAAAATCTTACTTCAAAGGAAAATCTGCCAAACTGTCTGAACCAACAGTATATTAAGTGAATCCTTATGACCCAAGAAGCAAAGTGGAGGTAACAAAGAAGAAGTCTCTCTCCTCTCAACCCTCTATCTAAAACCTCCCAAACTTCCTCTAAACTGAAGCCTCCCTACGTGTGACACCTCTACCAACTGCTCATCTATGGTCGTATATACCTCCACCGCCGATGCAAGTGGCCTTTGATAGGATGGCTTGTTCGTCCCTTCCCAACCTCAGTCAGCTGGTAAGGTTTCCTTCCACCTCTTCTACAGATTTTCCGTTTCCTTTCCAATGTGGCAAATCCTCGCTCCTTCCAACACAACTCTCCGAGTA
This sequence comes from Lagerstroemia speciosa, assembly GCA_037672795.1. NCBI lineage: Eukaryota > Viridiplantae > Streptophyta > Magnoliopsida > Myrtales > Lythraceae > Lagerstroemia > Lagerstroemia speciosa. Next base: position 4,620,797 of record CM075300.1, on the reverse strand, counting down.
GCCCTCTTGAAGTGAAATGTGTGAACAAGCCAAAATCTAATCGGATCCTCTAGGATTCAACTAGATCTTGTCGTTCAAAAGTCGGATTTGCTCAAATCTTCCAAGATCTGATCAAATCTCACGTTCTTTTACTTTTGGGCTCTGGCTAGCAAAGGAGGTAACACCAGATTGAGAGGAATGACGAGTTCTGATGTTGCAAGAGCCCTCGTGCATGAGTACAGCTCAAGACCACTCCTGTTTTGCTCTAATGATAATATTACATCGTAACAGCTCCATTAGAAGACGGAAATCTATGTAAGTTAATAATGTGAGGACCCTCCCTTCTAATTTTAATTGGCATCTACATAGATTAGCAAGGGTCATTTTGATTGAAACTTCTGTGGCTACTATAATTGTATGTGTGTTCGCCTTGATGTATTTTCCTTTGTGGTTTAACTAGGAGGATCCCTCTTATGTTTTTTATCATATAATTTTTCAGCTATCTTGAGAATTTTCCACGTACTCTTTTCAAGTAATTAATAAAATCTTCATTACTTTCGAGAAAAAAAGAAAGAACCAGATGGCAGTGAAGTGAAGATTACGCAACTATCTAAAGGGTAATCAAAAGACAACAGCAACATAATCCGCAGCTGATAGCGAGGATTCATATGAACTCTCAGCATGTTCCTACTATCCCTGGAAGTTGTTCACACTCCTGTAACATAACACAGCCTCCCTCCCTCTCTACAACAGCTGTAACAACCTGAGGCCAACACCACTATCTCCCATTACCTTCCCTCTCTTCTAAGATGGGACTCGTATCCCTAGTATTGAATCGGGATGCCTCCCCACCCCCTTGAGAATCAACGTAGACAGTCTCAAGCTCAGCCTGTCGTACAACCAGACGGTTGTTCGCATTGGTGGATGAGGATTGCAGATCGTTTCGGGATTCTGCCAACATTCGGAAGTATGCATGGGGTCCCCAGCCTGCAAGACCATGTCCACAATCATGATCACAGACAGAGAAGTCTAAATGATGCATCTTTGGGTGTCACTAAATAGGAAGCGCTAGACCTAATTGTCAAAAACTTAGCAGCTGTTTCATGCACGCTTTTAAAAAACTGAACGGTTGAAATGGTCGTTTTGCCACAGATGCTCATGGATGGTTTGCAGCTTCTCGGGTCACACTGACACAAAGATAAAAGCCACTTCTGGGAACTTCACATCAATAATGGGGCATTTCTTGTAAATGCGAAATATTAGAAACCAATGCCCATAAGTGATTTTGATTTGCTATCCATTTTCGTAGCCTTTTAAGGGCATAGTTTTCTCAGATACCACAAGAACATGTGGATATGAATATAACGTGTTGGATAAAAGAAAAGCAAGCAAATACCATCAACATCATAGGGAGGCGGAAAGAACTGCAAGTAACAGAAAGAAGCAACGATCGCCCCTGAGCAAAAGTTTTAACAGAGGGTCAGTTACGATTGATCATTATAAAGCAGTGCGAATTATGAGGTGCAGATAGAGCAGACCTAGAAGGCCGCCAGCAAATACATCTTGCCAGTGGTGCCAGTAGTCATCAACCCGAGATATTGCTACAAGGGCTGCAATTAGCAATGGTAGGAAAACAATACACAACTTTGCCACATGACCCCTTTGATCGAAAGCCCTGATTTTCCCTGACAAATACCATGCCAGGAAAGTGAGCCCAGCAAAGCTCCCTGCACTTTCACCAACAGAGTTAGTTCCTAAAATGCAGACGTTTTTGTAAACAGTGGTGCCAATCAGAATGAAGTAGAAGGTTTTCTTGCCACAGGCTGCTACCGAAATGCAAATCTCATGCACCATCATAAATTAATTATTTTACATATTAGTCAATTCCAGGTTCAAAATCTAATTTTAGACGCACAGCAAGGTGAAAGATTACAAATTTGGAATAAAGAACAACCATGTCTCTTTTAGCCCCCTCCTCATATAGCTAAAGTTTTGAAGGTGGGGAAAGGCCAAAAGTAAAAACAAAACATGGAGATGGTGAATTTGGGATCTAGCAAGGCCTCTTCTGACTAAGTTTCACCGAGCTGCATTGAGGTAGAGTGGCAAACAAGTGCACTCTCTCAAAGTTCGGGAAGGATCTAAATTAATTAAACCGTGCGACAAAAGCCCTCCAAACCTCAGATGAATGTACCAGCTAGAAGAAACACACCAAATCCTGGCCATCAAAACCATTCCCTAAATAAAATTATGATTGCCTAAAGTCAACAAACATTTTTTGTGTCATACATTAGAACACAATATCAAATTGAACTCAACATGGTAGGGGAAAAAATTGGAGTTTTGTAATATAGTTGATCAAATCAGATTGACTGCGTGCCTATCATCTTGTTACAGAAGAAATCACCCTACAACAAACAAGCAAAGAGATCTAACAATTTTAAATGCCAGAAAATCATATGGTGATTAAAGAGCAACAAAGAGCAACTCTATGGTGATTAAAACTGTATGGTGATCCTCGTAAAAAGCCACTTCTCTATTAATTAGATCTTACAAGTATATGCATTCTCACTAATACAGACAGGCAAAGAGAAAAGGTTGACTTTGAAAAGCTGAGAGATGCTCAATACTTTGATTTGTTTTAAGGAACACATGAAGAAACAACAATTGAAATGAAGAAAATTAGACCAAGTAATCCATAAATCAGAATTATGTAAAACTGCACTAAGAAGGGAAATTCTCGAACTTGTTTAACAGGTAGGAAGATGCTTGCATAGTACTCCCAGAATATCAGATTATCAAGAGTAAGTCCCTAAATGTCAACAACACACGTTATAAGTTATCTCAATTGTCTTCATTTTATAAGAAATTCTCGTTTAGAAATGGAATCAAACAATAAGGCTTTTGGGTAGGTCAAAAAACAGTATTAACAATCGAGCCTTGCAGAGCCTTGAGTATAATGTTAAAAAAAATATCAAAGGAAATTGGGATTCTTCTAAATATTAGATACAGCAAGCCTTTATCTGACTTACATGATGTGTGCCCGCTTGGAAAACTTTTATACCCTTCCTTAATCACGCTCTTGTCTCCAGTACACAGGACGTCTCGTGTAACATTTTGATATACCTGCAAATGCCGTGCCAAATTTCAATGATCATAGAGCTGAAGAATGATAAGTCAAGGGCAGAATCAAAGACAATTTCAAGGGAAATCTTTAATTTGTAAGGAGGATCTACCCCTTTGCCATCAGGGAAACAGCGCCAGAAGAAGTCAGGGCGAGGACGACCAACACCATCTTTGATTGCATCAGTAATAACTGCAGTTATAGCCACAGCAAAAAGAAGGCCTACACAGATATATTTGACCAATTAAGTCCACAATAATGGATGCTAGAGCACATTTTGCAACAATGGGAATATGAGAACTTTGAATAATAAGAAGTTACCCAATATTGCATGATGCAGGTCGTATACATCTTTTCTTATGAAGTAGAAGATGAGAATGACTGTTAATGGGATCAGAATTGCGATTATCTGTAAAAAGAACGGACAAAAACTTTTACATAGTCATTTTAACCATTCAAAAGGGAAAATTTGAGGTCTACATACTCCCGAAACTGTTCTAAGTTGTTTCAAGTAACTCACCGGGACTGCCCAAAAGGGAACCGTATTACCCTGCAATGGGTACTTGAAATCCGTTATCATTTCCTCCCCAACAAAACGGTGAAATGGTTCAATGACAAGTAGGACAGTCTCTATTATCACAAGCAGTATGAGAATTATCCAGTCATGCTTATGCGTCCTTGCCACTTTCATCCCATGAGATCTAACAGTGTGAGAACCGAGTTGTATTTCTGGCATCTTCTCTGCATGATGGGAGATCGATGAAAAGGTTACAAGATGGAAGAAAAAGGGGAAATCATGTGCAAGATGAAATAATCACAAACAAGGAATTTCAGATAATTACAGGTAAGGAAATTGAATTTCCAAAACAAGAAAAACTAAAACAGATTCTGCAAGTAAATGACAAATTAAACATTTCAGTTTAGGAATTTGCTGAGGTTACCAAAGGCCAAATAACCAGCCATCACAACCAATGAATCACTTTCCAAAGTAAACATAATCATACATACTTGAAAGCACACGACCTCTCCTAACCAAATATATTAAGCAGTCCAATGAAACTATAGGTGCCGCTTGTAGGTTTACTTTGACAATGCAAAGAGGTTCAACCTTTTAGAGTTCGAGTACACAAAATCAAAACTTAGGGCCCATCATTCACTATTTTGATGGTAGATCAACCAAAACTAAACAGAAATGGTACTCCAGTTCAGAAACATAACAACCCTTAATGTATGGGAGTCACATAGAGGGGAAAAAGAAAAGGCCCACGACTGTAAGTAGGTTCCAGAAAATACCAGAAGAGCCCAAGCTCGTCCTGCATCTACTGAACAACTTGGCATCCTCATAATCAAACAATGAAGGGCGAGGAATGCCAAAGGCATTGTAATGGCTAAGCTGTATCCTAAATTTCAGATTATCCTTCTCAATGTTAGCTAGATTAGTCTATACTAGGAAGAAAGCCCTAGAAAGAAGGAGTTGTTTCAATAGGAGGAATGGAAAAGGCAAAATATCACATGATCATCTCTTCTCCATTGATATTTCTCAATTATTTTCACTTCATGACCTTTTGGACAGTCATGCAGAAGACAAAAGTAAGGTCTTTATTCTAGACAAACAGAAGAAAAGAAAGGCATTTCCGTGGTATTTTATTCAGAAGTACTATTGGACTAGATTTTGGAATTCCCCAAGAGAAGTCTCTGCCAAAGACACCATAAATAATTAATGGTGCCTCATTACTCGTAGCGATGTGCATTTCAATTTCAATGGAAGATCAATTGGCTAAGCTAAATAATCACCCAAGTCCGCTTCAAACCCATGTCCTTAAGTCCTCATAATAGGTCAGCCTGATCCTGTAGGTGCATTCACCAATGCCTATGTTTGATCATTAAATTGGTCTTCTCCTAAGATGGCCACTAAGACAAGAGAAAACACACTAATTTGTACTTTAAAGCCAGTGAAAGAAACAGAACATGTATATTACAGTTGATCCATTGCAGCCTACTGATACATTAAGACAAGATTACAGCAGTCCAAAATAACGCTGCTAAGTCTTTTCAGAAGACTGAGCAATGCAGCGGTAAGGTTTTGATAATCAGCACGAAACTGGAAGTGAATAATTATGAGAAAAAAACAAAAACAATTAAATGGGCATCCACGGTCTAAAGGCAAAAACCGTAATTACTGATTAGCTACGCAACAACTACTTGACCTCTTCAGAGCGTTAGCAGCCATGAGATCTAAATGCCACAACGTCAGAATTAGCAGAAGAGCACTTCCTCCAGATATTCCTATCAAGAGTATAAATTGAACACAAGAATGCATTGAACTAAAGATCCAAGATCAACCTCGACAGGAATCTCTCTGGCCGTCCATTTTCCACGGAAAATCATAAAGTAACCGTTCCTTTTTTAAATTTGTTCGAATTTCAAAAGAAAGTCGAGGAGCAAATAAACCCGAGACGACCATCGAAGTATACGGCACGCAGAGATCCGAATTCCAGAACTCACTTCAGTGTTAAAAAGAGAATATGGATGAGTCCGTCTGGGAGAAATGATTCGAGGGTAACAAAACCATACCTGAACTGGACAGGAAAAGCTAGGGAGGTTCAGCAAGCGCCAGGGAGATGCTCCGTGAGGACGATGACGAAGAAGAAGAAGAAGAGGAGGAAGAGGAGAAAGCGCGTGGACGTTACAGACAGAGATGGGGATGGTTATGAAGAAATCAAGGAGAATTTGTTTGTTTAAACCATTCGAATTATTGTCCCCTCATCTTCCATGATCTGTCCTGTCCCAATAAAAAACGGAGGGGTTTACTTACCAGAAAAACTAAAAAAAACCAGAGAGGTTTTGGACTATTGAGAAGGAAACAGAGACGCGGAGAAGAAAGGGGAACAAAAAGCAATCACCGGAGCTGTCCTTATATTACATTGCCCTTATCTTCTTCTCTCTTTATTATCCATTTTACACTTCTTATCTTTTTCATATTCTTATATTATTCATTTACAAATAAAATTTAAAATTTTAATAACCATTAAATTAAGAAAAATTAAAATTATAAAAATAAATTTACTAATTTATAACTGTATAATCATTCTCTACTCTGACTTTCTCTCATCTGTTCTATTACATTAATTTTTCTCATACTTGCTCTATGTCCCTTTCATTATCACTCATTATTCATAAATTTAGTATGCATACTTTAAATCAACTATAATTAAAAAAATTTATTTCACCATTTATTACGTTTTCACTTATTTATTAATTTTTTAAAATAATAAAATTTTTACGTAATACGGATCCAACCCTAGTTTCTCTATTACTTTAGAGAGAGGTAGATAGTTTGTCTCCTTTTTCATTTTCAAATCCATCGTCCATCCTAATTTAGTATATATCTTAAGCCATAACAAGGTGGTTTTGGTCACTTTTTTATTCGAAAATTATCCTTTATTGTAATATACTTAATATTATATCTTTCAATATTTTATTCTTATCTCAAATCTTATGAAGCAGTCACGTCGCCATCTATGCCATCCTTTATTTTTCATGACAATTTTTATCCTTATTTTTCTCCATAGTAACTTTTATTTTGAAATTGTATATAACTCTCCAGACAACATAGTATTTATAAGTATTTGTCAACAAGAGATCGTCTTACATATGCAATACATTGTGTGCAACAATTATGTACGGTGGTGTCCTCCTACGTAGCACGAGTCATTCGCTAGTTATTATCTATTACTTTAAAGAAAAAGTGTGGCAGATTTGGTCTCTTTTTTTATTTCCAAAATTATCCATCATCTTAATTTATTTATATAATAATTTTAAGTATTTTATTATCATTTTAATTATTTCAAAATAGTTACTCCGTCCATTATATTTTCTCTGCAGTGATTTTTATTTTGAAATTGTATTCGAGTCTCTCAACCGTATTTTTGTATATTTTATCATTCGAAAGGTTTTGACTAGTGGAAATGGGGCAGTCGATTGATTTGTTTCATTCGCGCATATCAATATTTTATCTTTTCTAATTGTTTTTGATGATTGTTACCGTGTGGAGCACGGATTGTTTGCCAGTTAATTTATCTTCTATTACTTTAAATGAGAAATGAGATAGTTTTCGTCTCTTTTTTATTTTCAAAAATACCCTTTATCCCAATTTATTTATATAATAGTTTTAAGTGCTTTATTGTCATTTTATTTATTTCAAAGTAGTTACTTGAACCACTATTGCTTTTTTTCTCCATAATAATTTCTATTTTAAAACAATCTATGAATCTCTCAGTAGCTATGATTATATGAACTATTTATTGACGGAATGTCATTCAACAACTATATTTTTGTATATTTTATCATTCAAAGAGTTTTAATTTGTGGAAATAGAGCAGTTGGCTAGTTTTTTTCATTTGCGCATAATAATATGTTTTATCTTTTTCAATTGTTTTCGACATTCTTTATCATGCGTAACATGGGTCATTTGCTAGTTGTTATTACTTTACTCCAAAATTGCCCTTTTATCCTAATTTACTTAATATCATATCTTTCAATTTTTTTATTTAAAATGTTTTGAAGCAGTTACATCTCTATCCATTCCTAATTTTTCTTCATGATAGCTTTTATCCCTACTTTTTCTCCACGACAACTTTTATTTTGAAATTGTATACAACTCTCCAAGCAACATATTATTTGAAGTTATTTGTGGACAATAGGTTTTACATCCGTAATACGTTGCATGTAATAATTATCTAATTATATGCGGTGATGTTCTCTGTACGTAGCACAGGTCATTCGCTAGTGTTAATTTAAGGAAAAGAGTGAGTAGTTGTGGTCTCTTTTTCGTTTTCAAAACTACCATCCATGTTAATTTATTTATATATGATATTTTAAAATTTTTTACTGTCATTTCAATTATTTCAGAATACTTCCTTCACCCACAATTTTATTTCGCTCATCTATTCCTACATTTTCTCCATGATGGTTTTTATAACGAAATTGGGTATTGATCTTTTCGCGGTCGTGATTATCTAAAACTATTCATTGATGAGATGTTGTTTTACAGCTGTACTTTAGTACATTTTTTCATTCGAAGAATTTCGATATGTGATAATAGTGCAGTACAGTGAACTTGCCTATTTCGTGCATTAGATATTTATCTTTTTTTAATTATATTCAATGATATGTACCGTGCACAATACGGGTCATTCACTAGTGTCTATCTTTGTTACTTTAAAAGACAGTTTTGAATTTTTTTATCTTTATTTGATTGATTTGAAACCATCGAACTTATCGGAGTAATCCATGGCATTCTTGCCGACGAACTTATCGGAGTAATCCGTGGCGTTTACCCCGACTTATCAATCAACCCTTCTATAATTGACTGTGGTATCTTAATTATACCACAGTTTTTACCTTTACATAGGTAATGGGTTGCGGTGCCACCATCCGAACTTGATAAGGACACATTCCTTGGTGACCTTAGTTGCATACGGGTTTTATCGCATATTGGTGAGGTTCTTATTATGCTTGATATTAAGTTTCATCACATTGTTGACGAGGTTTGCATCATTGTCTTCAAACCAAATTAAACTTATATAACTTCTTCCTAAGGGTTTCATTTCATCCACATTTTACTCTTTGGATTGGTTATTTTTCCACGGATAGCGATCAACCTCCCCCCTTCCCAATCCTACTACTCATCTCAGGCCCGCTGGCCTTTCTGTTCTCTCTACCTGCCTTCAAAGCCCTCACCATCAATCAATCCCACAGTGCATTGCAAGCGACTCCACCCACGTAATTGAATACCGAAAGCAATCCATTCATCTTTCTTCTCTCTCCTAATTGTCCTCACGGAGATGCAAGCCGACGAAGATGACGCTCCAATCTAAGCATGCTAGAGACCAAATTTGTGTCATATACGGTATGTGTTATCTCTCCATTGAATATAAATTTATATATAATTAATTTCCTATATATAATTGATGATGTACACTTACAAATTACGCTGCTATAAAAGAGAACTATGTAAAGCAAAATTAAAATTTCTAATTCATGTGTACGGAAAATATGATAATTAGGAAAGAATTAAGAAAAAAAAAAGTGAAAAAATATGGGTAGAGGAGTAATGGATGGAAGAGAAAAAAGGTGAGCGAACCATTATATTTGACAGATTTACTATTTTATCCCTATTTGATCATGATTATGAGGGTCATTAAAAGCTCATCTTTCAGGCATAATGGTCAAGGATGGAAAATCAAAAGCGAGTTCGAAGGAGGCCCCTCCTCCCTTAAGGAGGTGTTTGGTTCAATGTAATTTATTGATTTTACAAGGAAAATTAAGGAATTACATTCCATATTACCATGTTTGACTGCAATCTCCTCCTCATTTTCAATTCGTCGGGCCTTGAAAAATTTTTCGGGCCGCTGTAAAAACCCAGTAACTGGATTACACTTCAAAAAGCATGCAAACCAACTTTCCTGTGGGGTCCACCTCAAACCCTCCCATTTCCTTTATCATGGTGGGCCCGCCTGCTATTTCCCTGCCTATTTTTACGAATTTGCCCCTCAATTTTATTTTCCCTTCGTTTAACAAAGAAGGGTAACATTGTAAATATGTATTTATTTTTTATGATATTAAATATTATAATATTATATTTCAATAACTTTCTCACCAATATAAAATGTTTTTCAAACACATTAATTTTATTTTACAATTTATTTTCCATGTAAAATAATAATTTTCTGTGTAATCCAACTTTTCATCGTAATCAAAGATTACCCGAACCAAACGCCGCCTAAGTTGTAATAGATTTTCAGGTTGTAGCATTTCTTCCCTCCAGTCTTTCAATGATATGTTTTATTTTTATTTATCAGTGATATATTTTATAGAGATGTTATAAAATTATATAAAATATTAATTCAAAATAAAAATAATATAGTTTTATATAGTATAAAATATTTAAAAATTAACACTAATTTACTATAAATTAGTTAATATTTCTTATAAAATAGAATACCAAAAAATTATCTAATAATTAAAACTCTACAATTCAATTTATACTTCACATAATGTGATAAGTTCAATAAAGAATTATTGATAAAAAAAAGTTCAACATAATTTGTCATTTATCATTTTCTAGCCACAACAATAATGCTGGCTTTTCCGGTTATGCCCTTTTCTTTTTGGTAAAAAGTTATACCATTTTCTTCTTTTTCAAGGCTTGACGTGAATTGACCGAAGATACTCCTGAGTTTGGTATTATGCGGATAAGGCCGGCATCAGTATTGGTTATTCAATTTATATGATATGTTTACCGTTGATCATAAGAGCTCGAACATTACATAGCGAGATAGTTCGATCATCACTACTACCGATATGCTTTATTGATTTAAAACATGATAAGATTTAATTATTTTTTGAGTTATTTTATTTTTAAAACTATAAAAAAATTTTAAAATAGCTAAATATTATTAATTATCATGCAAATATTATCACGTGATGATGGTGTGCCACGGGTACCTTCTCAGTTTTAATTAGATTCTATTTACTGTATTGCTAAGATTCGAATTTAGATTCCTGCATCTGTACCGAATATTAAACTATTACAGGAACGAACTCTCATTTCTCGTTTTATATTTATTTAAAACATAGATTTTTTTAAAATTATAAAATCATGACAGCCGTACATTACCAGGGTAGGGCTGAAGTGGGTGCAATGCTTCTGGGAAAGTAGTTGTCCAGTCCCGACCCTTTATTCTATCCCAAGTCGCGATCCTCCTTCTGTAAGGTCTTAATAACAACTTCCAAGTCTACATTAAGAATGGTTTTTCGATGGCCCGAGGCCTGTGCTAATTCAAGACCCAACTTCACCGCCGATAATTCAGATGCCGCGATGCCAGGGCTATGCGTGAATCTCCCAACCATCTTCCTTCCTCATTACAACCTTGCCCACCCACCTCGGCTATCCCGGGATTCCCTTTGATAGCTCTATTGGCGTTAAGCTTCATCCACCCCACCCCCAGTTTTTTCAACCATCCGATTAACCTCACTGGAATATAATCAATTGATCTACCCTCAATCGAATTTCAATGGAATAAATTCTCCATGTTTGATTTGGTGCTAACTTTGTTACTGTTTTATGGAGGTAAAGAACCTCAGTGCTTAAAAATTTTCTTCTCTCATTAGAAATAGGGTAACGGTAGTGGGAATCCAAAATGTTTAGGCTTTCGTGTTCCTGCGAACATGCCTATGATCTGTGTTTAATTCTATGTTATTGTGAGCGGACAATGGCGGAGTAGTTGACTTGGCCCTAAAGGAGACTATTGGGCTTGTGAGCTTACATCAGCGAGGGACTACCAGAGACGGTTCCGGGTTTCCATCAGAGATTATCATATGATTATTGATAATGGATCTTATAAGAGACCGGGTCCTTTTTCACCCAAAAGTCTAAGCTCTTAGACGGTGGTATACAGTTATCTTATAAATCCGTTCTTTTTCTCTTAGTCGGTATGGGATCTTAACACCCGCTTTCACGCACAGCATATTAAGGGACTTAATCTAGCTCTAATACCATAATGAATTATATGTTAAGTAGTTTGAAATTATGTGTCGTTCTCTCTATTTCAGTAATGTTTGGAGCTTCTTTTCCTTTGATTCGGGTTTCCTATGTATTTCCCATTGCCAAATCTGTGCAGTTGCTTCGATGTCTTTTTCACGAATTGCGTAGCAGCCATTGGTCAAAATACGAATTATAGCATTATTTTAAAAATGAGAAAATTTACTTCACTTTCTTTTCCTTTTGCTGTAACACCCGCAAATTGATTTGGCATTTTCAGTAATGCAGTGGAGAAGCTCCAGCTCTCGCAGGTGTGCAGCGACAATTGTTCACATCCATTCGGGGTCAGGCCACCCCCAAAGGAGTCTTTCAATGTGGACCTCCTGGTTCCGGTTCAATGTCCCAGAGATCGTGTCAAAGTTGGCTGGTTAGAGAGCGAAAGCAGTCTCGAGAAAACCCCTCGAGGAATCGGATCCATCCATCATTGGAGATCCCGATTTCAAGACTCGTCTTCCCACTAAAGATTAAGGCAGGGCAAGCGGGTCAAGACCATGGTTCCTACTATCAGCTTGTCTTTAAAGTCGAACCTTTTAGGGTATCTGATTTTTAGGAAAATTCATAGGCACGAACGTGAACTTCGTGCATATCAAGTCATTCCTTTTCGTGGGGACGGATGTAATGACGGCATTTAATTTGATCAATTTACCTGTGCTAATGCATTTTGCTATCTTCACCTAGATTTGACGCTACTCGTCGTGCAAAGCACTTGTCAAGTGCTAGTAATAATAAGTAAAATAAAACAAAGGTCTCGGGTTTGAATATTTGTGAATTGAGAAAATTCATATTGTGAGAGTTTTACCCTTAATGAATCGATCTGACTCGAACTGGATTAGTCAGTAGATAAAGGACTTCTGAATATCAATGTGCAAAAAAAAAAGTAAATTAAAAATTAAAAATTGATAAAAAGACAATTACATATAGCAATATAGATCAACGAATAGACGTGTCCAGCAAATTCCTTTCCCGCTCCAGTTGTCAAGCACACCTCAATTCAGTGGTTCCAGTCCAGCTCTATCAAGAGCAGGAATCCCCAGCTCTCACGTCCACGAACTCCCTACTGGTTTTACCTACAAAATTTGGGGGAGCAGCTCATGAAGTGGAAAAAATCTTGGATGGTCCTACCTCGTAATGATGTGTCGAGAAAAAATTAATCAAATTATTTTGTTTAATATTAATTATGAAAAATATTTCCGGTGATTAACATTAATTTACTCATTTATCATATTTTGATTGGTACTTACTCATGACACGTGACGATATAGGATTTCTAAGAATTTCTCCGTGAAATGGGTACCTTTGGTGATCAAATATTCACTGTGTAATGCATGATGAGTTCTTTACATAAATTAACGTTCAAATTTTTACACGTGTAAAGTTGAACATCGATAATTGTGAAAACTTTACACGTTTCAAAATCTGATAGAGTTTTATACAATAAATTTATTATGCACTCTGAATATTTACTCTGATAATCATTCCTTACTTTTATATAAGAACGGTTTCTCAATTTTAAATTTGAACCCTATTATATTAGATTTAACAAATAAGATTTTGCCCAAAACGTATGTTTTGTTATGCCCTGTTGGAATCTATCTTTTCTTTTTATCAATATAATATTTTTATTAACATAAATTATTTTAATTATTACTAAGTTATCGAGTTTTTTTGTCAAATTTTCAACCTTAATTTTTTATTAGTTGAGTATATTTTAATTATTACAATTCAATAAGTTTTAGTTATTTTTAAGAATTTTTAGCGTATTTTACTATTATTTATTATTGGGAGTTAAATCTTGTTGATATTTTCAGTATAAAAAATTTATAGAATATATGTAATCATTATATCAAATGGAAATTTATTGAATCATGAATCCATCGCTAAGAACGACCCTGGCAAGTAGAGCAAGAATGAGAAAGTTATGATACATCAAAATTAATCGCGTTCTTTCATATATTATATATGGACAGATGTAAAAATATTTTTCAAGGGGGCAAAACTTAAGGAAAGATGAAGCAGAAATAATGAGTTCAATGTGGTGAGATAAAATAATTTAACAGATATAAATAAATTTGATGAAATTTATATGATATTTCATTAATTTCCCAATTTCAAGGAGTTACTACCAATCAGCTCCTATGTAGCATTTATTAAATTCATCTATCTCTATATAGGACTTCCGGATACTTTCTAATTATAACTAGATCAAAATCTCGATTCTAGCCAATTTATAAACATATCATCCGAATTCAATTCGAATTTTATTAAAATATATCCAGAAGTTATTCCTACCATTTTTGGTTCTCTAGTTTGTACAAAGTTCACATTGGGTACAATATCATATATGAGAAATTTCACGTGATTCCATCTCACCACGCAACATAATGAAATATCAAATAAAATGTGACAAATAAGTAAATTAGTGTTAATTATCTGAATAATTGACACAATTATTACTAATAAATATAATTTAATTAATTTTTTATCACATTATTAAAGATAGGATTATCTAAAATTTTTTCCGAAGGAGCGTTTGGTAAAAATATTAGTACAAATTCCACGGTAAGTCCGAGCATGTCCCGTAGTGTTTATGTGGTTCGCGCCGCAGCTGAAAAGACGGACTCCAAAATAGCCGCCGTCGCCGTCAAAGGAGCCAAAACCCGGAATGTGAAATAAAATAGATCATAATTCGATCCATCTTGTTAAAAATAAACAAATTAATTTTTTCCGATGCGTAAATGAGACTCCGACGTCGTAGAAGGTATAAATGCAAAAGCTAATAAAAAGGTACAAAACTCGTAGTTGATAATAATTGAATACATGACTTTTTAATTTATGTGGAGAATAATATAATTGTGTTAAATTTTATTTTTAATAAAAAATTAACTTTAAATTTAAAATGTCGACGCTCACTTCCTTTCCCCTTTTTTTTTTTTTTTAAAGCTTTTTGCCTATAAAAGACAGGCAAAGCAAGCTGAAGTACTTTCCATTTCCAATCAGATATTAATAGGGTGCCATTCCATTTCAATTTTGTTTTTTCTTTTTTGGAAATACCCATTTCATTTCAATTCAGACCCCCCGTATTTCTAGAAGTTTCCTTCCTTATCCTAATATTATAATTTTCCTCCATATTTACTGTAATAATTTTTTACATTTATAATATTCGAATGTAATGTTTTATTAAAAAGGAAAAGATATTAGATCAACTTAACTAATTTACGATAATGTATCTTAATTTTAGATACAGCTAACTTATTTTTCGGATGTCTCTGGGAATATATGAAAAGTGTAAAATCAAATTAACAATATCTTTCAAATTTATTATCCCATTCCCCAAATTTCTCTGTAATCGAAATTTTATTATGGTTCGAAATAGTATTGCATCTCTTTCCCTAATTAAATTTTATGGTTTGTGTCATGTGAATAGAAAAAAATTTACGTTGAGAAAGTTTTAGCTTTAGTGGACTGATCCATTCAAACCTGAATTAGTGTGCATTCATTGTATTTCTGAATATCAGATAGTATATAACGAGATTTTATTATCTAAAGTTTACTATAATTATTTTCCAGCATCCCTGTTGTATAAAAAAAATCAAATAAATGATATGAAAAGTTTGGGGAAAAAATGTTGGATTCTCCCATATCTCAATCATATGATAAGAAAATATCAATTAAATTATAATAAATAAATAAATAGATATTAATTATCTAAATAATTGGTAAATTTATTGTTAATTGATTATAATATAACAATTATGATAAACAAATTCTAACGGAAGACAGACAGATCTGAACAAAAACAAACAAAACCCGTAAGTTGTCATGTATTGTAATAAAAGAAAGCTATTAAGTCTCTACGCCGAGTATGATTCAATAATTTAATTAAATAACTCATAATTAAAATTAAAGAAATGAGTCTAAGTTGCATTTCTCCACCTGATGAATGTTTCAGTGGCTATATCATAGAATATTTCATTATCAGAATTACATGATTTTTCCTACTAAGGAAAAAAAGAAAATTCGGTGTGAAATAATTATTTGCAAAAAATAATAATGGGAAATTACAGATATTACCTTATAAAAAGAAAAAAGAAATTATAAAATAAAATAATAATAAAGTTGAAAACCAGATGATTGCCTCCATTAAGGCACGGGGCAGGTTTTAAGCTTTTCTCCTAAGATACCGTGTTCACATCCCATTTCTCACTCGGCCTTCTCTCTACACCCACTGCTGGAGCCGAATCAGCGATGGCGGCCTCCGTGGTTGTACTCTCGATCATCATCGCCCTCCAACTCATCGCCTTCGTCTTCGCCATCGGGGCGGAGCACCGCCGCAGCTCGGTACTGGCTTCCTTCCCCGCACCGGCTTAACACTTGTTTTTCTGAACTCAAGACAGACGGACGGACTGTTTTTGTTTGTAGGCTAAGGTGGTGCCTGACCAGTACGACGAGAAGACGTACTGCGTCTACAGCTCCGACGCGTCGACGGCGTACGGCCTGTCGGCGTTCGGACTCTTGCTCCTGAGCCAGTCGGTGCTTAACGGAGTCACCAGGTGCCTCTGCTTTGGCAGGGGACTTGTGACGGGGACCTCCGTCACTGCTTGGGCTGTCTTCTTCTTCATTTTCTCATGGTAAACTCCTTTGCCTCCAGTTCACAAGTTCGATGCTGCTGTTTATCTCAATCGACGGCTTTTACTAGATGTGCAGATTCACATCGTTAGAGGCTTTATTGTTGTTACCATGAAGTGCAGTGAACTCTTAGAGCTAAACCTCCACCGTGGCACTGAAGCCTGAGCAATTTCATGTTAATTCCCCAATTGAGCTCATAGCTCGGTGTTAATCCATTTCAGTCTCTAGATTAACTCCACCTCTTCACTATATACCACTTCCCTCATCTTCTTGGGTTCTATCTATCCTCCTTAGCAACTTGATTTTTGCCATAGTCCAGAAAACCAAGCCATGTAATGTTGTTTGTATAGAATGTCCCCAGGAGAGGGAGTCTGGAATTGGGCAGCATTTGTAGACGGGCAACCCATGAATCGGTGCACACTACGATTAGCTGAAGATTGTCATTGTGTTTGTACAGGGATTTGGGCTGCAGTTGTGATTATTTTCTAGTTCCCATTCTAATTTGTAGGAACTGGGCACCTTATCTGCTCAGGATTCAGTGTCCTAATCATCCAGTTTGCCCTTTGTTGGCATTTTGATACTGGAATTCTTCACTGATTAGAAAGTTTTGATTCTTCTGAGCTGTCACAGTTGATGATTTTTGTCAATTGTTTATGCCATCCCTTCATGCCATGTGAGAGTTGGAATCTTGTGCAAGTTCATTAATAGAATGATCTAGATTTTAATGCGACTAGATCATCAGTGCTGCTCCAAAGAGTCCTCCTTGCAGAGTGTCTTTTCCTTATTTGGCATATGGCTGAGGAGATATATCCTTCCAACTCCTCCGGTTTCAGGTGTTAAGAATTTGTCTATACTGAGGAGGTTTGAAGGAAGAATGGCTATTCTCCATTCCTCCCTCTCACTTCGAGTGGCATTTGCAAAAATTTAGGGACTGCCCCCCTTCCCTCTGATTATTCTCCAAAATTTGTCTCAATTCCCCATGTCCACAATCAGAGGGAAATATTTAACATTCAGAATTCAAATTCAGTTAATATAAGTGAGATTTGGAGTGCACCATGTAAAGGTAGCTTTAATTGCTTTTGTAATTTTTGAAATACAAACAACTTAACCTCGCGCATCCCTGGAACAAAATCAAGTCTACTTCTGGGTAATGATGGATGTATTCATTTCCCAAAAAATGCATTTTTCCTAGGTATTCTGGACATCTTCCTGTTTCCAAGTATTATTGAGTTTGATTTTTGCGTGGTGAGAAGGGTGCAGGTTCATTATTCAGAGTTTGGCTTCATGTCCCATTAATCTGATATTGTATACATGATGCTGATTTTCTTCTGCATTTTTACTAACTAATCATACCATCGGAAATCTAACAGGGTAAGCTTTTTGGGAGCAGAGGCTTGCCTACTGGCTGGGTCAGCAAGAAATGCGTACCACACCAAGTACCGAGGCATCTTTGGAGCTGACAATCTATCCTGTGCTACTCTCCGTAAAGGCGTATTTGCTGCTGGAGCTGCTCTGACTTTGCTGTCACTTGTGGGTTCGATATTCTTCTACTGGCTTCACTCTAAGGCAGACACCGGTGGGTGGCAGAAGCATCGTGAGGAGGGTGTCGGGATGACATCTTCTGATTATGTTTGAGAACAGCATCAGCAGAGCGAATATGGGAAAGCCTGATCGAGGTACGATGCTACTTATTCCAGGGCTTTTCCCTTTTTGGTAGATCATGTGGAAGTAAGTTGAGTGACTGTTGATGTGTTAGAGCTTATATATGCCAGATCGGTATCTTAGGCGTCCACAGACATACATAATGTGCTGCTTTAGTATGAGACCTTTGTCTTTGCAATATTTCGGGTGATATGTGGATTTATAATGTCTATTCCTCCAGATATATCTCTATCGATGTCTTACTGTTTTAGTGGCTTGAATTACGGCCTATTACCGAATGCACTGGGGGTCAAATTTAGCAAGTTTGAATAGCATGAGCTTTCTCGAATCATGTATATGTTTTCGGATCATTCATCTGGTAAACTGGGAAGCATTAGAATCGCATGATATTGAAGCTCTTGCCATGACTAATGAAGTGAATAGAGAAATTCGATTTGAATGCTGTGCTATGCTGCGAGGTCCTTTCCAAGGCCAGGCGAAGAGGAGGAGAAGACATCGGAAAACATACAGCGACTTCATTGGATTTGCAAGGGTTCTTTATGGTCTCGGGAACGAGAATCGGGCAAAATTACCCCATCTAAGAGCAAATTTTTGAAAAATGACAGTTTTTAAATATTTCTGTGAATACTGTTTCACGTTTTCACGTTTCAATTTACTCGAAAGAAGGCCCGCAGACCCCGTCGGTTAACTTGGCAGACCCCGTCGGTTAACTTGACAGACCCATCGACAACCATGGAAGCTACTTGTTCTTCAGCTGAAACTTTAGTAGGAAAGAGATTGGCCGAAACATGTTCCCGTGCAATTGCCCGTGAACGAGGATGGAACATGTCAAATTTGAGTGTGGGGAAGGTAGAGAGGACGTGATGGCCTGAAAGTCAAATTCATGGAAGTAATATATATTTTATTAATGAACGACTTAACAATTACAGTAGTCTGAGGACGGTAGAGAAGTTCCGTTTCGTGGTAGTTTGTGCTTCCTCGTTCGAGACCGAAAGTGAAATGCCCGACTCAAGGGCAATTATTGAGGGCATGTGTTTGATAGTACGTGTTAAGTATGAACAAGTTGTCACGTAAAGTAGAGTGTTGAAGAGTCAATCCTACATCAGGTAAAATAAGAGACTGAGACCTGATTTATAAGAGAATTAGATACCATTACTTATCAACTTAAACTTTTAGATTGAATATAAACTTAACTCCTTACCTATAAGATAGAAATTTAATGGAACAAAGGGAAAATACAAAGAGCAACCGCCATACCGAGTGCGGGGGGAGTCAACTGAGCCAAACTTCATGCTTAAGTGTATCATATCATAATATTATCCAAATTATTTTTATATTTTTTTTTGTCCAAAGAAATAACATCCTAATCACGTAGAACCCTTGCACGCATTAGAAGCACAAAGAAAGAGGCTTGGCGATTGTCCCCCCAGTGCTGACTTTTGTGGCTGGGCACAAGACACTGACACCCAACAGAGAAGGACGAAGAATGGGGAGAGGTGATGGCAGCCCCTCGAGCCCCCGATTACGTCACACGTGGAACAAGAAAAAGGAGGAAAAAAAAAAAGGGTCGCCTTTTCTGTAAGTGAGGAAAGAATCTAGAAAATCTACCATAACATGCCAAAGATGGACAAAAATGAAATTGTGCAAGTACAAGGGAGCAAAAATAAGATAAATTAATAAAAATGTATATAAATTAGTAAAATTTGTATAAAATTTTAAAGATTATCTCGAATTAAAGGATCCTACAATGTGAGTCATGGTAGTCTTAAATGAGCCATTCATTTCTGGCCAAGCTACATATGGAATGTATAATCCATTGTTTGGTTGCGATGTAGCTCTGCAATTGATTATCCAGATTTGGCTTATTTACATTCCAATGCGTAGAAGATTTTACTGATAACTCGATATGAACTTCTCATTATGGGTTGATTCCTTATGATATTTAATTAACAAAATAAACAAAATGTCAAAACTGGCCCCTTAAACTTCGAAACGCAAGCTTCTATTGCTGGGAGGGTATGCGAAGAACACGAGATCTCGACGTGTCTATTTCCGGGTTTTGCTCTATGCATGAGTCCATACTACAATGGAACTTGTCAATGGCTATAGCTCAACTGGCCACGGCAGAGGACTCCTCATCGGCACAGCTTTTACATGGAATCACATCTTTTTCCACCTTATGCTTTTCAAATTCCAATTGTACTGATGAATTGGGGTTAGGGCTTCACCTTGTCACGCAATCTAGTAATTTTGTCTTTAAATATTATTAATGTTTCACCCATTTTTTTTTTTTTTGTTATAATGTGTCATCCGTGTTTTAAGAATGCATGAACCACGAATTTCTGAGCAGCCATGGCTCATGTACCCTGTGCTCGAAGGATGAATTTAGGGGGTGCCGGGGGCAACATTCCCCGAAATTCGGGAATCTAAAAATTTTGTACTTTTACCATAAAATTTTAATCAATACAATGTTGATATAAATTTGGTTGTTATCTTTCTTCAAATTTTCGTATTCAACCTCGAGCATATCATACAATATTAGTCCTGACAACGTACCACTTGCAAAAGCATAGTACAGCACAAAAAACAGTGTCTGCTAAGAGCCAAGCTCAGTAACCTCTTTTAACAATATTGATTAAAGCGAGACTTAAACCTGAGATCTTGACTTCACCAAACTGCATGAAAATTTGTCATAAACTACTAGATCACCGGTATCGATCACCTCTACCTGAAGCCTATTATGGAAAGGTTTTGCATCATTTGAATGTTTGTCATCTCTTCCATAAAAATCAAACCCAGAATCTCTTCAGATAAGTCATATCCGGAATGCTCATCTATCGAATGCACAAATATATGACAGTTGAAATGATTTACCAAATAATGAAACATCATGCTATTTATTCACTCTACACATTTTATCTTACCACACAACAATTTCGTGGAAAATCCCCTCCACCTGAACATAATGGACTCACAAGGGAAGGGCAACAACTGAGAAAGGAGTTAAAGAGGAAACCATGATCATTAGCCTCTGGCAGAAAGCTGTTCTTTCTTTCCTAAAGGAGCCAAGTGTGTCGGATTATCGTATGACCGGGCCTCCGACTTTTGAGAGACTTCAACGTTTGATCCTTCCCCGCTCCCTCCTCTGTCTGGTTCAGTCTGGGATTGCGAGTATTTCTCATCAGGATGTATGATTCGTTGCAGAAATCGATGGATCATCTCGTAGCTGGTGAATGTTATTACAGCTGAAGGCGTGGTCCTCAGTAGGTTCGTCGCACAGCCGCGGTAAAAGCCCGGAATGCCTTCCTTCAAGAACACTTTCTTGATGCAGTCAATAACTCCTGCATATCGGGTCCCAGCATTTCTTGCCTGACCTTGCTCCTGAAGCCGAGAACGGATGACCTGGTGGCATGAGGAATAGAGCACAGGATTAGGCTTTTTCTATGGGACTCGAGTTTGTATTAAAATGATTATCAGCCATAATAAAGGTTGATTGTTGGAGATCAATAATGATTGTTGCTCGGACTTTGCCAAGTAATGCACTATTAGAACCTTTCTCCAAACTAGTTTCGAGAAACATAACTTCGAATCATTTCCCAGGAAAGCAAACTTTAGCAGAGGTAGCAAAAGATCGCCCAGATCATACCTCATGCGGGTAAGTCATTATGGAGGCAAGCACTTTAGATATCGAGGAGGCAATTGCGACGCTTGTAGGGCTGAGGTTTTCTATACTTGTATTCTCTGGGAAGAATTAAACATTAATAGTCAACATGATTGTCAAGGGGAAAAAACCTAAATTAATGTGCTAAACCAGAGTAAACCCAGGAGCATCTTACCCTTCTTTGCCATGTAATGCTTGATTTTCTCGTATGCCGGGAATTGAATTACCACATGACTTACTCCCACCAAGGAAGGTAGAATTCCACTGCTCAAAACCACAAAGATAAAAAAATGGCACCAATTTCCAATACAAGATAAATACTGAAATTGCAGAATATTAAACTATGCCTATTTAACTATTAAAAATGCCATTGTTTCGAACGGAGAATGTTAGAACAGGTTATGGGAAAGAAGTACTAACCTATATAGACCCCGAAAGCCTTCTTCATGAGTGATCCTGCTCAAAGCAGAAAGTACACCTTTGTAAGGTACCACATCTGTCCTCATGCCTTGTGTCTGTTACAAAACGAGCAAAACCATTAACACCAATCAGTAATTGAAGTCCTTCAACTAGGGAAGTTCTCAACATCTAACACATTCTTCAAAGTTAGAATTGTAAAATATGATATCTTTAATATACACAATATATGCATCTGTAGACTGTACAGTGGCTTCCCACATATCCATGAGACAAGGTTGAATGTGAGAAAAGAAAAGCATTCCTCAAAAGCGTCAAATGGACTACCATGAGTGCATAAATGAACTATGGACAGTGTGAGCTAGAAAACTTCAAATGGATATATCCTCGGTAGCCGTATAATACTTTTAGCAGTTGCCTGAAATGAAGATCCATGGCATAGAACTTCCAACTCATAAATGGGATGGAAAGGCTTTTGTGCATACTTCTACGCATCTCAAAACTATAACTGATACCTAGCAGTCAATGTCAAAATTTTAACCCACTGTTCTTTTTTATTCAGAAATAAACATATACTGCAATTTCTTCAAATTTCTGTTGAAGAAAAAAAGGAAGCAGCAATCATGAATTTCTGATTCTTAAACTTGAAAGGAGCTCCTAATCAGAGAGAACAACTGGACTTACTTGGAGTCGGGTTTTCACAACCCACAATGGATTTGTTGTAATAGCTGTGGCTGCCCCAGCCCCAGCCGCTGCTATCATATTTGCTCCAGTACTGAGCTGACTATCTCTATCATCTACATTTCAAAAATGAACAAAATATTGGATGATGAATTCATACAGCACAATGAATTGAATATATTATATATGGTCTATATTGCCAAAATGAATATTACGTTAGATGATAAGTTCATATAGTAGAATGAATATGAGATCATGCCACAAGATAGGAGATTTGTATTGCCAAGTAAATGAAAGCCTAAAAATATACCATCTGAATGAAGAAAGCTTTTTAACCTCCCGTAGACCGTGAAATATACCTGCAAAATATATTAGAACTTTTAGTTTCAGTTGCCAGAATGAGTAAAATCTCATTTAACTGCTGCCCAGATATTGTCTCCAAAAATTCATCGATGACAATTTGAACCAGAATATCTTGTTCCTTTTTTGAGCATTCAATTAAAAAATTTCATTAAGCAAGCTCAAAAAGGTTCGTAAAATCATAAGTGTCAAGGCTGTACAAAAACTTGACAAACAGGTTCTTTTTGTTCTCTTCTTGGCTGGGCAGTACAAATAGGTTTATGAGCAGAATATCCCGCTCCTGGAGGCCCCAAATAAAGCTATTTTTTAACTTTTGGGAAATTGCAAAAAAAATTCCCCCTAACTATGGGTCAGAGTGCAATATCCAACTTGACATTTAACATTACCAACTTAGGATTTTCGTCCTAACTATGGGTCAGAGTGCAATATCCTGCTTGGCTTTCGCAAAAGACAATTTCTGGAGGGGGTAGGTATTTGCAGTCATGGTACTCTGTTTTAAGTAATTTAGTCCTTTTACAATAAACAGTTGCTTAAGTAAACTCTAATGCCAAAACAAACATAGAGTAAACTCTTCCGCTCATAAGGATAGGCATCAAAATTTTATAAAGAGTTTCTCTCAAGAAAAGAGACCTAACTCTGCAAAATATAAATGTACAAGGAATAAGAAGACTATACTTCTCCAGAATTCCAGATAGAGTTAAGTAGGGCGGTTAATTGGAAAATCAAACAATTAAATGGGTTAACTGCTAACATCCAAATCACGAGGAAAAATCACAACTTGACTACTTTTTACGGCACTATTCCAAAACATTAAATGTTGAGCGGGACATTGCACCACTGCCCATGGTTTTGGAAGGATTTTTGCCATTGAGTGTAAGATTAGATCCAAGAGCTGGGTGTTGTTCTTTTCTAAATCATCTTACTGAACCTCCTTGGAAAATATATAAATAACTTGTCCTTAATTTCCCAGTTTTAATGTTTTTCATCTTGAAAATCCACAAATAATGAGGGAAAGGAGTGCCTAGTTTCTACTTTGACAGACATATTATAACCAGTATGGCTAGTAGAGATAGATCCATTGATGTCTTCCCTCATTTTCCTCATAAAAAATGAAAAGTGAAAAATGCAAGAAAAGAGAATTTTCGGCTAAACAAAAAGAAAATGATAAAACTTCTCCTTGCTGTCAAAAATCAAACAGCCAACAGCAGTAATGCCTACGCAGAAGATCAAAATACTTCAACGGCTATCAACTCATTTCTAATTTTAGCAATTGCACAAATCAAAATTTCTAATTCAAGTGAAGAAAGCACAACCATTCCAAACACCACCAGCTCAAATAGGTTCTCTTAAACTTCCAGACTTGCATAAAAATTCACAATATAAGCCCTCCAAATTTTAGCTTTTCTAGGAGAGAAGAATAAATATTGCATGGCATAAACAAAGGAAAAATAATCAAGAAAGCAATACTCACAGCCCAATTTGGAAGAAGCGCCAGAATAGTTGGTGAAAGGCCGCGATACATACCCTTGAGACCTTCCTTCTTTACTATATTCTGCAGGCTTGTGATTATTATGCTTCCTGCATGATTCCAAAGTACAATGTAGTAAGCTTGAGAAGCAACAGATAAAGCTATTTTACCTCCACATACAACAAAAGAGAACCTTAACCTAAAAATTCCCACTCTTTGTTCCAGTACCATCTCACTAATTGCCAACCATCTTAAGCATAATTTTATGTAACTTCTACAACTAAATGATAGAACCTTAAAGATTTACGTTCATTGTCTAAGGCAAGGAAAGTCTCTTATTGTTATTTTGGTTATTTCTTGATTAGATTATTCTCTTATGGTTATTTTGTTTATTTTGAACATTTCCTAATTAGGCCCTAGAGATTATTTCTTCATTCGGTTTACATTCACCGGATTGGTTATTTCAGTTGTACCTTTTCTACAAAGAGGACTGTAGACGAAATGTATTTTTTATTAGACAATTTAAGGTCACCAATGAAGTAATAGATGAGGCAACTTTTAGTTATGGTTATGTAAACTACAATGACACCCACTCTTATCTCCAAATTCTAGTATCATGTGAGGAGATCCTAGAAAGAGAACGGGTAATGTAAGTTAAGTAGGATCTTCAGACAATGCTCTAATATGCTCTGCATAAAAATGATTGAGATAGATTTAACATGACAGTCCTCCTTCATATTGGAGGGAGTTAACAAAAAAATGATTTAGTCAATCCAAAGGCAAACAGTTATCGAATCTCTTATCCAAGGGCATTAATTTAGCCTACGAAATCTCGAGGAAATAATGTCACGCTCCATCTGCTAGAAGTTAGACACCTAAAGTCCAAGTTGTCAAAATTTCTAGCAACTACTATGTAATGAATTTGCTCCATGTTCTAGGTTAATGTTGTGCAGTAAAAGAATATTTGTTTTGTCTTTACTAATCTAATCTCATGTACTTTAAAATTGAGCAAAACCGAAGATCTATCAAAATGAAAAACTGTGGGAATGGCATGACAAAATGATAGATGATGTCCACCACAAAGTGAGTTGAAAGCCTATATTTCCACAATGTTCACTTGGATTCCCTTGCTAGAGGAACCAAAGAAATCATTCATCTCGATTAGTAACTCATTATATTGTGATCTAATTATACTGACTGATTCGAGTATATTGATTACAAGCATCCTATTAAAAGTCACTGACTCGGTGCACTTTGACCTAAAAGTATTACTAACTACTTTGATTAATCATTCAACCTCCTTTGTATACATCCCTACCCTTAAATCGCAGAAAAGTTTGACCGACATTATCCACAAGATTCATTTTCTAATTTAACTGAGACACCTTTTAGAGTATCCTTTCCACAACATCTAGTGTCTACAGTTTTTTGACAGTTAATAACATAATTGAACTTGCTCTTTTTTCCCATTCAATTCTTTTTCTGGAATTATATGATCATAGCATACTCTTAACCAAATATACACAATCGCCAAAGTAGCATAGATTGAATATGGCACCTTTGTGACCAGGAGGAAGTCCGTGGACCTGTAAACGTGTCTTTATCACATCCAAGGGACAAACAAATGTCGCAGCCATGGCACCTGCAGTTGGGGTACAGCCTTATCATTTTAGGTCATCAATGATGTTGAATGTCAAATCACGGACACAAAAGCACCTCATAAATCATCCAAACAAATCCTAAACTTCAAAATTCGGCATATTTCACACTTATTCACGATCCAATTTCTCATGTTTCAATTCAATACTCGTAATAAAAACTCCAACACCCGCACAATCCAAAACCCACACTATTCATCCCTCATCGTGGGAGGACTAAATTCGCAATTCCAAACATGATTATCCACATAAACTTCTGACTTTAAGCCAAAACTTCATCACACCATCATATCCCAAACCCAACAATTCAGATATTATGTGTTGCGCATGGGAACCTGAATTAACTCATTGAATTTCGAGCAAAATACTGATCTAAACTAGGGCAAACTCATGACAGCAAGGATTAATATCTCTCACAGACATCAAAAGAATAAATTCAAGAGGAACAAAAGCTAAATGGGAAAATTGTATCTAACCAGCAGCGGCACCAGCCCCAGCGTTGCAGATGAAATCATGGGTACTGCGGCCATCAGCACCTGATTGTCCAGTCATCTTCTAATCAAGAATTCAAGAAATACCCAGCAAAGAACTCAAACCCAAGATCTGCCCACATGCAAATCTTGATCTTCCACTGCCTCATCGATCGGCATGCGTGCCAAACGTATATATAATCAAAGAAAAGGGAAGCGAACAAAAGAACGGGAAATTGGGTGGGGCCGGGGGGGTGGGGACTCCCCTAAACTTGCTTGAAGGGTTTGGCGGGTTGAATTGAATGGGGAAATTGAGGCTGTGAAGAAGGGCTGCTGGGTGAATTCAGATGAAAGTAGGCGGATATTGGGCGGAATTTGTCCAACTACATTGGAATTGGAAAGCCTTTTCCAGTCCTTCTGTCTCTAGCTGGAGAATTTCCTCTTTCCCTTTCTGCCTTTTAATCCTTTCCTCCTCTGCAGCTCCGCTGACCTGAGCCGAGTCCGGTCTAGCTTTGGGCGAGTAGACTGGATTGAAGACAGGACGCGGATGGAGCAACCGTGAGTTTTGGGCAAGAATATACCCATTCTACAAAAGCTTTTTCTTAAAGAATGGTACTTTTATAATTACTAGAAAAAGAACCCGCGCCACGCTGCGGTTAGATATATCTTTTATAACGAACTGAATGAATTATATTAAAGTATAGAGATATTTAAAAAATGATTATGTCATTTAACTCACACTCAAATATCTTTTTTACAAACAAATGTCGTTTATTTAAAAAGAGCTATGTTATTATTCGTATGTTTATAATTTGAATATTTTATAATTTTTTAATTACCAGTGCAGAAATAATATACATTAAAAATTAATACATAAATGTAATATTCATCTCTTTCCCACAACAATATATTAATGGTATATTATATTCATGTCCAATCACCTATATTAATAGATTATTTATTTTTTGTATAGGTTAATAAATAATTTCATCTCATTTCTAAATAGGGGACTCGATTTTCCTAAATGAAAGAAGCTCATTCTCTTGATATACTAATAAAATTAAATCCGGAATAAAAATAAAATGCATAAGTTCTATTCTAGTATTCAAAATAGAAATTTTTAATAATAAATTATATATTAATATTTTTTTAGATAAATATTGATATATATTTATTGATGATATTTATTTATTTTTAATAATATATTCTATTATTTATTAATATAAAATCAATTAAGACAAAAAAAAAAAGTGGGAAGCCCACGTGGATAGGCTGGGAGAGCCCCATTACATTCTCCTTTAGCTTATAAAAGGTATATTTTCTATCATAAAATGTTTTTAAAATAAATTTTCGTGAAGAAATTAAAAAAAAAAAGGAGGACATGAAAAAAATTAGGTCCCAAATCATCTATAAGAAAAACTCATCCAAACCGACCACTTTCACCCCCACTAGCTCTATTTGCTATATTTTTACTTTAATTTTTATTTGAGTAAATTAATAATTTCGTCATCGAAAGATATACTTTACTTCACTTGGATCCCCGAGGAATTTTTTACCTCATTTAACTCTCTCAACCATGTATTTTGTATGAGTTGAATCCTTAAGTGGACTTTTTACATCAATTATATTTTTTAATGTATTAAGTGGGTCTCTCATAGTATCAATTGGATTCCTCACATTATCAATTGGATCTCTTATGATTTCAATTAAATCCCTTATGGTGTCAGTTGGGTCCCTCATGGTGTCAGTTGGGCCCCTTCATTAAAATGACCACTAATGACGAGGTTATACTATCAATTAGGTCACTGTCTCTATATTTGGTCCTCCCATTAACGACATTATTATACTATCAATTAGATCACCATCTTAATTTCTTTTTTATTAATTAGATCCAATCAATTTCTCATTTTTTAAAAAATCTTACAAACTTTTAGATAATATTTTAAATAATATTTTTTAATAACTTGACATATCCAAATAATATTTTCGAATAAAAATCTTAAATTTTTAAATTAGAAAAATTTTTAAGAAGAGAAAAAATGTAAAAATGTTAGATAGATTGTAAAATATAGGAAAACAAAAAAAATAAAAATATTCAAAATATATAAAAACGTGAAGAGCTTCTAAAAATTTTAAAATTTCTGAAAAAATAAAAATTTGGAAATGTTTATATATTTTATAAAAATAAATAAATATAGAAAATAAGAAAAAATGTAAAATAATTGAGAAAAATATAAAAATTTATCAATAATTTAAATAAAAATTTAACATTACATTTTCAAACTATATAATTTTTTTGCTTTTTTTTGTAAACCAGGAAAAGTATAAAATAAATAAAAAATAATTAAATTTTAAAGGATATAAAAACTTAAAAATGTTTTAAAAAACTTTCATAAAATAAAAAGAATTAAAAAATTTTCCAAAAGTTATGAAAATTTTGAAATTATTCATAAATTAGAAATATATTTGTAGATGGAATGGACTAATATTTTGCTACCGTATGTGATATAAAGAGATACTTACAGGAAAGATAAAAAAATTTAAAAGTTTTTTGAAAACTTTCAAAATCGATGCAGAGGTGATGGACTAGTATTTTATATTTGATTATTTTAAAAAAAAATTAGAATTTTTTAAAAAAGTAAAATTCTTTAAAATTCCTTATATTTTCAAGTATCTATTGATTTTTTCTAAAATTTTAAAATCTTTCTTATTTATAAAATTTCTTTCTCGAATTTTTTGGAATTTTACGAAATTTTCATTTTTTTACTTTTTCCTAATTTACAAAACATGTTTTCAAATTTTTAAAATTTTATCTTTTAAGCAAATCTCTAACTTCTTTCATTTTTTTGAAATATCTTAAAATTTTTTTATTTTTAGAAATTATTTGAAATTTCTTATAAATTTTTTCCTTTTTTGAATTTTAATTTTTCTTAATTATTATTATTTTAATGAATTTTTACAAATTTTAGGACTTTCCTAAAAATTTTTCACTATTTTTTAAATTTTTTTCTATTTTATGAAATTCGTAAAATCTTCTTATATTTATAAACTTTTATTTTAAAAAAATACATAAATTTCACGTCAATACTCATACATGCGATGGCAAAAAAAAAACTCTTACATGTGTTGTAAAAATTTGTTTAGAGACCAGAATGATGCAAAACCTATTTAGCAGGGATAAAATTGATGTTATTTTCATTTAAATTTACAGAAAAGCTAGCAGAGAATCTCTCAGAAACTTAATTGATAATATGGGGACCTAATTGATAACATGATAGACCTAATTGATAATATCAAGGACTTAATTGATAACATGAGAGACGTAATTGATATTATCAAGGACTTAATTGATAACATGAGAGACCTAATTGATATTATCATGGACCTAATTGATACTATAAGTGATCCAATTGACACCATCTGAGGTAAAATGCATATCTGAGGGAGTTAGATGAGACAAAAAAATCTCTTAGGGACATAAGTGAAGGAAAGTGTATCTCTCGTGTATGAAATTGTCAATTCACTCTTTTTATTTTGTTAAATAATGATGGAGAGACACATTTACATTCAGCAATGTTTAAAATGTATAATACATGTCAACTTTCATTTACTACATTAGCATAAAAGAGATGGAAAATATTAATCGGTGTTAGAGCTGATATGCTTTGGACAAAAATAATGTTGTCTGAAAAAAAAAACCATACATAAACTGCTTCATGATGTACCGTCATTAGATTGCGACTTCAACACGTAATCTACATCTCCCAATAAGTCATAGCTTGCAAATGCGATCTACCCAAAATGATGCACTTAAATTGCAGTTTCGAGCCGCAATCTACACTACATCACAGTTTGGAACTGGGATGTGCTTGAAACGCACACTGCTTCATTAGAGAGTAGATTGTGGCTTCAAGATGAGATCTACAACTCCTGTAATAGTGATCTCGAGCAGAGCCGCAACCTTTTTTTATTGTATTTTAGTACAAAACATTTAAAAGTATATCACTTTGGTATATTTCGTCAAATTTTCACTAACAACGTTAACTTTTAATGACTCAGCAATCTGACATAGATGCAACGTGTGCATAGTTACTGACCTGGCTTATGCACATAATATTTTAAATGAAATAAAATAAAAAATATATGGAAAATGTTAAATTTTTTTAAAAAGGTTAAAAATTTTTATAAAATTTAGAAAGATAGTAAAAATATAGAATAAAAAATTTAAAGATCTATAAATTATGTAAAATATATTTAAAAAGACACTTTTAATTCACAACCTTTCACATTTTTATCATTTTAGTTCTAAATCTTTATTTTTTATCATTTACGTTCTCAACCTTCTGAATTTTTGCCACTTTGATCTTACGGTTACTTTTTCCATCCAAAAAAGTATATTCCATCCAAAAAGAACATTTCATCTAAAAATTATTTTCAACAAAAATATTTTTTAAAAACTATATCTGGTTCCTAATTAAGGATATGTTGATTATTAACATATGTTCCTTCTAAAATTAGGACTTATTTTTTTCAGAATGAATCATGATTTTATAATGATAATAGCCATCAATCAATTTTCAATAAGGAATGTGTCTTAATTTTAAAGGGGACGTTGTTCACTAGTAAAACTCTATCAATATTTTTCACTTTTGTTTGTTTTTTTTCTTTTTTCTTTATTTTTGAAAAATAATTTTTAGATGAATTTTTTTTCGGATTGAATATGCTTTTTGGATAGAAAAAATAACGGTAGGACCAAAGTCATAAAAACTCAAAAGGTTGAGAACGTAAATAATAAAAAAATAAAGGTTTAGTACTAAAATGCAAAAGCGCAAAAGATTGATAATAAAAAATATCATTTATCCTATAATAAACTAGGACATATTTAAGTTTGTGATATTTTTGAGAACTTGAACAAAGAAACGATACTTATTTATATAGTATTAAGGCTTAAGTATAAAGTGCCACGACCTATTTAACACCATGTGTTTGAGAATGTGGATGACTGCGAGACATTTTTATAGTAACAAAATTTTTACAGTAACAAGGCTTATTTATGATGTATAACTGTGTGACATGGGAAGCGGTGCTCTGATTTATCACCTCAACTGGTATCGGATAGAATCTGGATTCTATTATATTTAGGCTCTTGTGGACTACCTATATCTATTGCATATGGCAAGAGAAGAATGATAAGTGTTTTAGTAATGTCTCTTGACCCATGCACTATCTCGGTAGGAAAATTCTATACATGGTTAGATGTAGCGTGATGCTGCTTTCCCATATAGACAAAAGACTCCCCCATAGCAAGATAGCAAAAACTTTGATGGAAGTCCAACTATAATCATTTTGTACATCCTTTTTGAGTAATGAAATACACGATTTCAATATATATATATATATATAACTATGTGAGACCTATTTATATTGCACTTGAAGCTCTTTATGTACAATTGGACCTATTTATATGCATGATCATGATCTATTTATATGTGATGGGAACTTGTTATTGAACAGTTGTGATAAGAACATAACATCAATTCTATCAGCATAATCCCAGCACCAACAAGAGTGGTACATAAGCATGTCCATCAACGTAGTGACATCATAAAATTAACTCTATCAACTTAAGGGGAAAAAAACACAAGCAAGTTTCTTGTGATGACATGGGAGCCCCCGTGCACTTTCAGACATACAACTTAATTCTCATACTCCTTCAAGGTAGGGGTGGCAACTTTGGGCACGACTAGACAGCCAAGCACGGTCCGGTCCAACACGATAAAAACTATGCCTGGGCCTAGTCTTATCGTGCCTAACTCTTATTGGGATGTACTTGAGCCATAAACTCTTGGGTTGGACGGCCCGGTAGCTTGATAACTGAATATATGATGCATAAAGCTTCAGCCCAAACATTAAATTATGGCCCAATACAAGATCAATCATTAAAAGGATAAATAGAACTAGATCTAGCCCATCTACTTAGGCCCAATGCTAGGCCTAAGGAAAAAGGAAAGAGCAAAAAATTCCTTTCTTCTATCGTGGGTATGCAGTAGTCCAGCTAGATTAATGATCCTCTGGGCTGGTTGGGCGGCCCAAAAATTTACCGTGCCGTGCCTAGGTCGAAGCTTAATGGGCCACAAAGTTATTAGGTCGTGCCGGCATGGCCTTATAAGGTTGGCCTGGCACGATTTGCCAGCCCTACTTCGAGGTGGATCCTACAACTGATCAAAGTAAAATAAACCAAAAATGAAATTAATAACACATTTAATTGTATCATAATGCATTTAATTAGGACTTTCAAACAGGTCTAGTC
This sequence comes from Lagerstroemia speciosa, assembly GCA_037672795.1. Taxonomy (NCBI): domain Eukaryota; kingdom Viridiplantae; phylum Streptophyta; class Magnoliopsida; order Myrtales; family Lythraceae; genus Lagerstroemia; species Lagerstroemia speciosa. The sequence continues at coordinate 4,587,779 of CM075300.1, read as the reverse complement.
ATATTCGAAATTAGTCTCGAGAATGTCAAATAAATCTTGATTAGATAAGAAACCGAAATCAAATCAGTAATAGAAAGCCATACGAAATCCGAGAGTAAGAACAAGCAATCGAAGCACAAACAACCGTAAATCAAAGCAAAAAGGTATTTTTAATCAGGACTTCAAATCCTAAATCAAACAATGAGCGTAGAAGAAACAAATCACAAATACATACCTTGGCGGCGTTATTTCTTGGTGGATGCTGGACGATGCTTTGTTCGTAAGGATGCTATTAATTGTTGACAGCGAAGTGTTGGAGAGAAGGGAGTTTGGATAGAAGGGAGTGACGACCTCTACAAGGAAGGAGAGAGGCGACGGAAGAAATTGGAGCGTTGGGAGAAGCAATAAGGAGAGAATTAGGTTTCAGCAGAGATGCAAAACTGATGGTAAAGATAAGGATGATATTATGAAAAAAATTATTAAAAAGGTTGAAATAGTTGTGCTAATTTTTAAAATTGATATAAATTAGTGCTAGACATAAAAAAAATCCTTTTTTGGTGCTATATAAAATTTTAGCGCGTTTATTAAATGCCAATTTAATATGAAAAATTAAGGAACAAGTTGGTTTACCACATTCATATTTGACTACTTTTTTTTAGGTTGAATTCGGTCTTCAACTTTTTAAGTATTGTTTCACTTTAATATTTTACATTATATTTAATATTAAAAAGGTGATTTTGTTTTTAATAAAATTTTAATTATTTTTTAAATTATAAAAATGGGGAAGCTCATGATATAAAGATGATAGAATTCGGTGAGGACTCGACTCCTAAGTCGTTTATATAAAAAGTTATCGACTGTCTCTGGCATTACCGATGACTCATATGAGCAGTTTAGAGAGATGTGAATTTTTTTCCCGTTAAAATTTTCCTTTTCTTTTTAATTTTAAATATATATATATATTTATTAATAAAAAATAATTTACCATTTTTGATAGCAAATACTAAGCACAAAATCATGCTTCACATGGAAAAGGCATAAACAAAAGTGGAATATTAAGATGAGCCATATAATTAATATTATTTGTTTATAACATATTATAATTTAACTTACAAGAAATTCGTTTAGAAAGGAGATATTTTTTGGGACAAGATCTTAGATATAAATGAGAGAGATCTACCAACATGAGTTGGTTCAAGTAGTAAGGTACTTGTTTCCCTTAAATAAAGGTCTCGAGTTCAAATTTTTGTGGATGAAGAAAATTCATGGTGGGAGAGTTTTATTTCTTAAATGGTCTGACCCACACCCAAAAAAAAGAGAGAGATATGAGCAATTAATAAAAAATTTTATTACTAAGATCGTAAATATAGAATAAGAGAAAAATGAAATTATTATTTTATCTTTAATTGAGTAGAATTTATAAATTATTATAAATTTTAATATATAAATTAGATAGATGATAAAAATACCTCCAGGGGCAACGGCCCAGTGGTAGGCTTCTTGAGTAACCTCCAAGAGAGCCTGGGTTCGAAACCCCCTGGAGGTCGGCATCCTGGGTTTAATGTGGGGCCCAGGGCTGTAAATACACCCTCCGGTGGATTAATCGGTTGCTACGGCGCCGGATACCATCGTACTAAAAAAAAAAAAAAGATAGATGATAAAAATAAAAATTAGAAAACACACCAAAACCCCTAACATTTTTATATAAAAAGTTGGAAAATTGTAATAGACTAAAATATTATTTAGGTAAAATATAAGTGCATAATAAAAAGTTAAGGACCAAAATTCAATTTTTTTCCAAAAATTAAACTCCTCTAAAATATCCAAAATTGAAATCCAGCTTCCACGAAAAATTTTAGTTTCTGTAAAGAGAAGCACCCCCTACGTCACCAAGAGGGGTTGGGCCGAGTGGTAAGCAGCTCGGTGCCGCTTAAGGAGGTCTCAGGTTCGAGACCTCACGTACGCAGACACCCCTCTTGGGAGCCTCACCCGCCATTGCCAGGCGTGCGACCCGGGGCGACCAACGGATTAGTCAAGTATGGTTGGCTGAAAGATGCCATCTCACCGCTGGTGGGGCCTGCTTGGATACCGTGGCTGGCGACCCAAAAAAAAAAAGAAGCACCCCCTACGTCGCCTTCCCTCGTCTCACCTTCAATTTTTCATTTTAAGAAAACCCTAGCTTCCATTCACCACAGAATTCGATCATCTCGCGTGGTTGATTCTGTAAATTTTCCCTCTCGATTTGTTTGCCATTTGTGGATTCTCGCGCTTTTGTGATCCGATGCTTCGAATTGTGCGTTCCTTTTGATCCATATAAGAATATTATCCCCCATTTGAGACCATTTAGCTCGGATTTGCCTCTTCTAACGAATAAGGATCTTCTAGAGCCTTGTTTGATTCAAGTGATAAACGAGGTTTTGGGAAAGAAAGCGTGAGAGGGAGATGGGTTCAAGGGTCGAAGGGCCATCTGCTCCGGCAATTCGGCGAGACCCCTATGAGGTGCTGAGTGTGTCGAGAGATTCAACTGACCAGGAGATCAAGACTGCTTATCGGAAGCTCGCTCTCAAGTTAGTGTTTTTTCCCATCGTTCTCCATGGAAGTGCCTTATTTTCATTCGGTAACATGTTCAAATTTGAAATTGTTTTGGTAAGTAGCTAATTGATCCAGAAGTGGGATTCTGAATCTGAATTTGGAGTTGGGGTCTTTTCAATGTGAAGTAGCGTTTAAATTCAGGGCCAATAGTTCTTGTCATGTGCAGCTGTTATAGAAAGCTGTGGCATTGAAGGGTTTTGCTTTAAGATTTGGGATCAATTCGTTGCATTTGGTCTGTGAAACTCTCTGGCTTTGTACAGCCTATAGGAATGCATGCCATTGGCAAAAGATACTGTTAGCAACCTTGTGTTGTCTCTTCCAGTGATTCCATGACAAAATGAGCTTGCATCTTCAGCATTTCCTATGGAATGCAGTTAATTGATCTTAAAGTTTACAGAACCATCTATGTAGCTCCACCTCCTTAGTGACGCTTGGAGATTGCTCTTCAGTATTGTTGCTGATAGGGTTATTATCATATTCAGACGGGTCGATTTGTTTTCGCCATCAGATTGTTGTGTCGCGCAATTGCGCAAACAGATGTAGGTGTCTATTCATGAATAGAGGGCAGTGGCTTTGCTGTCGGTATCATGGTTGTTTATGAGGATCGGTGTTGGGTATTTTGCTCTCATTGATATTCTTTTGAAGAACATCGTCTTTGGTTCTCAAGCACTAAGCTCTGTTCCGCCTTTATCATTATTTGGCTTTTTTTATTTCTATATTTATTTGATGCATAACAATATGCTCTTAGGCAGATCTGATGTATTGGCATGGTATTACATTTGAAAACCAAAATCCAGGTGAATCCAGTGATCTGGGGGTGATGGAATATATGCTGTCATCTTCTTTCTCCTTTATTTTTCCCCAAATAATCACATGTACAAAGTAATGTGACCATTTGGATGGGACAGTTATATGTCATGACTATCTATACATGGGATCACTTTCCAACTTTGTGAATATGGGTGGTTGGTAGCTAGCACCACATACGGGGAAAATGCATGAAAAGTTATGCATAATGCAATATGATTGGATGTAATTTTTTTTTTGTATGTGTTATATTGTCGTTCCCTGGCCATGTCCACTTTGCCACATTAATCTTACTATCTTCTCTTAGGCATTCTCAACTTTATCCCATGGAATCTTAGAATTGTTGCTAATTTTATTATTTTCTTGGATAGGTATCATCCAGACAAAAATGCAAACAATCCTGAGGCTTCGGAGCATTTTAAGGAGGTTGCTTATTCATATAGCATCTTGTCTGATCCTGAGAAGAGAAGACAATATGATAGTGCTGGATTTGAGGTGTTCTTTTTGCTTATCGTCTTCTCTTGGTCATACTATCAAAGTTTGATGTGAGGGACATAAAACAGTTGTTGTAGCTTCTGTTTAATAAGTGAACTCTAAACATCATATAGAACTGTCTAGACATATATCTGTATGCTTGGCTACTTTTGTTTCATTCATTCACCACATTCTACTATTGCAGTTTCATGTATTTGTAACATTCTATATCCCTTTCCTGAGAAAGCATCAGAAGGCTCTCAAGAGCTGTATGGTGGTTCTTTTATAATTATACAGATTTTACACTTTTGAAAAGAGAAAAGTTTCTCGTATTTTTATTTCAAATATCTAATCTCTTTGGTGGTTAGGCACTTGTGGCAGATGCAAAGTGGTTTTACAATTGTCTTTGACTGTCTTCTAAATGGTGAAATAAGAGCTGTGGAAGTTGGGAGTGAGGGTTTAGAATTATTCACTATGAACCCACTAGCTTGATACGAACATGTAGTTATTAAACATAATGTATGTAAGGGCCTGTAGGTTCTGAGGGCATGGTATTTTTAACATGATTGGCTTGAGAAGATACTGAACTTTTGTATTTGAAAAATGTTTTAGAAGGTATCTCTGAAGATCTTTTCCCGGGAGAATTAGATGTTTGTATCTAACATACCCAATCAGTGAAAGATGTTTTTATCTGAAATGTAAACATTCTTTTGATATGTAAAGTGTATTTCTTTTAATATTGTGAAAATGTTGTGGTTTTGTTTATCTTAAGAAACCATCAATTGAATTATGCATATCTGGTTGCTTACTGAAAAAGCTTAATGCTTATTTAGGATTGTTCACTTCTTCCTGAACTAATTATTTAAAAGATGACTAGTAGCAGATTTTTTTAAACAAATTTCAAGCATGTAGTTTCCTCATATGAGCTTCATATAGGATGTGATCTTGGATTCTGATAAAACTTAGGGAATTTCCTTTTTTTTTTTGGGGACATTTACTTCCGTTACTTGGAAATTTAACTATTTCGTTGCTTAATCATCTCAGCTTATCTCAATCTTATCAGTACTCATGAACTTGATCAGGCGCTTGATGCTGAAGGAATGGACATGGAAATTGACTTATCTAACCTAGGAACTGTCAATACTGTGTTTGCAGCTTTATTCAGGTGAATTACATATGTACTTTTTTATCCTGTATTGAGTAAAATTGTAATTTGTGTTCTATCGTTTTATTTGTAGCAAGCTTGGTGTGCCCATCAAAACAACAATATCTGCTAATGTTCTTGAAGAAGCTATGAATGGAACTGTCACCATTCGTCCCCTCCCAATTGGAACATCTGTTAGTGGAAAGGTGCTTGTGTCACTTGCAGTATCCTTTTGCATCTATTTTAATGAGTATCTCATTTACTCCTATTTTCTCCTATTTTAGGTGGAGAAGCAATGTGCACACTTTTTTGGTGTAACAATCAATGAGCAACAAGCTGAGGCTGGGATAGTCATAAGAGTCGTATCCACATCACAGAGCAAATTCAAGGTTGTGCAAATTCTTTCCTACTCCAGCTCTAATCTGAAAGAAAACAGATTATCAACATTATTCTCTAGGTCTAATGTGGAATTGACATTTCTTTTCTTTTGGCCATCAGTTACTCTATTTTGAACAAGATGCCCATGGTGGTTATGGCTTAGCCTTACAGGTGCTTTAGCTTTCATAACTTTTTCTTCTGTATTTTTTTTTTTTAAATGTGAACTTGATGGGACATTCATGTACTCATAATGTACTCTTCTGACTGTGCTAATTGCAGTTTGTTGAGGGAGAATTTGTGACTCACTGCTGTTTCCCCTCCATCTGTTACTAAACCATATTCGTTTTGCTTTCAGAAACTCAAAATATTGGTCTTCTAATGGTTTATCATATAGATTTTCATAGAAATAGGTCATCAGTATTATGTTTAATTATTTTACACAGATGGCATCACTTACCACTTCTCTCCGATGATGATCTTTATGTTCTATAATTTCCTGAATATTTTGTTGCATTACTTCATTTGGCATTGGGATTGATGACTTCCGTTGGACTAATATTATTCATGCTGTACATAGGAAGACAGTGAGAAGGCAGGCAAGATCACATCTGCTGGGATGTATTTCTTGCATTTTCAAGTTTACCGACTAGATTCAACACTGAATGCAGTGCGTTTCTTCTACTGTATCTTACTTTTTAAAGTTCCTCAAAGGGAAGCTGTCTCTTTAGTTTGCTGAAGAAACTCTCTTATCTTTTGCTGCTGCAGTTGGCCATGGCCAAAGACCCTGAAGCTGCTTTTTTTAAAAGGTTGGAAGGTCTTCAACCTTGCGAGATCTCGGAACTGAAAGCTGGAACGCATATTTTTGCTGTTTATGGTTAGTTGACAAATATATTACTCTTTCTGCTTTCTTGAATTCCATGTATAGTCACTCTTAGACTTTTATTGTCTTCTTCATCACCCTGCAGTTGAATTTTTCAGGAGACAACTTTTTCAAGACTGCTACCTACACAATCGAGGCTCTTTGTGCTAAATCGTATGAAGATACAACCCAGAAGCTAAAAGACATTGAAGCTCAGATCTTGACGAAGAGAACTGAGCTGCGCCAATTTGAGACAGAATATAGAAAGGTTTCGCTTACTGCCTCCCTGTGTGTTATTGATTTAGAATAACATGTTCTTATAGTTCGGTCGAATTTATTTGTAGGCATTGGCACACTTTCAAGAAGTAACAAATCGATACAGCCAAGAAAAGCAGTCTGTAAGTTTCCTTGCTTTATATAATAATCAGAAATCATAATTTTTTTGGCCAATTTGGGAATCTGATTAGATTGCTTTCCTGCTTGCTTTGATGTCTTCTCTCCCGTGTAGACATCTGTTTGAGCATTTGATTTGTTGATACAGTCTCTAGACTTGGATTTCTTGCTTCAAATTGTTTTAATCTCACTCTGTTTCAGGAGGTGCATTTGTAAGACATCTCCCGTGTAGACCTCTGTTTGAGCATTTGATTTGTTGATACAGAGTCTAGACTTGGATTTCTTGCTTCAAAGTCTTTTAATCTCTCTCCGTTTCAGGAGGTGCATTTGTTCCCCTAGGTAGATACGCGATTTGCATGTATTGGCTAACTTATGAACTCTCGATAGTGATGTTAAGTTGTGTTCTGTTTTTAGTGAGACAAGTTATAACACTAATCTTGTTATTCTAAATGCTAACCTTGTTGATTGAGTTTCCGTTTGATATAATGGACTATGATGTTTTTTTGGGTGTAATCATCAAACAGAGAAATGACATTTTCTCATGACTATTCCATGTTTGTTAATCAAGATTTCTTTGGTTCATTCTGTCCCTTGTGCTTCTATTTCTATGGTATTGACTTGATCAAAATGAAAATATAGGTGGATGAACTGCTGAAAGAGCGAGACAACATCCACTCTTCATTCACGGTGACAAAATTAGCAAGCAACAGTGGTACTGCCAGTCACCCAGGTAATGGGAGTACTAGTAACAGCAGCAACAATAGGACTCCAGGTGAAGAAAGTACTGGGGACGATGAAGCTGCTGATGGGAAGGATAAATCGGGCAAGAAGAAATGGTTCAACCTTAATCTCAAGGGATCTGATAAAAAGCTTGGGTGAGAGACTTCTTCAGACAGCTTATTGCATGAGAGCTCTTCATTTTACAAATTTACCATACAACGTTGGAACTACCCATCGGCCCTCTCACTTGTTTCAAAGTCATTCCTGGTATTTCCTCTTCTAGTACTCTCCCTTTTGCTTGCATTCTCGGTTCGGGTTTCCTTTTCCGGTTCTCAATTCTTTGTTCAGGTGCTCATTGTGTCTCAGTACACTGTGAAAGGTGCTGCTATTGTGGATGCTTGCTTTAGCATGAGAAGATAGGGGAATAGTTAGTTTTGTGCCGAAAGCTTACTGGGCATCAGCATGTAATGTTGTCATTGAACTCATTTGTAGCATATCCTCAATCTGTGATAGTTTGGTTGAATTACGAGGCATGCTGCATGTGTTTATATGCCTATATTCTGATGTGAATCATGGTTTTGATGCTTATTTTCTATGCCACATTCGATGCAAAAGGAGTAATCTTTGGGAGCCGAATTGTCGGTAATGTTGTCATTTTTCAGTACAAATGGAGCTGAGGCAGCTTGACAGCAGCTTTCCACCATGCCATAGTTTTTAAAATCGATTCAAATCGAGAACCGGTTAATGTATGGGTTTGCACGTTTATGGATCCAACCGTGTTTCAATGGGCTGAACTGTTTTAAAAAAATAAGAATGGAAAAATGAAAAAGAAAATACTCTTCTTTACTGTCACTCACAAATTAAAAAATATTTGCTTTTTTAACTTTTTATTTTAATTCTTTCTGTGTGAAATAAAAAATTAATTCTCTCCGGCCTCGTTTATCTCCCGCTGGCACCGTCTTGGCACCTCAACCGTGCTCCCAAACGTCGTCCTGCCTTGCTCTTATTTTCTTCGGATTCTCTCTATTCTTTCACCAAATACTTTTCTACTTCCCACCCTTTTGTCTTGCTTTTAACGTTCTCCTCTCCGAGAAAGTCAACTCTTGTAGTGAATACGTGGTATTACTCATTTAATTTTTTTTTTTTTATAAAATTTTAAAAATAAAAAAAGTTATAGAAAAATAATTAAATCTTATTAGTTTGTGACATTATATAAGTACTTGTTGCATATAAGACTCGCCTTCTTTACATTTACATTGTGATTGTGGTTGATTTTTTTTTCCTCCTCTCATCCTCCTCCTGATCTCTCTGCCTGCTGCTTCGCATATGGCGACGGCCTCACTTGAATTGCCAGCTCGGACTCGATATAGTCCGATATTTAGTAGGTGAAGAAGCAAAGGAGCTGTGAAGCTCTTCTACCATTGAAGTGCGGTGAGACTGGCACCACGACTATTGATCTCATTCGTCCAACTTTTAAAAAAAAGTCATATGAAAATTTTAACCTTTAGTCTTAAATACTTGCAAAAAGGTTGGATTTATTCTCCAGCTTTTCTCCTTTCCTCCTAAACTTTTTTTTGAATTGTATTTGGTTCTCAACTTTTTTTTTCTTTTATATATATGCTTTTAGCACTATTTACATTTTGGTATTAAGATTGGCTATTTAAAAAGATGAAAATAGTGAAATTAAAAAAAAATTGGGGAAAAGAACTAGGGTATGAAGAGGAAGAGGTGGTTGTGGGCGAATCCCCTCCCTCTCAAAACTCACCTAGAGCCTTACATGGTATTGTTGACTTTGAAGAGGCGGGGATGACGGTCCGCATGCTCCTTAAATCATTGTTTTTAGGATAAATGACCCGATAATATACGAACTTTGTCTCAATTCTCAATTTTACCATGAACTTCAATTTTTGATTGAAATGGTCATGAACTTTCAAATCTTTTTCACTTCTACCATCTGTCCAATTTTCCGTCATGTTGCTCAACGGAGTGAGAAACTGCAGATAAAAGTGACAAATTGACAAATTTGCCCCTCTTCAAATTGCAGATAAATGACTATTTAATATACAAATTTTGCATGATTTCCCAATTCTACCATAAATTTTTGCTTTTGATTATAATGGTTAGGATTTGATAAATTTGACCAAGAAAAATGTAATGAGCTTAAAACCAATCAAAATTATATATAATTTCTTTTTTTTAACATAATCGCGGTTGATCTTAGACTCTAGCAGGTTTTTCTGGGTCCACGCTTGAGTTTCTAGGGCAATTTTTCACGTTAGGTTTGAATTGATTATTTGGATTTTCAAATTTCCACCTCTAATTGTAATAAGACAAATTGGAAGAGCTCTGAAAAAAATAATGGCAATTGAGTAATTTCATACGGGTAAGGATGAAATATTCACAAGGACGTGTAGTCAAATGAACAATAATTGTTTGCTTGGATTGTGTTCACAATAGCCTCCATTATCGATTGCATACTGGATAGGACATGTCGGGGAAAGTTTACCATAAACGAAAAACATGCTTGGGCTAGAAAAAGGATGTACCGAAATGCTTAAGACCGCAGCAAGTAACTTTGATGATTTTCTAGAACAATTTCCTTACGTCATCTAAAAACAGCCTTTTATCAGTGAATATTTCATCATCACCCTTGCGAAATTGACAATTCATCACTTTTAACAATTTCCTTGTAAATATTTCATCCTCACCCTTACGAAATTACTCAATTACCATTTTTTTAGAACTCCCCTAATTTGTCTTGTTGCTATTAAAAGTGTAAATGAAAATTGAAAATTCGAATAATCAATTCCAACCTAACTTGAAAAATTGCTCGAAAACAAGAAAAACCAACCAGAGCTTGAGACTAACCCCTATTATGTAAAAAAAATGATATTTTTACTGATATTTTTCTCACGGTTGGCTGGCACTGGTAAACGAAACGCCTGATATTTTTCTCTACAATCCACTAACCTGTGAGAAAGTTCTTCTCCCAAAATTGACAGAGTTGCCTGAGGCCCAGCGTTATAGAGAAAGCCAAAGAGATAATCCCAATCCAATATGGGACATAAAATTCATGAGAAACTTTTCCCTTCATGGACTTATCTTGTCGGGAAGTCCAGCTTCTGGGCATCAGGATTGTTGGGTTGCCCTTTATTGCAATAAAACACAGGATATGTTAGCATTTTGTCGAATGGGAGATAAGTCATGGACAGAGATTGAAGATGAACCAACTGGCGAGGATGAAGATCGTGGTTATACCAATCTAATTTTCCATAACGGGCTACTCTATGTGCTTGATTCTTCCAGAAGACTTCTTGTCTGCGACCTCAATTCACCTAACTGAGGTTCATCTTGAAGGAACATATAATACAAGGTACATGTGCTTGACTCAGATGGGGGAATCGCTGCTCTTAATCCGTGTCTACTTGATGGAAGATGAAGAAGCGGTGGGACATGGACATGGTCACCAAATCAACTGCCATACCACAGTGCTTTCTTTTGCTGTTTTCAAGTTTGATGGAAAAGAGTTAGTCAAGATAAATGACTTGGGCAACTACGCAATCTTCTTGGGCTCATACTGTTGCATATCTGAGCTTGCTACTGAAACTCTAGGATTCAGGCGAAACTGCATATATTTCCTTGAGCACTTCAAGGAGGAAAATGGTGTCTATGCAAAGAATGGTTACGAGTTATCATCTTTCAGTTTGGAGAAAAGCAGCATCCAACCCATGCTTTCACTTGTCTCCCGCATGCACGATCCTCGTCATGAAGATATGCAGGCCGTTTGGTACAGTCCCAACTTTGTTAGTAAGTTCTTTCCAATCACCTGCTATCTTCCTTCTGTCTCAAACTACCTACAGCGGTTCCTTATCCCATGCAGAGAACTACTTTATAAACTGAATCCTCACTCACAAATCTCATGTTGCTAAACTACAGCGAACTGGAAGACAAGCCAATGCTCTACATCAGTTGCAGCAAAGTCAAATATATGGATCCCAAATGCAAAAGGTATTTCCTCTATCAAATCAAACCATCCTGTTGACTTACAAGCAAGATATTCCTTCCCTGGCCCGATTGAACCACAGAAATGGAGCAAATTACGTGATGCAAACTTGCCTGCCAAGTTACAGTTGGTATTGTGGACAGTGGCATGTGGTGTTGTTCCTAATAAGTTTTTTGCTAAGAATCAGATAGGCGTTTTTCCATATTCTTGTTGTCCACTCTGCCATCAAGTGGAAGAGTCTTTAGAGCACCTCCTTCTCATTTGCCAGTACGCCAGAGTGGCTTGGCCTTCTCCATGGCCTCTATGCAATATAGCTTCCGAAGACACCAAAATCTCCAGCTGGGTAAACGACATTCTAGACGGAGGCACCAATCTAGGGCTTGGCAGCTTAGAAGCCAGGCAATTTCTTCTCTTTGCTGCTGTTCTCATCGAGCAGATTTGGATAATCCGAAACTGTGCTGTAGGTGGAAAGGCAATTCCTCATCCCATGATCTTTGCATCCCAGCTTAGAAGAATCTATCGGCACCACTTGACCGGTTGGCTCCATGAAAGGGCAATGTGCCTTCCAGGTTATCAGTGGTTCTCTCCTTATGCTGGTGAGACAAAGGTGAACTTTGACATTGCCATTTCTCGGAATTTCATGATGTTGGGCATGACTTATAGAGACCACGACGGCAGGTTTCTTCTAGCATGGACAGAGAGGATCCCAACCTGTGAGGCCATTGTTGCAGAAGCTAAAGCCGCCTTCCTAGCCATCTCCCTCGCTATTAAGTCGGGTTTCGCTAAGCTAGTAGTGGAAGGGACTGCTCTGTATGTAATCAATCCTCTGAATCATTCCTCTACTCAAGCCCATCATGGCATTGCAGGTTTGATCGATGATATCAAGGCCTGCTTTCTTCGCTTGAAGTTTGGTTGGTGAGAAGTGTGACAGTGAAGGAAAACATAGCAGCCCATAATCTTGCTTGTTGGGCTGCTTTCTACTGTCGAACTGGTTTGATACAAGTTCCAAACCTCCCACCTTCTGTACTCTATGCATATGACATGTATGATCATCCATCCTCGAACATCCCCAAGAAGCTGTAGTCAGAAATATTTTCCTAATTCTTTGTTTCATTTTATAAAACCCGTAGTTGTTCAGCTTAACTTTTCTTGACGATAACTTGTTTGTTTTGTTGCTGTCAACTTGACAAGCCTATAACCTTTGATGACTCATTTCGAGAACATACACTCCATTTCTCTTGTGGTGAATTGGAGCTGGTAGTGCCAATTCAGAAATGTAAATACCAATGCTTATTTGTGTATGACATTGATTTGAACAGCAACTCTTCAAGAGTCCCGCATTTCTTTTCCAAGCATAACAGAAACATATCCTTAGTTCGATTGAACCAGAGCGGCCACCTGGACTTCTACTTTCTATTTTTGAACATCATATCTAAGGGTACCTAAATGACTGATTTTCCACATATAGAAGGCCAAAGAATTACGAAGCAGACTGTTTTGGCCAGATCTTTCCTTACCGATCTTTATGTAAGTTCACCTGCAGAGGGCAACAAATGCATACCACTTTGTATAGTATGAACAGCAACTCTTTGTTTATTTAAGGAAAGTGTTCATCTTGGTCGGTTGGTGGCCTCAAATGTGTTGAGGAATAAGTCCCACCTGGAAAAGAAGAGAATTCAATACCAGTACCGATAAGTTTATACTTTTGGATGGTTATGTGCCAGACTCTTGTTGGCCCAGTGGAAATCTTACACGGTATTAAAGACTTTCTTCATAGCGAGTTAACGGTCGAACTAGATCAATAGGAATTGGGACAAAACTGTCCAGCAAGTAACCAAATCTTAAGGTTCTACGTCTGCTGTATACCAACAGTGTCTGTTGTCAAGAATCACAAAGGAAACTGCTGTTACTTGATTTTTCTGTCATTAATCAAAACCTCAGAACTGTAGCCTACTTCCCCCCCGGTCTATAGGAAGGAAGAATCGATGAAGATGGGAATCTGTAGTTGCTCATGCCACGGATGAGCTCTCAATGGGTGTGGATGTTGTACTCGTAATCCACATCAGGCTGCTTCTACGTCCTGAGGCCCGTGTAGTTAGATCTCTACAAGCATGCACCACGAGCTTCCAGTACAGTTTCAAGCCCTGCTCTTTATCTGTCAAGACGAGAACGGTTTGGGAAGAGCTGAAGCTGCTAAGCTCCATTTGTAAAGTTCATGTTTTCATTGGAACTCCTTTTTATGTCTAACTCGTGGACCGTATGTTTGCTAGTCAAGGGTTTTCATTGACCCTGTTGCATTTGCAGAATAGAGATAGAAATGAATCACATGGATATGTCCTTTCAACGTTTGCTAACGGCACCGACCAGCTCAACTTTTGCAACGCTCGTAATTTGTCTCGATTCACAATGCTGTGGTCCTCTTGGTAGCAGGTTTGACCAGCATTTGCTGCAAATTGTTCATAAGATTCCGGCACTACCGTCGAGAATTTGTGCATCAAATCGAGCTACACTTCATTTGGTATTTCTTCATTTGTTGTTCCTTATTTTCGTGCGTCTTTGCAACTATGGATATGACCCTACTGCAAAGCCAGGAGTGATCTTTCCATGTATATCAGCGGAGGCCTGGGGCATGGGAATATGCCAATTGTAAAGAAGCAGCGCACTAAGATTACTTTATCTCCACACAATCAGATCGGTCGGTCCTGGCTTTCGAAAATTGGCTCACGCATCATGGGAACAGCAAGCCCGAGCGGTTCGGGTACAGCAAAACAGCAACCTTTGCCTTTGAATATCCTTTGTAAACGTCAGTTGTTGGAACAAAGGATGAGCTGCATCGAGAGATTCAGATCCCAAACCCTGTGCTTCTTTTGCAGGGCATCTTTCTTGCCAGATAGATTAGATGCCGCTCTTTTTTCCGCCGGAACCAAAACGAAATAATCCGGATACGGCGAAATTCCGATGACCGAATTACCAAAAAAAAAAAAAAGGCCTTCTATGATTGAGTTCCCTCCGGCATTTGGCTTGAGTATTATTAGATACAGAGGGAGTTAAATGATATAAGAAAAGTTGTTATTTCACATAAAGAAATATTCTGTAATGTAAAATTATTATATTTGATAAATATTGTAATATAGAAGTAGACAAAATATATAATATTACGTTAACTGATACAATCTACAAAAAAAATCTTATTGTGTGCCATGAAGCCTTCATGGGCATATGTTTGGTCCTGAATAACATACGAAAAGAAATTAGTTTGGTGCAGTGATATGATCTTTGGATATGATATTAAAGGTGATAGGTTGGATACGTACTGGAATATGTCTCCCAAAATGCATGGAAAAGTTTCATGCAGGAAAGCAAAACTTCCTAGGGATATGCTTCATCACATCCTTAACTAAACCAACAATCTGAATTCATGCATATCACTCAATTAATTTGCAGAAAGAACCCATATATCAAAAGCTAGCTCTAGAAATTCCATAATAATCAACGGATGCGATTAGAGATACGACTATAGTTTTACGTATGTACACACATCGAATTCGGGGTACCAAAAAAAGGAGAACAACAAAAGCCTAACCCCGGTGATAAAAAATTCACAGAAATCATTGGCAAATCATGCATTTACTCGCACTACAAGAAAACTGCCGAACACTGATGAATATTACCGACGAAATACAATCCATCCGTCAGATATTTCCGATGGATATTGCCTACGGAACACAATCAGTCAGTATTTCCGACGGAATAGAATTAGTAGGAATTTGGAGTTTACCGACGGATTATCCGTCGGACATTTATTGACAGACTAATTCGTAGGTAAATCCATCGGTATATCATGGTGGGAAGCCGCGGGAATTTTACTAACGGATTAATCCGTCGGTATGCTATGGCAGGAACCCAACACGAGTTTTACCGACGGATATATCTGTCAATAGAGTCCGTCGGGATTTGAATTTCATTAGTGGGAATTTTCCCGCTCTTTGCATACGGATATTATCGACGGAAATATCCGTCGGAAATGTGTCTATATATCCCAACCCAAACCTCTCCTCTTCATTTTCCCCGTGCGATTTCTCTCCCCGTAGAGCCCCGAACGAGCAATTCCGGCACTTGCATGTCTGTACCCAGTGAGCCGAGCCACGACCCACTGAGCTGAGCTACGACATCGGAGCTCCCCCCCCCAATGCTAGAGCAGCAATAGTCATCGAGCCCCAACAGTGACCCACACCGAGCCACGACCAGCCACACCGAGCCTCAAACCCGATCCACCAAGCAAGTGTGCCATGAGCTTCACGGAGCCCTAGCCTTGACCTCTATCAAGCCCTAGTGAGCTTGATGAACGACCTTGACCTTTGAGCCCCACTACCAAGACACAACCAGCCCTGCCCAGCTCTACCCGGACCCTCCGAGCCATCGACTGTCACCCCAAGCGTCGGCCAAATCCATCAAGCGCCATCCTCGAGCCCTCTTCGAGCGCCACCCCGAGCCTTCGATGGATAAATTTAACATATAAATAATTATAAAATAAAATATATCATTATTCATAAAAATTTCACATTGACGGATCGCTAATAAATCATTGCCGGAAAACACTTCAGGGATTACCGATAGAAAAGTCAGCAATCCGTCGAATGTCAAGTTGTCAGATGTGATGCCGTAAGTAACTCCGACGGATTTTTGATGGACTTCCATCGGCATTTTCCCTCGCTCAACACGGATTAGCAATGGATAATCCGTCGCTATTCCGTCTCTATTACCGATGGATATCTTCCGTCGGTAATCCAGCACAATTACCTACGGATTTTCGATGGAGGCAATTTCTCGACAAGGGAAAACGTGATGGTTGCATTCCGTCGGAAATCCGTCGGAAAACCAAATTACCAATGGAATGCCGACGGATTTCGACGGATACCTCCATCGGTATTTAGCAGTTTTCTTGTAGTGGCTGTGTTGACACTTTCAATCTGATAATAAAGTTGGCAACAATATGCACTAACCTATCCATCGCTGTCTCTCTATGTTGGTCCATTCAACTGCTAGATGTCAAGAATTCGTTCCTTCATAATCACCTTAGAGAAGGTTTATATGCAACAACCTCCAGGACGGCATTATAATTGTTGATTACGTCGTTCACTTTATTGACTTAAGCATGCTCCTAAAGATTGATTCCAAATACTCAGTAATTTTCTACAGAAATTTGACTTTGCTAGCTCCAACTCAACCATCCTCTCTTTATATTACGATGTTCATCATGTCTCATCTTTCTCCTCACATATGTTAATGATATCATTTTAATAGGAGCACCGCATGCTCTCCTTGACACTCTAAGGATGGCTCTTAATAAAAAAATTGTCATGAAGGATTTTGGTCATTTTCACTTCTTCCTTGGCATGGAGGCTCAATTTGACTCTGTTGGATTATACCTTATTTAAAGCAAAAATATATATGATGTTTTTTAGCGTCTGTCCATGCTTAAAGCCTCTACGTTCTCCAGTTTCTATTGGATCAAAATTATCTACTCAATAGTGAACCATTTTCACACAATCTAATATTGCATATATTGTTGATCAAGTCTATCAGTTTACATAATTCATCTATAACACATTGTCTTGTTATTAAAATAATTTTACACTATCTTAAGGCACCATCAATTATGGTCTTCATCTACATCCTAGGTCCATCTTTTCCCTACATGACTTTTCAAATGCTAATTGGACGGGAAACCTATACGATCATCGATCAAACAGTGATTTTATTATCTCTTTGGGGCCAAATCCTGTATCATAAAACTCCAAAAAGTAACAAAATTATTGCATGATCAACTAGTAAATCAGAGTACAAAAGTCTTGTTAATGCAACTTTAGAAATGATTTGGCTACAGTCCCTCTTACCAGAACTAAGTCTTTCTCTTTAGTATATTCTGATGCTTTGATGTGATAATATGTTTACCATCTATTTCATTGCAAATCCAATCTTTCATGCTAGAACCAAATACATTAAAATCGACTATCACTCTATTTATGAATGATTTTTGCAGAAGATTTCGGATATTCAATTCATCAATTCAAATGATCAACTAGCTGATGAACTTCACCAAGGGCTTGTCTTTTAGTCATTTTTTTGTTGTTTGATCCAAGTACAATATAGTTCCCCACCCTATTGCACTTGCGATGAAGTAATAGATAAGATATGATTGAGAGTGATTTTCAATTATCTCTTTCCTCTATTGTCATTCATGTATATTATGTGTATATCTCGTTACCTTTTATAATTACATGTACACAACCATATAATACAATGAATCGGTAACCTCATAGTGTGTGAGGACATCCTCTTCAATCTATTCTCGAGACCTTTTGATGCACCCACCAATCAATTCCTTGAAAGACATTCTATTGTAATAGAAAGCTTATGTTTCTTAAGCAAATTGGCAATTCTTCTACTCTGTATTTCGTGTAATAGAGATCCTCCATCGACTTAGTGTCAATTACTGTTGTAGATTCGATCGGCTTTGCTAGGCTTGCTATGAAAAGTCTCGTATTGCTGGCAGATAATATGATCGAAAGCAATTCCAATGAGCACTGGGACTGGATTAAACGAATCATACATGCATGTTATGTGTCGTGGTTGGGGACACACCTTTAAATTCGAAAAGAGAAACAAAACAATGTGCGTGCCAACCATTCATCATTCGAAATCTTCACAAGTTTGTTCCCCATGTCAAAATTGCAATAACCATATCTTGATAAAGGAAGGGTTGCAGAACTACAACGTGGTGTAGCAGGACGAAGTCCTGGGGTTCCAGATTGCGGGAACCAAGAACTTCCTGCCCCTTGCGCCGTTCGCATTGAATCCCCCACCCGTCAATGGGTGGACCAGCACCTTTCCGGTGTATCCTGGAAGTGCGCCACTCCCGAACATGCCGGGGCAGGCAGCGGCAGCCTCAGTGGGATCGGTTGGGATACCGCTGTAAAACCCGTCGTTCAAAGGATTGGTCACGGCCTCCGCCAAGCCAGATGCTAGGGCGACAACCATAGCATCAGCGCCGACATTCCCACTTGGCGGCCGCAGGATCGCACCTCGAGGCCCATAGTCAGACGGGTAGAATGGCCAGGCGCATGATCCCGGGCACTCGGTCTCTGGGTTCCCGACAACAATGTAGGGCTGTGTCCCTGCACAAACATGCATATCTGTTAGCTGAGATTCGGAAAAATATGTAAAAGTCTTATACAAATTTTACCAATCTTATCTACATTTCGTTAATTTATCTTATTTCAGCATTTAGGTATGTCCTCTCGCTCTTCCTTGAGTCTCACACCTATATAGTTGTTTTAGATCCATTCTCGATTTAGCTCGTACAATCTAATAACATCTCAAAAAAGGGAAAACAAACACAGTTAGAGTTAAGTATACCAAAAACACCGTGCACGGCGCATTTGCCCATGCAGAGTCCTTGGACCGTAACGCCTCTACCGGCGATTAAGACGGCAAGCGAGTTCCGGGTGCCAGCTGCCGCTTGCTGGGCTAGAGGACGAATGAAGTCCAACGTCAGGACATTCCCGACCGAGTAGTTCAGGTCCACGACCTGGCGGACCACGGTGACATTGATCGGCGGCACCGGTCCCCGAGGTCCTGCTGGCCTAGCGAAGGCTTGGTAGCTCTCAACAACCCGCCACCAGGATGACACCTGGGGCTCGAGGGTGGCTCCGGCATTGTAGTTGAGGGAATTGATGAAGCTCCTGATGACTCTCTTCTGTACGCGGCCGAACGGCCCATACCACAGGAGGGCAATGTTAATGTTCCCGGTGAGGAGTGGGCCGCCATGGTACGTCGGGGGACCCTGAGGACCATGGCCGGCCCCTACCAGAGGGACGAGAAGGAGGAGTGAAAGGAAAATTGAAGGGTGGTGGTGTCTTGGCAGGGAAGACGCCATTGCTAAAGTCTAGAAGAATTGACGCCCTCGTCCTATGGCCTCTTCCCCTCTCTTTCTCTCTGTCTCCTGGTCGTCTCATGGCAGAGGGTGGCCCGCCCTTTTATGAATTTTGGAGAGAGGGAGGGATTCAATTTTGCACCTCAAACACAGCTATGGATGTGCAATTCTCTCAGAATAGTTAACTCTGATTTTGGAAGTTCATAAGAATAGGAAAGAATGGGGGAATTGGAGCCAGAAAAACAATTAGAGTAAATCCAGGTGTCACCACCAATTTAGGCCACGTTCCCAGGTCTTCTCGTGGTGTCTTGAAGGAGAAAGTTACTAACGTGATATCAGGAGTCAATCAAATTAACCTATTTTTAGGATTTTTTTTCATTTTAGGATTTATTTTTTCTTTTTATGTTTTATTTAAAAAATAATTGAATTCTATTAACTCGTAACATCACATCAGCACTGTCACGTAGTATACTCATTATACACGTGGTATACTCAATGCACACAAATCTTTCTCGTGTTGGAGAAGGTCTTGTTTATTAGTAGTGTTAACACATATCATTAATTACGTGATTACATGGATAAATTAAATTCAATTATTTTTAAGATTTATTATTATTTTTATTTTACGGCCTTAAAGAATTTTAAAAATAGCTTAATGTCTTGACTGCCATGGAAATTCTAATTCTGCTTTAAGCCAAACAGTCCACTTAGTTAGGCAATATTTGGTTCGGGTATCATTAAATCGCGGAAAAAGTTAAAAATTAGAGAGAAAATTTAAATTATGATAAAATTTTCTTGGAAAATAGGTGATAATGTGAAATTGTGATGTTTGGAAATATAAATTTGCTTATAAAGATTAGTGAGTATATGTAAAATAGTTGTAATATAAAAATACTATCTTTTTTCATACAAATTTTACCAACTATACTAAAAAATTTTAATTTATATAATCTCATATTACAATAAATTTTACAGATAAATATTATAATTTATAATGTAAAGTGGACTTGTAATATACCCCAACCAAACACCACCTTAATGCCCTAACGAATTATTTGAGGTTTCCCCCGACATATGAAGCCATGAAGAAATTTTCACGTAGACCCTAGTTCTAGGTGTGTGCGGTTTCCTGGCTTATAGGTAATGCCATATATCCCATCGACATGAAATGCTGGGAGCCGAATCTTCACAAAAGTAGAGAGAGAATTCTGAGTAAACCATTAAAATGGTCCTCAAAATTTTGACGAGTTATCAATTTGGTCCTTAAAGTTTACAACCCATCAATTTGGTCCTCACTATTTACTTTCGTCCATCGATTTGGTCCAGACGTCAAACTGCCGTGACGGAAATCTCACGTGGCATCCAGTTGGCAGCTGACATGTACTAACGAAGTCCAGTTTTATTATGAAAATATTTAAAAATACCGAAAAAAGGAAAAGACATCGTTTAGAGCATTTTGGTGTCCTTTTTCATATTCTAACGACACCATTTAGTTGGCTTTTGGATTCTTTCAACCTCTTCTTCCTACTGTTGAGATACAATACTGCTAACGCATGTACTCCCAACCCTCCAAAATGGTATCGTTAGAATATGAAAGAGGTACAAAAATGCTCTAAACAATGTCGTTTCTTTTTTTTGGTATTTTTAAATATTTTCAGAATAAAATTTGACTCTATTAGTACATGTTAGCTGCCAACTAGATGTCACGTGGATTTCCGTCACAGCAGTTTAACGTCTGGACCAAACTAATGGACGGAAGTGAATAGTGAGGACCAAATTGATGGGTTGTAAACTTTGGGGACCAAATTGATGACTCATCAAAACTTTGAGGACCATTTTTATGGTTTACTCATCTTGTAAATAAAAAAAAAATTTACAATTGTGTACAGTTATAGGGTAAACATAGAGTCAGTAAGAATTTACAATATTGGGTAGGCTTCGAGAAGGTATTAATAAAAATTAGGTGGGTCAGTTTTAGGTAACGAATCAAGGAATCGATCGGTTTTGGTTCCGGCACACATGATACTAGGAACCTATTATAAATTAAATATGAAACTAAGTTATAAATTTAGGAAAAATAAAATTATTTTATTTATAATTAATCCGGCGACAAGGTAGTGTTGGAGAAAAATCTTTATATATGAAACTAAGTTATAAATTTAGAAATAAAATAAAATGATTTTTATACATAAATAAATCTAGTAAATAGATCATATAGGAGAGAAATCTATGTGAGATAAGAGGGAAAGTGATAGTAAAAAAAAGATTTTATAGTTAAATATCGGTGAATAAATTTACCACCACAATCCTATTTCTTCTTGATGTAATAAATATTAACAATTAAATTTAATTAAAGGCACCGAAAATTCTAAATATTTCTGTATATTAATATTAATATTGATAATATATACACGTACAATAGAGGATGACTCGCGAGATGTCCAACTTTATGATTTAACAAGATTGTAAAAGATCAACTCTCAATGGTTAAAAAGTCTTAATTGCAATAAATAATCTATATATGTGATTTTCTTGCAATTTAAATATGAAAACCAATAGATTAAGGATAAAACAGGTCGAATAATTTTTATGCGGTGAAGGAAGACAGGAGAAGATGTGGAAAATAAATTAATATTAAGAAGAGTAGGAAGTGAGTGGGTAAAAAAAATGTAAAGGAAAAATAATAATTTTGGTCCTCACTTTGTGTATTAAATCCACATTTATCTTAAAAACTTTTTGTATTTCTCCTGGTTCTGAACTTTATGAAATTTATTTGGTTTTTTCATTATCTATATTATTTTTCCATAATGATTGTCCGTATTATTTTTTAATATTAAAAACTCCAACTTTTACTTTTTAGTAAAAGAAACTATTTCTAATTTTTAAAATTAAAAAAGAGAGAGAAAAATCTCAACAAAAGAGGCGAAGGGGTAGCTCAACTCCGGCCACCACCATGTCCTAGTGTCACTAGCATGGTGGCCGGAATTGAGCCATCACCCCTCCCTTCTCCTCTTCCATTGAAGATTTTCTACTATCTTATTATTTAAATTTTTTGTAAAACTAAATTTTAGGTAAGGAAGGAAGTAGGCGTGGTGGTACTGCCTATGAGCATGAAATTAAGTGTTATTGGATTCAATTTTTATCCATGAGACTCTTCATACCTCTTCATTCTCATTTAGGCATATGTATCCACTTTGTACATCAAAAATCCAAATTTTCAATTAGGAATTAAATTTTTTATTGTTTAAAAATAGCAAAAAAAAAAGGATTCATAAAAATGTAAGAAAAAATGGACCAAAAACAAACATTTCCCTATTTTTTTAACGTAGCTAACAGGTGGCTGAGAAAGTATAAAGTATTCTATGTTACAATATCATAACTAAAAAAATTTAGAAACCAGTCTTGGTGTCATATCACAGGACTCTACCTTACAACCTAAAAGTTAAGGATTTGATCATCATCGTATGAGTCATGTATTCCTTTTATTTCTATTTGACTTCTATCACTATATTAAACCTTCTTTATTACCGAAAAATTCAGTCATTTTATTGAAGAATCTAAAATAGCTATATTTTATTGGTTGATATATTCACATAACTGCAAAAAAGTCTTGGATGATTCTATATCATAATCACTTGATGAGGAATCACTAGTTAAATTGCTCAAATTAATAATAATTATGACAAATCGCTTGGATAATTAATACTAATTTATTGATTTATTATAATTTAATTGATAATTTCTCAGATCATGTGATTAATAAGATGGAGTAAAAATTTTTCAAAAAACTTTTGTCCGTGTTAACGATGTTATAAAGAATACTAGTTATTTGCTTAGAAATGTATGAACTATCTAAGAATTTCTCAATTTACCATTAACTATTTTTTGTCTGGAAAATCACGATCTATCCAAGAATTTCTTAATTTATCATGAACTATTTTTTTGCACAAGAATTACAAACCAATAAGGAATTCCCTAATATATCATGCCATTAATTTATCAATTAATTGTTGATATGTATAATTAATTTTACTGATTGTGCAAACGCAGTCTGACGAGACATCCGTCTAGTCATAAAAATTATAAACTATTATTGAATTTTCTACTTTATCATGAGAATGAACGTGCAAACAGATATGGACATGCAAACAAACATGTGAACAGGTGATGAATGTGTAAATAGATGTGCAAACAAATATATAAATAAATGTTTTTTATTTTTATGACCAGATGAATATCACGTGTGATACTACATTAGATTCAATTTGTACAATCAATAAAATTAATAGTACAAATCAACAATTAACAATCAAAATTAATGACATGGTAAGTTAGGAAAACATAATATAATTTATAATTTTCTGGGTAAAAAAGTAATTCTTGATAAATTAAAAAATTCTTGAATAATTTATGATTTTTGACGTAAAAAAGTAATTTATAATAAATTAAAAATTTTTTAAATAATTCCTACTTTTATGAATAAATAACTCAAAACAAATAACTCAAAGAATACTTAGCTCCATTCGTGCCCCCTTCTGGCGCCGGACAAGAAAACATTGATCTCTCTCACAAAATGAGGAATCAATTACTCGAGCGCTGTGAAGCGCGTGACACCCCTGCGCGGTGAACCACTTACTAATCGCTAGCAAACGGCGTCGTGTAAGTGTAGTGACAAATACGCGCTCGAGTGATTGGTGTGTCAAAACCTCCGAGCGTAGTAAACTAGAGAGAGAAAGGGCGGTTCACTGTTCATCAGTGTCCGGTTCTGTCCTCACTGCGTAGAAAGCAAGTTCTTTGTTTTTTAGGTTTGCAAAAGCAATCTACGAAAAATCGAAATATACCTCAAGATTAATTTACAATAAAAAAGAAATTATGAAAATTTTTTCTTTAACATTCTCAATCTGGAGATCGATTCTGGATCTTTATTTAAAGATCCGGTGCACGCTAATCTCAGGTTGGTGCTTAAAAAGCAAGTTCACTTCTCCGACCATCGCTTTCCCAGACTCACTGCCCCCGTCTCACACTCACTCAAATCTGCATCTACCCTTCTACAGTACAGCAGCTGCTTCCTCTTCTTCGTCTTCCATCTCCTGCGGTTGAAGGAGAGGACCAGGGATGGGTGAAGCGAGGAGGGCCTCGACTCTGGTCTACATTCTCGTGGTGGTTCTTAGCCTCGTCGCCTTCGGCTTCGCCGTTGCTGCCGAGAGACGCCGGAGCGTTGTAAGGCTCTTTTTCATCTCTCCCTCTCTCTCACAGAAGCACATTTCTTGCAAACGCTTTTCTCTTGAGGTGCATTTCTTTAATGTCGATCTCTGCTGCGCAGATGCAGATTGCTCTGTAATGGACTTGTGGTTTCTTGATTTTCATCTTAAATGTAAAGGGTTTCCATCTTCTGGTCATTAACTTGGTGGAGTATCCTGTGTGTTCAAATTCGAAAGTTGAGATATTTTCTCAGCTTGTGATGATGCTTTTAGGGTTTTGGGTTTCTCTTAATAGTTGATTTTTGGCTAAATTGAGGGTGAAGATTGATAAGAACTAGTTCAGGTCTCCTCTTGAGTTTTGAGAGGATCATGGCATTTTATGTCCACATGTCTCCGGCAAACCACTGGGTTAGAGTATTTCGGGGTCTCCATGATTTATGGCATTAACGAAATCTGCTGTCTGCAATGTTGGTTTATACAATTATGAAACCTTACTTTGGCCTGTTGAGTCTATTATTTTTGTTCTACTCAAGTTTGCTGTAGTGAGCCTCACCGCCATGTCCCAG
The DNA here is from genome assembly GCA_037672795.1 of Lagerstroemia speciosa. Classification (NCBI taxonomy): domain Eukaryota; kingdom Viridiplantae; phylum Streptophyta; class Magnoliopsida; order Myrtales; family Lythraceae; genus Lagerstroemia; species Lagerstroemia speciosa. The sequence continues at coordinate 4,562,727 of CM075300.1, read as the reverse complement.
TACCGCTTCATAGATCACCCGTCTTTCAGACACACATGGTTTTAGACTACACTTGCAACACTGACCTCCCAATAAAACTGAGAAATGGCTCTGTTTCCAGTCACCTGTCACAGTATTGTCGTACATTTTTGTTAATTGGACCTGAAATTCATGCTTTGTTTCTGGAATAAAGGGTATGGTATTGCATGGGTTTTTTCGGTTACTAAGCATCAGATAAAAAATCTTTATAGAGCTCGCACTCATCATATTACTACTAATAGTTAAAGGAGTGAGCAGGACATAGTGAGAGTGCTCTTCTTCAGCCAACCGGGCATATCAGAATCATATATCTTTTTGTTCTTTTTATTTTGAATGGCATAATGTCTGAGTGCAGCAAGTACTAATATGTGCATTTTCCTCCCAAGTAACAGCATTTGAATGGGGCATTTCCATATAATTGGCCTAGGCGACTCTCCATGAACACATTATCAATGATTTTTACCGTAAGAGATATGGGAATTAATGATCTTTGCAAGAATTTCATAGCAGGTTGAAACTCTATCACATTGACATGTCAGTACTTCTTCTCTTACTGGTTTCTTTTTCTCCATTGCAGGGGACGCTTTATGAAGATGAAAAGAGGAATGCTACGTATTGTATCTACAACTCGGATGTTGCAACTGGTTATGGGGTGGGGGGTTTCTTGTTCCTTCTGTCGAGTGAGTCCCTGCTGATGGTTGTCACCAAGTGCATGTGCTTCGGGAGACCTTTATCACCTGGCGGAAATCGAGCATGGTCCATCATTTATTTTGTTTCATCATGGTAAGAACTTCTGTTGTTCATAGTCTCCATGGGACTAGCTCTTACCCATTTTCATCATATGCTGCGAACTGTGTAATGCATTTGGAAAAAAAACTTGGGTTTATAAGGGAATTGTGTAAATCAACTTGTTGAGATATATACCCCACATCGACTAGTTTGGAAAAGAAACTTGGGATTATATGGAAATTGGGTACCGCCACTTATTAGTTTAGGCTTTTAGGTGGATATGGGCTCGAGACTCTTATAGGTCCATGTTGAAAATTCAATATGGTATCAGAGTGGGTTGATGTTGGACTTACACCGCGCCAGATCCGAGTGTGAAACTTGTGGCCTATTAAATGCGAGACCCGAAGAAAAATATTCGGCTTGTGGTTAGCTTGTCGAATACAGAAAAAGTCTGACTTGTATATTAGCTCGAGGATGGAAGAAGGCCTCACCTCGTGGTGTTTAAGGGCACGTGTCAAGTGTAAATACGTTTTCACGTGAGGGCGGGTGTTTAGATATAAATCCTACTTCAACTAGATTGAAAAAGAAACTTAGGTTTATAAATGAATTGGGTACCACCACCTATCAGCTTAAGTTTCCAGGTGGAAACGAGCTCGAGACTCTTGTAGGCTCACGTTAAAAAAAAAACTTAATACAACCCCATTAGATGTTAACGACTTTCCGGGCACTTGAAAACAGCTCATCTTCATTTTGCCTGATTAAATGGAACATTCAGTCATTTATGTTCAGTTTTGTTAGCAAAACTTGAATCACTCAGGTTCTACTTGGTTGTGATTTACTTTTCAATTTTATAAATAACTGAAGAAATCTATAAAAATGAAAAGCCTGACTGCTTACAAGACCTAGCAGATTCTATCTTCTTGATTTCTTGTAAAAGAACTGGAAAGAACTCTCTCAAAGAGCAACAAGAACAATGATGTGCAAGAGCATGGTCAAAATCACCCTAATGGAGAAGATTGATTCCATTTTTTTTGGTAATTTTCACCTTATTTCGGTGAAGATATATTGGGTTAAATCCTTATTGGCGTTTACTATTTCTTTCTATTTCCTCAGGGCAACCTTTCTTGTAGCAGAAGCGTGTCTGATTGCAGGAGCCACGAAAAATGCCTATCACACACAGTACAGGGGAATGATCTATGCTCAGAATCTGTCTTGCGAGACCTTGCGGAAGGGAGTTTTCATTGCGGGGGCAGTCTTTGTGGTTGCGACCATGATCCTGAACATCTACTACTACATGTACTTCACAAAAGCAGTGGCAGACCCTCCAAGTCACAAGGCAAATCGCTCAGGCTCTAACATTGGTATGACAGGGTATGCTTGAGAACGGGTGCATGATGGATCAGAAATATTTTTATCTTATATTAAGATTTGGGTTATCTGCAAGATAGGGAAAATGAGTCAGTAGAACAAGGTATGAGGAAGTTGCATTTTGGTCTGTGATCAATATATATGGTGGTGCTGCGGGCTGTGATGCTTGTTTAGTGCTGACCAGGTTTCGTCACTTTGGTTGAAGTTTTCATCTGTATGGAAGTTGCAGATCTCAAAATGGAAAAGAAGTGTCTAAAGTTTGTGAGTGGTGGAAATTAAGTACATCTGGAAAGAATTTGGTTTTTCATCGTTTTGTCACAATTTAATTGGTATTTTCACACATCATGCAGCGAGTTAAGATCACCTGTCTATTTCACGAAACTTGGTCTTTAATTAAGATTTTCCCCCACTCCCAATCTGCACCATTATGTAAAAGTTCAATAAGTATTAACTAATTTAGGTTCGAGATGAGTAATCTCGTTTAGGAGTATGGAAATTGCAGATCTCAAAACTGAAAAGAGTGAAGTTTGTGAGTGATGGAAATTAAGTACATCTAAAAGGAATTCCATTTTTACGGTCACAATTTAATTTGTATAGTTTATATTATGTGATAAGATATGATCACTTGTCCATTTCACTAAACTTTGTCTTCAACTAAGATTTCCTCCACCCCCAACATGCTGATTTGCACCATTATGTAGCAGTTCAATGAGCATTGACGGATTAGGGTTCAAGATGAGTGAGTTCACTTATGAGTAAGGTTCTTTCAATTATGAATTTTTTCATTCATGGAATTTTGTCTATTTTATTTAAGTGTACTAACTACAATATGTGCTAGTATTGGTGGCTTCTTATCTTGCTTTTAACACAGGAAATGCTGTGAGGCACGCCTGGCAAAATTAGGCCTGGTCCATTACTCGAATGCGATCCGATAACAGAGATGTCTTATATGTAGCGGTGTTTTAGTCATTCCAACCAATCAAATCAAATTATTTTAAAAAAGAAAATTTAGTATAATTAGTACTAATTTTACTCTGTGGCCTAGATGTCTTAGATTCGATCATACTTGTGGAAGTTCTTGTGCTCTTTTTATCCCTTTTTTCTTTTACATTTTCCAAACCTATATATCTCATATGTACATTGAAAAAAAATCGTCATTTAAGGATTTTTTTCCCTAAAATTACTATATAAATGTCTTAATTTTATTAATTGATGTCAGACACTGCTACGTAATGACACCGATAGAAACAAGGCTGTCTTGTGTTTTATAGGGTTGCATCATTATCAGCAACTGTGGTTCCGCACCCATTAGGCCAGGCACTGTCCAAATAGCTCAATAAACTTTTAATAAAGTGCTTAAGAGCTTGTTTGGATTGAGATACTTAGAGACTCGGAAGGATAGCAAAATCGGCAAATTTTCAGGAGGGAGTCAGGGAGATTCATAATTTAGATGAATTTGGGGATAGTAAATTTTTGAACAGAAATACCTTTCATAAGTTCTTGAAGGAAACCCTAGTTTCACCATATTACGTTTCAAATATGAAGAAGAAAAGGAGAACAGAAGAAGACGATGAAAGCACAGAGAATGAAAGCTCTCAGTACTCTGCTCTGAGGCTTCGTTTTCCATTGATATATATATAAAAATACAGAGAAGTAATTATTGGTTTGTTACAATCCCTTCTGTCACTATTCCCTCACGCGCCTATACAGAAATTGTAAAACAATCAAAGTTTTAAAGGCCCAAGTCTGAGAATTGAGCCCAAGGCCTTGAGTCCATTCTTTCCTTCTTCAGGGCTTAGAGTCCATATCTTCTTTTGGGCCATAATGTTCTAAGACTCCCCCTCAAGATGGAGAATACAAGTCGTGTATTCCCATCTTGCTCAGCAAACTGTGAAAGACTCTCGACTGCAATGGTTTTGTAAGCATGTCAGCAAGCTGATTTTGGCTCGACACATGCATGGTTTTGAGCGTTCCTGCTTGTATCTGTTTTCTCACTAAGTGACAGTCCAGCTCGATATGCTTTGTCCGTTCATGATAAACGGAGTTTGCTGAAATGTGGAGCACTGCTAAATTATCACAGTATAACAATGCTGGTCCCTCGTGCTGGATATGTAGATCCTTCAGTATTCACAAAATCCATACAACTTTGTAGCAAGCATGAGCCATAAATCTGTATCCTGCCTCTGCTGAAGATCTGGACACGACCGACTGCTTCTTTGATTTCCATGAGACTAAGGAATCCCCAAGAAAGACACATAAACCAGATGTAGATCTTCTGGTGTTTGGACAAGAAGCTCAATCTGCATCAGCAAAGACTTTTAGTTGTGATCTTGTATTTGTGGAGAAGAGGAGCCCTTGTCTAGGTGCCTTCTTGATATATTGCAGCACTCTCATGGATGCTTGAAGATGCCTATCTTGTGGAGTTGCTAGGAATTGACTGAGCTTCTGCACTGCATAACTTAGATCAGGTCTAGTTATAGTGAGGTATACCAATCTCCCCACGAGTCTTCTGGAGCTTGTTGGATCAGTTAGCAGTTCTCCTTCATCTTTCGAAAGCTTCGAGTTGGGTTCCATGGGTGTTGTCACTGGTTTGCAGCCCAAGTCCCCTGTATCTTTTAAAAGTTCCAATGCATATCTCCTTTGACAAATTGAGATTCCTATTGAAGATCGGGAAACCTCAAGACCCATAAAATATCTAAAGTTGCCTAGATCCTTTAATTTGAATTTCTTGCTCAAATTATCCTTCAAGGATCTCACCATCTGATCATCATTAGTGGCAATAACAATGTCGTCAACGTAAACCAATAAAGCCACAAACGAACCTGAACAACCCAATTTAGTGAAGAGGGAGTGATCACCCTGGGATTGCTTGAATCCTTCTGCAAGAAGTGCGTCAGAAAACTTACTAAACCAAGCTCATGAGGCTTGTTTCAAACCATAGATAGATTTGTGTAGCTTGCATACTGGATTTTGGGGAAGAGACTCCCCCCCGTCTCTAACAGTACCCAGGTGGAAGAGATATATACACTTCTTCATCAAGCTCACCATGAAGAAAAGCGTTAGATACATCCAGCTGAGTTAGGCTCCAGTGCTGCACAGCTACCAAAGATAATAAGAGTTTCACTGTAACTAATTTTGCAACTGGAGAGAAAGTGTCAAGATAGTCTATGCCTTCAAGCTGAGTGTAGCCCTTGGTAACGAGACGGGCCTTATATCTTTCTAAAGAGCCATCTACATGAAATTTTGTCTTACAGACCCATTTACAACCCACAACATGCTTTCTAGGGGGTAAGGAAACCATAGTCCATGTGTGGTTATCAGCCAAAGCTTGTAGTTCAGTGTGCATAGCATCCTACCAGACCTGGGATTGACTAGCTTGTGAGTAGTCGTGAGGCTCAGAGATGGAAGAAATGGAGAGGACAAAATTTATGTAGGAGTTAGAATGGTTGGAATATGTGAGATGATCAGATAAAGGATAGAGAAATTGAGAAGATGGAGAAAAAACAGAGGAATAACAATGATAATAAGAGAGATAGGCTAGTGGCTTGAGGATTCTTTGTGGTTGTGCAGATGGTGGAGATGGAGAGGGAGAAAGGGATGGGGATGTGGGTATCTCTACAGCAGAAATAGGATCTGTGTCTGGAGGAGAATCAAGAGTAGTGCTGGTGGTAGTTATTTCTGGTGCTGAAACGGGGAGAACTCTGTCATGGAAAATGTCTTGGTGTGGTGGGCTGCAGGAGAATCTGTTGGTGATTGTGCAAATGGAAAAATCGACTCATGGAAGACAACTTGTTTGGAGATAAGGATTTTATTGTTTTCTAGATCAAGGAGTTTGTACCCTTTATATCCATGTGGATGTCCAAGGAAGACACAAGCTCGGGCTCGAGGAGAAAGTTTGGTTCGATTGAATGGAGAGGTAGAGTAGTAGCATAGGGAACCAAAGACTCGAAGATGATCATAGGCAGGTTTCTTTCCATGTAGAATTTCGAAAGGGGATTTGTTGGATAGAAGAGGTGAAGGGGTTTGATTTATCAAGTAAACAGCTGCCCGAACACAATCTCCCCCAATAGATGACTGGTATGCAAGATTGAAACAGTAGTGCTCGAGCAACATTTAGGATGTGCTGGTGTTTTCTTTTGACAACAGAATTTTGCTGGGGTGTTTCCACACAAGAGTGATAACTCATAATGCCTTTTGATGCATATAAGGCTTGAAAACTCAACTCTGCTGCATTGTCTGAGCGAACAACTTTAATTTTGGCTTTATACTGGGTTAAAACGGAGTTGTAAAAATCAGGAAGCACAGAACGTACATCAGATTTGGATTGCAACAGATAGATCCATGTTACTCGAGAACAATCATCCACTATAGTGAGAAAGTATTTATGTCCCTCAATTGTCATGGTTTGGAATGGTCCCCAGATATCGAGGTGGATCAGCTCAAAAGGCTTCGCAGACATGTTATTGAAATGAGGAAAAGGCAGTCTTCGTTGTTTTGCTATGTGGCAAGTGTGGCAATGCAAAGGCAAGTCAGACAACAAGAAAGGAATATGCAATTCTTTGTGTAATGTACGAAGTTTTGCAGCAGAGGGATGGCCAAGTCTCATATGCCATAGATTACCAGAAATGGAAAAAGAAAGAGCAGCATGAGATGGTTCTGTTTGCTCGAGAAAATAGAGGTTGTTTTTTAGCCTACCCCTCCCAATCATCAAGCCCCGAGCTTGGTCCTGAATTGAACATGAAGTGGGAAGAAAATTAACCAAACATGTGAGACTAGAAGTAAGGGAGCTGATACTGATGAGATTAAAGGAGAAGGAGGGAACAAAGAGGACATCTTGCAGAACTAAAAACTCGGACAGAGTTACTGTCCCAACTTGATCTATTGCAATAGACTACCCATTTGGCAAAGTCAAGTAGGTTGTATCTACTGTTTTTAAGCTTGAGAACAGGGAGGAATTGTAGCAGACATGGTGAGTAGTACCAGTGTCGAGGATCCATGAAGTTTTAGAGGGCAAGAAGGAAGTAGAAAAGTTCATACCAGAGATATGTGAAACAAAAGATTGTGCAGAGTCCTGATTTGGCATAATAGTCTCAGGGTGGTCCAAAGTTTGCACACTGAGCTGTGAGATTAGGTAGGCAATCATCTGTTGGACTTGATCCTTGGAGAGTTCTCCTGGAGTTGAGCCCACCGTTGCTGCAACTAATGGAGAAAGATGATTGTTTCTATCTGTCTAAAGAGGGCCCTTGCACTGAGTGGAATTTTGCCCCTATATTTGATGGGCCTGAACCTTGGTTCTGGGCTGGTAACCTGGAGGATACCCATGTAGCTTGTAGCATCTGTCTACTTTGTGGCCTGTGAGTCCACAGTGTGTGCAAATGGGTCTTTCCTTCCTTTGCCTGCTCCAAAATGAACTACAGCAACTCTCGGCATCACCATTGTTGCCAGTGTTGTAGCCACATTAAAAGCCAAAGATTCAGAAGGTATAGTATTTCTGATCATCCTTTGTCTCTCCTCTTGGACGACCATATTAAAAGTCTTTGATACGGATGGAAGAGGATCGAGCATGAGGATTTGTCCTCGCACACCAGTAGAGGAATCATTCAGTCCCATGAGAAACTGCATAACATGTTCTTGCTAGAGATACTTGCCCAGAGTCTTCATTCCTCCACAATCACAAGCAGGTAATGGCTGATAGTTTTGCAACTCATCCCATAGTATTTTCATTCGAGTAAAATATGTATTGACATCTAAAGACCCCTAAGTAAACTGGCCTAATTGTTGTTTCAACTGGAAGATACGAGGGGCATTACTCTGTTGAAATTTGTCTTGTAAATCTACCCAGACGCTTTTGTTGAATCTAAATATAAAAGGTTGTCTACAATTTCTTTTGTAACAGCATTGAGAAGCCAAGAAATTACCATACTATCAACTCGAGACCAGATGTTCGAGTTTGCATCATCAGCAGGGGGTTTTTCCAGGCTGCCATCAATGAATTCGAGCTTATTCTTAGCATTCAATGCCATACGCATAGATTGGCACCAAGTATTGTAGTTGGGGCCAACGAGAATATGTGTAACCAGTACGAGTCCTGGGTGATCCCCGCTGTGAAGAAAGAAACGTCTGTGTATGTCTGTCTGAGAGCCAGCATTGCCAGATCCAGAACCAGAGTGTTGCTGAGCCATGACGAGACTTGAAGAGGATCAGCTGAGTAGCAGAAGCAATCACTGCTCTGATACCATATTACGTTTCAAATATGAAGAAGAAAAGGAGAAGAAAAGAAGAAGATGACGAAAGCACAGAGAATGAAAGCTCTTAGTACTATGCTCTGAGGCTTTGTTTTCCATTGATATATATATATATATATATATAATACAGAGAAGTAATTATTGGTTTGTTACAATCCTTGATGTTATTATTCCCTCACGCGTCTATACAAAAATTGTAAAACAATCAAAGTTTAAAAGGCCTAATTCTGAGAATTGAGCCCAAGGCCTTGAGTCCGTTCTTTCCTTCTTCAGAGCTTAGAGTCCATGTCTTCTTTTGGGCCATAATGCTCTGAGACACCATAATTCATCACCAGACAACTTCACCGCTACACCCGTCTTTCCATGCTCGCCCACCAACAAGTTCCTAACCACCGAGTCTCTTGAGACTACCACAAAACCACAACTCTGTTCAAGTCCTGAGACTACCACGAAGTCACAGTCGTGCTCTTCAAAAAATGTTCTTAGCGGTATTGTGCTGTCTTCTTTGATAAAAAAAAAAAAAACCTTGATCATGTTTCTCATCTTTCCAGTTTTATGTAATGAATAAAAGGGGAACCCATTATTTATGATCAGCAAAAGACTCTGCTATCGAGGTGTTTAACTGAACCCATTAGTTATGATCAACAGCATCAACCACATACCAATAATTTAGCGGTGTCCACTTTGGTAGGAATCAACCATCGTGAGAAATGCAGCTGCAAGTAGTTAAAAAGCCTTTACAATGATATCTAAAGATTAAAATAATCAAATTAATTTTTCTTTCCTTTCAAATTCCTTTTCTTCAAATAATAATAATAATAATAATAATAATAATAATAATATCCAAATAAGGAATTTGGATAAAATTGACATGTTTTCCTCACCTCCCCTCCAAATTCCTCGGGTTGTGTCGAACGGCTCAATAAAGTTGGCATGCCGTGCTTGGTCATGTTAGCCCGATATGATAAACCTATCGAGTCGTGTTGACCTGACTCGAATTGCTAGATCTTCCACGAGGGTTAAAGGAAAATGATGACATTGATGTATTCACAAATGATATAGAGTAGTAATTCGAAATTGCAATGCATAAGGAATTGCAGTGTTTTATTATGAAATAATTATTATATAATATTATATGGATTAAAATTTTACGATCCGATCGATAAAATCGCTGTTGCAGACGTAACCAAGCTCGAACTCTACCCTTTTTAAGTTGAATCGTGCTTCAGCTCCGCGGTATCGAACTCCGCACAGTTGAGCTGCACCTGATACGTACATCTGTATTATTGGTAGATGGGATAGGATAAATCAAACTGAATGCAACATATGGTGCACCATCAATGGTGGTGGTTTAGTGGTTCAAATTTCGCTCTCATGTGGTTTGATGATATCTAAATTATAGGTTCGAGTCTCGCTTGTCATAACAAACTCTTGAGTTTCTGCCCTAGCGGATACCGACTTCTCACACTATACTAGGCTTTTGTTACATTGATGGGGGTAGTGTTAGTACTATTGTTTAGTTTGTATGATATATTCGTAGTTGGACACAAAACTTGAACATTACGTAATAGGAGTGGTTAGATCGTTACTATTATTGCCCTCATTTTACTGATATAAAAAAAAGGAATGTAACATATGGTGCATGTCTTTGCACATTAAGTAGTACATAAAAGGTCTAAAAGATCGAGATGGCCGTTGAATTTATTTTTGTGTATGTGTGGAAGGACGCTTGAATAGTAACTTTTCCCCCCCTAATGTACCCCATGTCATATTTGAAAATCTATCAAGTCTCTAATTAAGATATAAAGTTACTCAAATTGTATTTTTTTTATTTACAGGAGTTGAACTCGAGATTATACTGTATAAACTCTTCTTGGCTCCTTAATGTAGAATTTTTTTAATCAAAAAAGGGAGTAGTAGTGCATCACAACTACCCTGATGTTCCATGTCTTGACTATATCACGTTCAACAATTAATATATCAGACATACTAAATAATTAATGCTCAACATTGGTCTTGTTCAGTATGGCACCACAAAGAGCACACCTTTTCATCCTGGATCTTTTTTATATGGAAAAGTGCTTGAATTTCGCCCAATTAATCCCTCACAGCTCTATATGCATGCATAAAGACATACAAGACATGGTAAACTCATAGGTGCAAGTTGACCGAAAGGATTTGAACCTTAAATGGAGAGAATGCTAATACTTATCACCAACCAATCTCTTGCGGTTTTTCATCTTCGACCTTTTATTTGGTCAATTTCCTCCATTACAAGTAAGAAGAAACCCATACAATCTTTTAGGAAGCAGAAGACCATATGCATAGCCAGTTGCTGGCGACAATAGATGCCAACATAAGGTTAACCTAGTAGTTCCTTCACTAGACTTCTAAATGGATAATTTCAGGATCGATTCCCAGGTTGGGAGGATCAATGAAATTTTCTCAAAGATCCTGACTCGATCGTAAATTAATCTCGATGTGTACTTCAGCCAGTTTGGGGCTACTGCAGGTGCAAACAAAAAAAATATTAAGAGATACTTTACTACTTTAGGAAATCAATTGAGATTACATTTCATATTATAATTTTTTAGAAGATTATTTTGACACGTTTTAGTATGATTCGAAAAGTTTAAGGTCCCACCAAAGAGGGTTGGATGAGATGGTAGAGCACTTCTTCTTTTGAAGCAATGTCTTGGATTTGAATATTATAAATAGAGAAGATTTAGTTTAAGAGAGTTAAAAAAGTTTAAACTTCCCGAATTTTTTTTCCATTTAACTTATAAAAATGCAATCTAGTCTATTTAAATTGGTGATAGTTTTGAAAATTTTTTACACAATACTATAACAATGGTGTTATGCAAGTTTGGGCTGAGCTGACCTGAGCCTAAACATGTTTCATATCTAAGCAGGTATAACCTGTGTAAATAAAAGTGTTGCCCGAAAAAATATGATTAAACCCATTTAACTAAATGTGTTTTAAGTGTATATCTCTATCTGTTAACCCATTTAAAATGTTTATGTAGAAAATTACAATTATATACCTTCTAATATTTGTATTAAATGTGTTAATAAAGGTGCGGCAATGTAAATTTAGGCAAAATGTGTTAATTCAAATACATTTAGGCATGCTTAATTATATGGATAAATGTATTGTGCTCGGGTCAACCCGGTATTAAATTGGTGGTGTTCAGGTTTAACAATTTTGACTAGTGTTTTAATGTGAACTCGTTTAAGTATGACATCTTTTGTCGGACCTCTTTCAAAGATGAACAAGCATGGATAGTCCCACTGGAGAATTGAACCAAAGATACGTTGGCCACGAGGAAGTCTTGTATGTAACGGGTACACTGTTTATGTGATAGCACAAGTCAATTAAATCAAATCCTATGGTTATATTTTTCATCTTAGATTTTATTTAAAAAAATCTTAAAAATAACTAAATTTTATTGGCTCATGACACTAGGTTAGTATTGTCGACGTGATACACTCGTTATACACAAGACTCTCTCCTTCGCCACAGATGGTGATACCATATATAACAAACCCCTTTCTCCATATAGATGTTAATTTCCCCATCTTATTATCCCATTTAATTGATAAATGTGCGCCATCTAGCCCATATGATCTCCAAGTTACTTCATAATCATAAATCCTCCATTGTTTACAACGCGTTTGGTTCACTAGAATAATTTTTCTTTGGAGCATCTATTCCACGTAGAATAACTATTCTGGCATTTTGTTAGCATTCCAAGTTCTAGATGCATCTAAAAGAGAGGGGGACTATTTTTCCTCCCATGTAAGAAATAACTATTACTTATCAAGAATAAAAATAATAAAATTATCCTTAATTACAGTTCAAATTTTCAACTTCTACCTCCACTTTTTTTTAAAAAAATTCAATTTCAAAAATATTTATATTTACAATCATTGTAATCTTTAATATTTTTGCATTTCCTAGTCCCACATTCGATTCCCTCCAACCAAATAAAAATATTTTCATCAAAACTTAATTATTATTTACTATCTATTTTTCAATATCTATTTTAGTTCCCATCATTTTCTTTTCAGTGGACCAAACTAACCCTTATGGTTTTTCCATATAACTATCGTGTATTTTCCTCATCTCTGTGTTTCGACGATATCTCTTGCCCTTTTCTCAGTATTTAATTGTCTATCAAAAAATTATTTTAATTTAAAAAATTAAAGTAATCATTACTACAATACTTTTTTCCCTTTTGTGGCCACTGAAAAATTGAACCGGACCCAGTAAAAGTTCAAGGACAAAATATCTGCGATGTCTGAAGGCTGAAGAGTATCTCTGCATGCTCGACCAGAAAGCCAGGAATTACTGATCCGAAATCCTTAGATCTGAAAGAATATGGCGCACACATCATTATCAAGCACCTCTTTGAACTGAAACAGTTCTGCATCTAATCTCATTAAATAAGTAAGACATTAATTCGAGTCTCATAAATAGTAAAAAAAGAATTCATTCACATTTTTACATTATAACAAACCAACCCGTCTCAAATATGAATCAACAAGAAGCCAATGTACTTGCAAAAACAAGATTGTGAACTCCGAAATTATGGTTTTAGTACAGTAGTATAAAATTTTAACTCATAAACTAAGAAGTTTCGAATTCAATTATCACTGTGTGAATCATATACCATTTTATTTTTCATTATTTTCTATTCTTATGTGAGAGTGATTTGGTTTTTTTTTTTAAAAAAAAAGACACTGAACTCTGGAAACAGGAAATACCTCTTTAAAGCTTCTCAGGAGCTTTAAATGTTGTCATGGATGGAGAGATAAAGGAGGAGCAGAAGAGGGCAACCATAAGAGCTAAATGCAAAAGGACACATGACAGGGATTACAGTGAGGGAATGTAAGGAATGGGCCAAATAGAAAAGGGCAAAATGCAATGAAGGATATCACAGAAGCGCGGAACCACAGGAATGGTAAGAACCCTAAATTCCAAACAGAAACATAAATTTCCACAACTTTATTGCATTCGGCGGATGTGCCTCAGACTGGGATGGATCTTTAGTAATGATTAAGAGCAGCCTTTTTTTCTGAAGGACAAGACACTTGGGATTTAGGGGCTGCCACAGCTCTTGAGTTGGAGAAAGTCTTATATATCAATATTATCGCGTGAAAATATTTATATAATGAGACCAATCAATAAAAAGAAGTTATTTTTTTAAAAAATTTATATTTTAAAAAATTTCTTAAAAAGTTGACTTGATTTCATTGTCGGTTGACAACTACACACAACGCACACTGCTTGAGCTGGCCCATTGAGACAAAACCATGCAGAACCACTCTCTTTTTATCCTTTTTCACCTCAAGGAGACTCACTCCACTTTTTTTTACACAAATGGCAATCATCTAATAAGATAAAATTCACTCACATACGTTTTGGTGAGATCGGGATCTCACATTCGAACTCCCCCATATAAAATCTACTGGAATGGATCTTTAAACTTAGCGAATATCGATTTCTTGAACCATTTTAGATTTTTTATGGTGCTACGTTAACAGAACTAGCGTTACTGCTGGTCATAGAGTTCATCTAATATATTCGAGGATGAACAAGAAAGATAGAATATTATATAGAGGGGATAGTTATGTCACCATTGTTATTGCCCTCCTTTTATTAGAAAAAAATAGAACTCACAAGAGAGTCAATATAACAAGCCTAGTGCATTCATGAAAATTCTCTTTATGATATTGCATGCATAAATTCTCTGATGAGCTATTATTTCTGCACCGTCTGCACATATTTCTTGGGATAAATGTTATCTATCTGTATACTGTATGGAAGACGGTCTTCTTTTCGCATCTTTTTCATCTTTTTAAATTACACATTGACAAATAAAATTTAATTTCTCATAACCATTAGATTAAGAAAAAGTAAATTTACCAATGTATAATTACCTAATCTTTCTCTACCATCAATTTCTCTCTACTCTCTTCTCTTATATTCATTTTTCTCATAATTACCTTCCATTTTTCTAACATAAGTTTGAATCCATCTCTGGCATTTTTCTCCCAACCTACTCATTTGAGAGCTTAGTTATAATTGGTACTACTCTCGTTCTCTAATTTAGAGGTCTTGAATTCGATCTTATCAATGAGACTTTCCGTACCCCTTCTATTCACTCTTCCTTCTATTCATTCTAGATTACATAGTTTCTTTGTAAAAAAAAAAAAAAAAAGTAAACCATCATTTTGGTCCTCAAATCTATAGTAAACCATCAACTTAGTTCTCAAAGTTTGAATGCCATTATTTTGGTCATCACTATTTAATTCCATTGAACAATTTAGTCCAGATGTATAATGCGGTTTACGAACTCTGACGTGGTTGGTAGTGGGTGCTTCTTGCTTAAATGACAAGTTATGACTAGTTGAAATTAAAAAAAAAAAGTAAAATAAGTAGACTATCAATTAGGTCCTCAAATTTATACCAAACCATCAATTTAATCCTCAAATTTAAAAGCCATCAATTTAGTCCTCACTTTTTAATTTCATTATCCTTTGGCAAATGGCTGCCATACGTTCCACACAATTTTACACTTTACGTATATTTCCCCTTTACATGTATTTCCCCTTTATCAATAACTTTCTCCCCTTACAACATTATAGTATCACACAACTTTCTTCCCTTTCCTCTCCTCAAAACCCCTAATCCTAACTCCCGAAGTCGAAACTTGTAGAAATACTAGAGGTAAATTGAAATTCAAAAAATAAAATTCATTCCTTTACTCTTTAAAAATTGAGTTCAAGAACTTTTTTGTGTCAGTTAGGAACAAACATAATTTTGAATTCAATTGACACCTCTCCCAATCAAAATGTTGATTTATATAAGAAGGGATACTAACATATTTGAGAGGAGCTGATAAGTGATAAGATCAAATTGAACGGTGGTAAAATGGGGGACTTTTGTTTTATGTTGATAAGCAATAATCGTAACTTTGAAGTCAAATGACACTTTGATGCGAACCTTACCAACATGTGGCAAAACCCGACAATAATATATGGAAGAGAACCCCAAGAACTGTAAAGAACAAGTTTCGAAGGCAAACTTTAACCCGCTACCTAGCGAAATACGAACCAAAGTTAAGGCTTGGAAAGGACGCCACATCCTGAGGATCGAAGTGATAAGTCCGGCTGTAGAACGCCACAAGAAACCTTGATAAGTTCTATGGATTTTCTCAAGAGCTAAGAAGAGCGAATTCCTAACGAAATTATGTATTGAATAACAAAAAAGTCTTAAAATTCGTCCAACCTCAGCATTGACCTATGAATAGGCCAAGATTACAAGATATGAAAAATATTGTATATCCAAATTACCTCCTATGTAATGGCAACAAAAAATATTCTAACTACTCTATAGGAAACAATGAAATATTATCTTAATATTCTGACTTAGAAAGGTAATATATTACTTAAAATTGTAATATTCATCTTTGACTAGAATCTTCGAAATATGTTGCGGCACTTGCGAACTTGTTTTAGCATACTTCAGTGAGTTCGCTTGAGTCCAAATTTCCCAAACCTGCCTACTAAGATCTTCTCTAAATTTCTTAACCCGTGCCCTCATAATTGGCTCATTTGAAACTCTAATCGGATCCCTTGCACCATGCTCTTTATTTGCATCACACTTCTTCCAATCAATATCTTAATCAACATGATAGTTGACACCACAAGATTCGAGAGGGAGTGAAATTGAGTAGGGTTACGTTGTCTTGACAAAAGTGATGATTGAAGGAGCTGAGAAAAGAGACCATGTTATCGGTTTGAAATTCCCTTATGTGCTTGTTGAATTCAAGTTTTAGGATTTAATGGAGATTTAAAGGAGCGGAGAAAGAGACCATGGTTGAAGTCACGGTTCAAGTTTTTTTGAACTCTGATTTTCACGTGCATCTTTACACAATGAATCCATTGTAATAAATGAGATGGCTTTTAATGGAGATTTTAGGGGTTTTAGGATTTTGAGCAGTTGAAATTTGAGATATGAATGTTAATAGCTTGAGAATTTGATAAACAATAAAGGAAAATGGTATTTTAGACGTGTTTATCCAATTATTGATTTTTATGTGGTATTATTATAGCCCTCAAAATAGACAGTTAGTGTCTTTGTTAGTCTCGTAAATTGATATTATGACAGTTTGATCAAATTATCTAACATGATTAAATAATGAGGACTAAATTGATAGCAAGTTACAACTTCGAAAATTAAAATGATGATTTAATCAATTTGTTGTTTATTAAAATAATAGTATCCAATTATTGATTATCATGTGTTATGTGGGACCCAAAAAGCAGCCATCACCATCCACGTCAGTGCCTGTAAATGACGTTATAATGTCTGGACCAAATTATCTAACGAAATTAAATGATAAAAATCAAATTAATGATTTTTAAATTTTAAGAATTAAACTAATAATTTATTATAAAATTGAGGACAAAAATAATAATTTACTTAAAACAAAAAGAGAGAGAGTGTACTATCTGCTGGTACAAGTCGAGCTCAAGACAGTAAACTGTTGGTCCAACTTAGAGAAGATGAATTACTGGTCAGATATGATTTCAACACAACCTATTAAAGTAGGATCCACTTCAATGATGGCGTCGCGTGGGCGAAAGCCTATAATCCAATAGATCAACTCTTTGATTAGGGTGACCAAGAGGGGTTGGGCCGAGTGGTAAGCAGCTCGGTGCCGCTTAAGGAGGTCTCAGGTTCGAGACCTCACGTACGCAGACACCCCTCTTGGGAGCCTCACCCGCCATTGCCAGGCGTGCGACCCGGGGCGACCAACGGATTAGTCAAGTATGGTTGGCTGAAAGATGCCATCTCACCGCTGGTGGGGCCTGCTTGGATACCGTGGCTGGCGACCAAAAAAAAAAAAAAAACTCTTTGATTAGGGTGTCACATCATCCAACATTCATAACTTTAAAATTTTTTAAAATAAAGCTAATTTTAGTTTTTAACCTTTCAACTAATAATTATATTTGATTTATAATTTTTTTAGGTTGACTCTAATCCCAACTTTTTAAAAATTATTCAACTTTAGTTTTTTATATTAAATTTAATATTAAGAAAAATCATTTTTTAATAATAAAAAATATATTTCTTACAAGAGATTATTTTTACAATTATAAAACTGAAGAAATTCTATATATAATAGGAGAGAGGTCAGTAATATCCTAATTCTAAACTGTCCCAGAACATGTTTTTGATCATTTCAAGCACAACTGGTGACATGGGCTTTGGCAATTCATTTTGAGCATATTTTATGTCGAGGTTTTATTTTTATTTTTTAATTATTAATTAAAATATATTTTTAATACATTAAAAAGCTTTTAAATACTAAGAATAATGTAGAGGATTAAAATTGAACAATACTCAAGAGGTTGGGGACTATAATTGATTCAAAAAAAAGGTTTAGGTTAAATATGAACAATGTCCAAAAGATTGAGGACTAAAATCATTCTTTTCTCTTTTTTTCATATTACAAAGTTAAATGACTAACTATTTATAATATTTACCCATTTAAGGTTAGTCTAATAGTATCCTCACTAGAGTTTTAAATGAGTGATCCTAAAATCAGTTTTCAGGTTGGAAGGGTCGACGATAACTTTTTCAGTGATACAAGTCCGACCGCAGATTAATCTCGATATACGCTTCTGCTAATCCAAAAATAATGCATGTTGCTAACAAAAGAGAAAAATAAAAAAGATCTTTTATAATGTCTGCCTGCCTCCGAGAAGGTTTAAATAGAAGTGCATTTCATTTAACATTTGCATTCTTCCTTTTCGATTTATAACTTTGAATCAATTGAAAAGAGGTTACTAAAAAGAGGAATAATCAAATAATTTAAAGGCTGGATAATGGATAAAAGTTTTAAAAGACCTGAATTTTTTTATGCATAACCAAATTATATTACGGAACTGTAAAAATCACTTATAAATACATGAATTTTCATCAAATGATTAAATTATATTAATGACCATAAAAATTGCCAGCAAAAATTCAAATTTCATTTCTGTAAACCACCTTCTGTCTAGTAGGTAAATTTCAGTTGATTTGCTGAATGTCTGGGTGTGAATTACAACAGCATATATTAAATGAGCTCTGAAAACTATTTATGATATCTAATTCACTTGCCAGTCTCTTGAAAAACCATGTATAATATATCATCTACAAACATTTACAATAAGTGATAAGTTTCGAAAACCATTAGTAACAGAAGTGGAGTTTGTATTTTTACCGATAATATCTTTATTTAATAATATAAATTTTTCACCCGCTAAATTTTTAAGGTTCTTACCGACAATTTTTATAGTCAATGATATAGCTTTAATCATGTGCTAAAAATTCATGTCTTTCTAGAATGTTACCCCCTAACACAACCAATAAAAATAAAGTTACCACAATGATGTTTATGATCCTCTTAACAATTTATTATAAGGGTTTAAATGAAGCTATGTCCTCTTGAAGTTAGATTGTGTGGTATCTTCACCACTAAGGGCGGCAGCCTAGTAGTTTAAAGTCCATTCCTGTGTTGCTTGGTGAGATTGAGTTTACAAGTTCGAGTCTTGCTCAGAACAATATTGCCTGAAAGAGATTCTTGAACTCATGCATTGACTGATGCCGACTTCTTAAACTGTACTAGACTTTTGATGGTACTACATTGACTAGGCTAATGTTAGTACTGGTTATTTAGTTCGTTTGATATGTTCGTGTTTGAATATAAAAACCTAAACATTACATAACGGGTAATTAAATTGCCACTACTGCTGTCCTCTTTTTAATGATAAAAAAAG
The DNA here is from genome assembly GCA_037672795.1 of Lagerstroemia speciosa. Lineage (NCBI taxonomy): Eukaryota > Viridiplantae > Streptophyta > Magnoliopsida > Myrtales > Lythraceae > Lagerstroemia > Lagerstroemia speciosa. Next base: position 4,543,531 of record CM075300.1, on the reverse strand, counting down.
ATTTTATGGTATTTTCAACTAGATTTTTTTTCGAGTAATTAACTAACCATGTTATTATGTGATTAGGTTAATAATACTGACTAATTTTCTAGATATCATCAAATATCATTTTTAACCTATATGTATATTGTTTATCAGTTTAAACTTTTATATCAGACAATTTGATCACCTTAAACATGCTTAATTTAGTGCCTTAGATTTGTTGTGATTGAATTAAAAAAATTTGCCATCCTCGATTCTTTTTGGACTCCTTTACTAGCAGAACGGGAAAAATCTTAAATAACAGGAAAAACTAATTAAATTACTCTAATGAGTAATAATTAAAAACCTGATTGGATAATTAATACTAATTTAATCATTTGTCACAATTTGATTGATATTTTTCATGCTATGTGATGATGTGGGACCCATCTCAGAATTTCTCGACTGATCAAAGATTTAAGGTTATGTCAATCTACTTACAAGTAAAATTTTTTGCAATTATAAATTTTTATATTCTTAAAATTTAAATTTGATATGTTACACTTTATGAAAAAAAGTGATAAATGATCTTACTTTGTAAAAATCACATGCTGACATATATTGTAAGAAAATATGGTCAGCCTATGTGGACCCGATCGACTTAATCCGAATCAAACTCAGTCAGATAGTGTTTTCTCTCAAATGGTTGTGTTACTTCAACAAATGATCATATTCGTTGTGAAAGACCGTGACTCCTCGTTCTTTTCAAACTAGGCATAAACAAAAGAAATGATACATGGCTGTGGCTATGAATCACAATCAGATCTACGTTAGAGGAGCAATTCGAGTGAGAAATAGTGAGTGACCAATTAAAGATCGAGTTATATGGTTCTTTTACTCTGAATAGTATTTGTTTCTTGCTTGACTACAGGGTGAGGATCCACCACCGGTATGCTCGTGTTCGTAAAAGTTCTCGGTACGTGATTCGATCCCCCACAACGATATTGATTTATTAAAGATATATCGAGAATCCATCTTAATATTATAATACGTATAAATAGAGATTTCTTCTAAGAGAGTGAAATCCAACGTTACTATGAAATTTCTTACAAATATGTAGTCCACGTGTCCACCCGTTTCACAAAAGAGGTAAATTATAGCTTAACATTGGCCAAAGACAAATTAAAAAAAAAAAAATAATGGCCAGCCAATTGCACGGGTCGGTCCGGGCCCTTAATAGTAAAAAATTTGAAAAAACAGTCAAATGGGTGGATTTGAGACATGAAGTGAGTCAAGTCAAAGTACATTTTTTTTTTCAAATATATTAATTTAAGGGATGAGGAAAGGGAATTAGTACAAAGAGGAAAAGTCTACTACCTAATTTATCTGTTAAAAAAAAAGAAAAAAGAAAAAAGTCCAACAGTGAGGGGTAAATAAAATAAAAGAAAATGGTGATTTGGGTACGCGTACGGAAGAGTATTTTCCGGGGAAAAATTCACAAGATTGCATCAAAATTTGGTATTCCGAAATTAAAAAAACTGTACGATTTATTACTATCAAAATTTTGTAGTTCTTAAATTCATCGCAGACGTCAACAATGCGACCAACACCGTGGCGTGATTCCCGGCCCAACCCCTGACTGATCGCCTCGCCTCCTATTCTCTCTTTATTTATTTATTTGTTTTCTGAATCCTAATTTTAATTTTATGTTTTTTTATTATAAGTTTTAAAATTTGTGACGCTGCAGTAGTTGTAGTGCAAAAATATACGTTCATTTATTTCAGTTTTCGAAGAAAAATGCTTCGTGCTATATTTAAAAGATTACACTTAACCCCTGGTGAGGTCACTCGTACATTTTATTTTTCATATAAATTTACTCGAATTTAAAATTCGTGAGATGTTATTACGGTGTGGACAAAATATACGTCTCGTTATTAAAAAAATTTAAAGTTATTGATTTATCGAATTAACCAATATGTAAGATATAAATGGCCCTAAGGACTCCCTTGTCTATTGAATGAGAAATTATGAGACGATATTATCTCATCACATAATATAAAAAAATATTAATCAAATTATAAAAAAGAGTAAATTAGTATTAATTATCTAAATAATTATCGTAATTATTATTAATCCGAATAATTTTATTAGTTATTTTATATTACATTACTGTGAGAGAGGACTGTTTAAGATTTTTTTTATATTCAATGATGGGAAATGTCAAATGATCCTAAATAGCTCCGGTGGTCTAGTAACCTAAGCTTCATTTTCATGTAATTTGGTGAGGTCGATATCACATGTTCAAGTTAAGCTTATGCTTTTGAGGACACCTAGTGATGCAGTGCTAGTACTGGTTATTCAGTTTATCTGATATATTCACAGTTAAATATGGAAACTCAAATATTACAAAGCGAGGTGATTGGATCGTCACTATTGGCATCCTTTTCCATTAATAAAAATACTTTAGAACTTTTTTGTGAATATAACTCCGATCTCTTATAAACCTGATGGAAATTTTGGAGAAGCTGAGGTTTTGAGGTTCAACCAAAAGTAGAAGAAGTCTTTCTATGCTTCGACGAAGAATTAAGACCATTTCAAGGCTCTGGGCACTTCGAAGAATTACAAAAGTCTTGAATAGAGGTCTACTTGATTTGAGCTTGTGTGATTCGATGTTGTGACTCGACTCGAGCAAAATAGAGTACTTTGTATTCACATGGATTTAATTTTAATTGATCGAGAGGTGACATTGGATGTCACAGATGGCTGGCATAGGTGAAGAGAAGAATCAAAACCATGGAGTACACTCAATTATTTTCAAACTCGTGTAGTGTAGTCAGTCACTTGCTGTGGCTATCTCCAATAATTAGCTTGGGTCATTTATTTGCCAGATGGCAAGTCCACGCCTGCCTACCAATAATTTAATTTTGAATCTTGCATCTCACTGAGAAACTACCGGCTTTCTCACTGCGGTGTTTGATTCAAGCATTATAAGATTACGAGGAAAGTTGATATCATATAAAAATTTTGAATCATGGTAAAATTTTCATGAGATATGGATTGGAATTTGATATTGTGATGTTCAAGTTACTGTAAAGTTGATTGTAAAATTTAGTAGATATAGTTAAAAGACCGTTGTGAGGTCGATATAATTTGAGAATGCTAAGTGCTTTAGATGTCAAAACTTTACCAACCACACTATACAATTTTAATCTATGTAATATTAGCTTACATTAAGCTTTGCAATCAAATACTAAAAAGAAAAGAAAGACAATTTTTATGTTTTATCCTCTTATTTATTTATTTGTCTCTTTTTTAATCTAATATATATTAGGAAGTATTAATGAAAAAAAGTGGCACACCTTTCTAATCGTTTTACATAAATAGTAGCAGGTTACACGTAATTTAAAAAATAGTATGAAATTAAGTAAAATCAACTCACTCTCTCTCCTCTGCCCATTTGTCATTTTTTAGCCCTTCTCCTTTGAGCTCTCTCTCTCCCCTTCCCCATTGTCTCCTTCTCCCAAGAGTTCTCTATCCCCTCCAGTTACACTCCCTTCTCCGGCCGAATTGCGCCTTCTCCATTGAGCTCTCTCACCTCTTGCAACAAAATCGGCGACAGGAAGGGTGACGGGATCAGCGGGAGGGGTGACAAGTGGATGACGAGAGGGGTGATAGATTGACGGCGACAGATTGACGATTGGAGGGGCGATTGGTCTTTCTGAGCGACGAAGACGGCTACAACGATAACGGGAACAGTAACGAGAATGGGGGCAAGCGGCTGACAAAGGGGGAACGAGAGAATTCTCATACAAGAGAAAAATGATGGTGAAGAATGAGATGGTAATTTTGGCATTATAAAAAATCAATAAATATCTTTAAATAGTGGTGTTAGTTCTAAAAACCATTACAAATAAGTATTGTTTGCAAAAGTGCATCTCTTATCAGTGTCACATAAATTTTCACCCCTATTAGGAAAACTAAAGAAATAGAATTATGTTATCAGAACTTCTCGTATCCTTTGTTTTTTCGTATTTAAGTCTACAGAAAAAAATAGAGGCCTTTGGAGTAGATATTCAATGTGTAATACATAGCAGCTATTGTTATCCGAAAATCATAGGAGTAAGCCTAGAGAGGATATAATGGAAAAAGAATAAAAGAATATACAAAACCTACTTATAAAATTGAATTCAATACCTCTTTATTTTAGATTAATAGTGACACCACCGTATCAAAGTCTCTCTCCAAAAGAGTTGGTATTTGGTAAGGAGAAATATTTGTTATTTTTCCCATTGAAAATTTTGAAAACTGAGTCGTGTTTATCCCTCTTAGTCTACCTTGCCTCGTGTATGTAATCATGCGTACATGGCGTATGAATTGATTGGCGAATTCGGACGTAATACAGAAAAGCTATCTTATTTTAATTGAAAATTCTACAATACAGTCTTTCAATTATTAATTATTATACTTTGTCGTTAAATCTTTTTTAAAATTTTTTTAATGCACAAAACTCACTATACCTCCAAATGGGTGATCGCATAATCGAATCCCAGGTTGGGATGATGGACGGAAATTTTTCCAAGAATCCCGGTCCAACTGCAGATTAGTCTCGAAGTCTGTTTCGCTGGTCGAAGATACTGCAAACATAAAATAGAAGTAAAGTTTCACTCGTAAAAATTGAAAACGGGTATCTGAATCCTTGTCGAGCGGTATATTGTACAAGATTTTAAGTTCAACAGTTGATAGTATGTCATTAAATTAATTTACTCGGCGGAGACGAAAACTTCCATTTTAATCACGTGGCGTACCCGCAAGCAATGGGACCCTTGTCTCCAACGCTATATCGAAACTTCAAACTCTCCCTCTCTCTTCACTCTCTCACTGTCACTCCCTATCTGTCTCTCTCTCTCTCTGTCTTCTCCGAGACGGCCGTCAATTCTCCCTCCCCCATGGCTCAATTATAGCCTTGAGTGTGTGTGAGTGAGAGTCAGTGAGAGGGGAGAGAGGGGGGGAGAGAGAGAGAGAGGAAGGAGAAGCTCGATCGTCGCTGTTTAGTTCCTCCCCAGGACAATAGAGCAGTGGACGTTTCCGGAGACTGAAGCGATGTCCTCAGCCAGCTGCGGCGGCGGCGGCAGGCACACCCCCTCCGCTGCCTCTTCCATCGCATTCCTCCAGCTTCTGATCGTCCTCGTCTCACTGCTACATTTCTGGGCCTTCTGCTGCGACTGCAGAGCCGCCGCAATCCGTCTGCCCCCACCGAAACCGGCCGAGAGCCCGCCGCCCGGAGGCCGCAGAGAAGAGCTCCTGCACAAGTACTTCGGTGACAGAAACGCCTTCTTCCACTTCAGCAACCAGCAGGGACAGCTCGAAGAGAGCAAACGGAGAGTGCCCAGTTGCCCGGATCCTCTCCACAATTAGACGAAAGAAGAACAGATCAGTTCCCTTCTCCCACTTATGGATTTTGTCTGTGATACGCGTATAGCCCAAAATACCCTCGATTTTCTCAGCAGCTAAGTCCGGGGGGAGCCCCCGTTGGCCTCTGGGAAATAAGGGAGGAAACCGAGGGTATTTTGGTACTTGTAGGTTGAGTCTTCTGATGAAGCATTACTGTGTATAGAAAAATCAGACTGAAAGATCTTCTTGGCTCGCTCTACCATGACTGAAACTGGTTCTCCGACTTTTCTTCATATTCTTGTTTGGCTCTTTTAATGCTTAGAAGATGATACTGGAAGTGGCAGAACTGTAATTACAGGGCTTAGAAATTTTCTTAAATATATATATATATATATATATATATGCTTTTTTCGACCGCAAGAGAGCTCATTTGCCAATTACATAGATCGAAAATAAAGGGCACGGAGGCTTACACAGTGAATCAAATTCAAAATCTCTTGATTATGAGTCGGAGTGTTATCTGTTAATAGTTAAGAAATTAATTGTGGGACAGCATTATCAAGCATTATTTGGAACTAAGTGATTCGAGATCTAGATCTCATCAATTAGATTTCTCGTGCTCTTAAATTACACCATCCTCCTTTGACCTTCAACTTTTTTTTTTTGGGAAAATATATATAGGCTTAAGCGTTGAGTTACATACGCCGGTAAATATTTCACAAATTTCTTGTGTTTTTGCTTGTTATTATTATGTTTTATTCAATTGATGCACATTTCTATCCACCGGTGAATTGGAGTTGTCTCTTTTAAGAATGCACGAAGTCATAATGAGTCATATAGTTCGTGTCAAAATGTTTCTTTTTAGCTATAAAAAATGTGTTTTAAAACTTTCTGGGGCTGCATTTCGATGTCCAAATTTGATTGTGATCTTCCCTCGCCCATCACGAAGAGGAAAATGACAGTGGAGAAAGTAAAATGTATAGAACGGGAATGTGATATTACATATGTAAATTATAAATTAATCAGATTTAATTTTTAAATTTTTTTTGATTTTTTAGATTTTATAATTGTTAAAAAAAATAAATATATATTATTAATTCATAACACAATATAAAAACTGTTATGTATTATAACCATTGTACATACTCTCCATCAGAAAAGAGGAAAGATTGACAGATTCAAATCTCTTTTCTTTAATTTGTTCATTCTTCAGATTTTTTCTTTAAAAAAACTTACATTTTGAAATTATTATATATATATATATAAATATAACTGTTGTGAGGAATAAGGGAATAAAAGGATTCAAGTGTTCTATTATTGATGAGATTTGAATATATAATCTCTTTTTTTCAATCAATGAATATATAATCTTTCAATCTTAATTCAAGGGTGATAATACTATACTAAACAAATACTCTTTCTCTAATTTCTGACATTTACTATAGTTGTTTTGGTAGAATAGAGTTGTTACCGGTCCATAATCATAGATTACATTCTATTAGTCCCAAACATATGCTCATAGTTGAATATGAAAATTCGAACATTACGTAGGAGGATGACTAAGTCACCACTATTATTGTCCTCATTTTTTGATCAAAAAGTGATAATGGTTGTGCTACATTTTACCAAATGGAGATAAGAAGTTTCCAATACGTTTGCATAACAATATCGAGAAACCTAGGATGTGGTAACTCGAATCCATATTAGGTCTTGACATTCATCCCTCCCTGATCTGGCCAAGGCATCAGTACGTAACTCTATTTCCTCCATGATAGGAATATTACAACCGGATTTGAAGATAACCCTGAGCCCTGGCATAGAGTCTTGTAATCTAAAATAAAATTTCAAATTTAAATATTATAAATGGGGAAAATTTATATTGGGAGAACTTTAATTCTGGTTGGACCCATCCAGCTTTGGATGACTTGGCGGTATAGACAGAAAATAAGAAAGCATAGCTCGGGATTACAAGGGAATGCTTAATTGGGTCATGGACCGGCCTTGTATCCAATTCCACCCAGGTCAATAACCGACAGTTACTATAGTTTCTATCTTCCCCACCCCTCTCTCTCTCTCTATATAAAACACTATATACCTCGGAAGATCTCTGTGCGGTTTGATGGATTTGGTATGTGCACGTTTCTTTAGTTCACGACTAGGTTGGTACCTTAGCTTCCCAGAAGAAGAAATGTTTCGAAATTCTTACGTGGACAGTTAAAAAGGGTAAAAATAAATCAGTCACTTAATTTCATTCACCAAGATTATTAAAAAAAAAAAAGAGAGAGAGAGGAGTGTAAAAAGTGTTACGTACGTTTTGTCTCCAGGAAAAGGCTCGGCTGCAGATTTTGCCTTACCATGAAAAGCGTCTAAGCAGTCAGACATCCGTAGACTAGACATCCACTTTTCATGTCTGGTAAGATGTTTGACTGACGCAATGTGAAGTAATAACAGTGGAAGTGGATTTCCTTCACAGCGATAGATCATAGAATCGATTATTGTTAATCGAATTTCTTGTAATACTCTGTTTCCTTTTTCTACCGATTCCTTCTGCACTTTTTGGACATCTTTTGTAAAGGAAATAAAGGAACACAACTTGAGTTACACGAGACCTCCATAAACGTGGAGACAACAATTCAGTATCATCGGCTAAAGACAGCACATGTGCATTTTTTTAAAGAAAAAGACAACAAAAATCCTATGAGGGAGTTCGACATATTTTAAACTAGTAAATCAAGTCATATTTGTTATTCATTGTTACAATATCCAGTTCTTTTCGTAACTTGCCGTTACTTTTATGATTACGTGAATATGATGTCATGGGTTTAGTTTGGCATCTTTCTTTTTTTTAACTCTGATATTTGTAACTTTAATCTAATGGGGAAAAATGATTTGGAAGTATAACTTTTTTTACACATGAATATAAAAGAGTAATTGTGTCTGTTTAAAAAATTGGGAGGACAAGTTGGATTAAAATTTCTCAGTCAGCAGTTTAAATATCAGATAAAACCAATATTATTATGTCCATGTCAACAAAAAATTATCGGGTGACTGGAGGATCGGATGTTTTAACGACAAGCAATAAACATGACTCAATATTTCATTTTGAAATATATAAGATTGGTTTATAAGAACCGACAAACATACAGGACTTCTGCCGTCATTTTATCATTTTTTATATCGCGGGATATCCGGAATTTGCCTGCTACTGCCTACGGTCATACACATGTTAGCTAGTGTACTTGACAAGATAAATTCAAAAGTACAAACTAATTATAAGGAGGTTTGAACATTGGATAACAAGTACATGATGCATTATCTATATTATCTCTATTATTTAAGCGATAAATAAGTAGTTTTAGTCTCTTTTTCATTTTCAAAACTACTCTCGTCCACCCTAATTTAGTTTCTATAATACTTCAAAATCCTTTAACGTCATTTTAGCTATTTCCAATAAATATTTCACAGATTTTCACTACTTTTGCTCCACTACAATATTTCTATTTTTTCAATTGTATTTTACGATATTTTCCTTGTGTAACACGAGTCATTTGCTAGTTATACTAATGGAGGGGTCACTATTTGATCAACTATCGGATGAACAATCAAGTTTTATCGAGAGTGTCTCGCATCAAGCCAGATACTTGTGGGACTCGAAAATCTAGTTGGATAATTAGAAATCGTGAGGGAAATATATATTCTATGTTAAATTTGAAATATTCATATCCTAAAATCTCATCTAAAATCAAATTGAGATATTTTATAGAAGATAATTAGAAGATATATGCTATCCTTTTTACTTATCAAATCTTTACATACAGGGTTGAACAGAGTCTTGTAAGATAAGAGGGTGATGAATCTTGTGGGCAATTTTTCTAATCAACTTATCTGTAACGTTTAGGCATGAGAACTTGAGAGATCATATTTAGGACTCTATTCTTAGAGGGATTGTAACAGGGGCTTGGGTATCGGATCGAGAATTCCTGTGAAGCTATAATCTCCTAATTTTATCTAATAGATTGTTTGCTCTATGTGGTGGAAATTTTCCACCGGTGAGGGTTTTACCATATAATTCTGGTGCTGGCAATTTTTCCTCTTACTTTTCAGTTCTTTCCATTAATATTGCTCTCGAAATTTCGATGTTTTGATGCAGGCATTAGTCCCAATAAGTTTGTTTCCCTGAAATAAAATCTCGATTTTAATCATATTGGAAGAACTTTGCTAATTAGTGCTCGATCAAATGCTACCTTAATTTGTTAAGATTAATGGGATTAAAGCTATCATATTGTGCATAGCAGAAAAAACATACACACACAGAAACATGTATATATTTATGAATATATGGAGTCAAGGAAGATCTTTTTTAATGAACAGTGCAGTACCCAGTTCTTGAACAAGACTAGTTCCGTGCGTGGCATTTTGCATTGTGGGAGGGCTTTGCTCGACTTGAGGAGCTTGTGGGTTTGATCCACAGTCCAGTATTCGTATTTATTTGTTTAATTTACTATTAAAATGTAAAAAATGAAAATGAAACGTGTAATCCATGCAAAGAAATTTTTCCTTTGACTCTATAAATTAATTAATTACTAATAATAGCATGAAAATGGATCTCACATCAATTTACTAGATGAGGATCGATGCTACATACTGATTTTATTATTTCTTGTATCGATTAAATGCTAATAAATAT